>CM010621.1:0-100000 GCA_003430845.1 Xanthoceras sorbifolium | reverse complement strand
AAATTTAAAAAAAAGTGGAGGAGATGCAATGTCATAGCTGAGATCACACCTCTTTTGGTCATGGTGGAGATCGGTGAAATCCCCACCATAAGATATCGGCAAAGGAGGAGTTCTGGTCTAACCTTCAAAAAACAATTTTTTTTCAAAAATTTTTTATTCTAAATTAATATTATTTTAAATTTTTATGTTTTCAATTTTAATTAAATTTAAATTTTTAGGGTTTATGTGGCAGAGTCTGGGTTGGATAAGTTATTTCTTTTATTTATTAATATAAAATTATACGAAAAAAGATTAAATTACCATTAAATCAATAATTGTAGTAATTAAAATTGGTTAGGCCCAAAATATTAAAGCCCAACGAGCACTTGGCCCAAGTAAGTAGGATTCAAACTTATGTAACCACATGGGCTAGACTCCATATTTATCAAGAATAATTTCTCCCAAGGCCCAAAAGCCTGTTATTGCTTACTCTTGACTCTACACATGGGCCAAGCCCAAAATCCAATCCCTTGAAGTCTTCTTTAAGGGCCCAAACTCAGATCTACACTTGGATCCAAACCTAGTCAACCCAAGTCCACAAACCTTCAGACTTCTTATTTTGAAGTCGATGGACCAAGTTAAGGAGGCAATTAAACCCTTCTTAATCTCGGACTAGATATTAGGGTAGGTGATCCACCTCCAACAAGTGGATCACACACATATAAATACATAAACCCTCACTCAGAGCGAGGTTCACAATTTTCTAAATAAAAAACAATTAAACAATTATACTATTCATAGTTTACGCAAGCGAATTTCGACCCACCGACGATCACTGTTCACTCACGACTCCGATCACACGCCTTCGTACCTCCGACCATCGACGGTAAAACATTCGCACACAATAAGTAGTTATACTCACTCTATCTACATTCTTTAACCTACTTATTCATAGTCAGCTAATTTGAGCGTTAGAGTGTATTTAGCCGGCACCGCCCCAGCGACCAAATATTCTATCGACCTCGTATTCTCTGATTTTACAGGTTGTAGTACCCCAATTATCACCCTGCTATTTTCGTGATCAACAACAATTAGTTAACTATTCAGAGAAACTTTGTGTAATAAAAGGATTTCAGCTGTTGAGTGTAATTATGGCCTAATAGTAGGGTAAATTAGTGCAATTAGCCCGGTGCTATTCTCTCAAAAACCGACCATTTTATACTATTTTCCACCGATCTCTCTTTTTGGATCCCAACTTTTCTCTTATTAGACTCGATTTTTTTAAGTAAATTAAATTAATTAATTTAATATATAAATAGATAAGTTAATAATTTAATTTTTACAAAAGTTAAAAATATTTTTATTATTAAAAATAATAAAAATATATTATATTATATATATTTTATATTTTCACGATTTAACAAAAATATAGTAAAATACCATCGCATATTAAATATTATATAATTTGATACAATCTATTAAGACATATCATTGAATGTAGTATTGTATTAAATAATAATTTGAAACAATCTATTAAGATATATCGTCGGATGTAGTATTGTATTAAAATAATACAATTCAGTACAATTTAGTACGATTAAGTAAAATTCAGTTATATCTAATCCGATCCAATCCAATACAACCTACCCTTTACAATTCAATCCGCCTTACCAAATCACCCCAATTGTGTACAGGGAGTTTCAACACATTACATTTTTAAATTTGAAATGGTAAATAAAAAAATTTAAAGTGATTAGGTGTATGCTCTTGATTGGCTTAATTTATTTTAATTTATTTATCAATTTGTTTATTAATATCTTATTTTGATTTAAAAAACTGCGTTCCGGTTCACTATTAGTATCACGGTAATGATTTGGTCGAGACATCTCCAAGTTCAAAACGATGCCGTAAGATCTCCGTGTTGTGACTGCGCCTGTGAAGTCGTGAGTGGATTGCTGTTTTTCTCTCTCTAAAAACCCTATGGACGGCACTCTACTTCATTGAGGATCGGTTATTCTTAAGGGGTATGTTTTTTTTTTCTCTATTTGACTGCTTTTTTTCTTGAGATTTATTTATATATTTTTGTTTTCACTTGCTGGGAACTCGTAGTGAACCAGAATGGTTGACCTGTTCATTGTTTTGCGTTCTTTGTTTTTGCATTTTATGAAATGGGTAGTTGTCTTTCTGAATTTTGGATTTCTGAGTGTTGGGAAATTTTTATTTTGCAATTGTGATTCGTGTGAAATAGAACTAAAGGCCAGCCATCTTGATTGTAGTGAATTTTGGGAGAGTTAGAGTGCTTTTCTGGCGAGATGTATGAATATGGTCATACAGTTCACGCTTTTAGTGTATTATTGTTAAGTAATTGCTTTAAGTTGCAAGAGAATTACAGCACTGGATTTCTGGATATTATAAATGGTTTAATTTAATGTTATATATCTGAAAGTTTCACTCCTTTGGTGCTTGGCATCTGTGAGGGCTTGTGTTGGGCATAATTGTTGAAGGCGCAAGGCGCACCAAGGCGCTAAGGTCCTCTGGGGGCCTAGGTGCAAGGTGCAAGGCGACAGCGCATGCCTCATTGAAGTGAGGCACACACCCACTTGTTTGGATTTTTTATATGAATCTCTTAATGAGAATAATTCATATAAATTGTATTATCCTAATTTATTCTGTAAATTTAAATTCAATAAGTAAAATTAGCTATCACATAAAAATACGTCATAATGCATAAAGCAACTAACCTTCAAACATAATATTAATTCCAAAAATAAAAAATCCAAACATATTAAAAATTCAAATTAAGTTTCTACCTCTCCCGCACTAACACTAACACTAACAACCACAAATTCATAAGTCATAACATCATCATCATCATTCATCAATGATTCATAATTGTTGTATTAACATAATTTATTTTATAAGTTTCAAGTGCTTAAGCAAAATGACTTGGAAAAAACTATAACACATCATAATTCAAGCAACTAACATTCAATTATCATGTTAAAAGCAAAGTAGCACACATTAAAAAAAACTCAAAAATGTTCAAATTAGTTTCTAACTCTCCCATTCCATATCGAAATCATTTTGTTCCATTCTACTTGTATTTAAATTGGTCTGTAAACTTATAGTCTCAGTCAGAGTTTCCTTTGTAGTGTTGGGTTGTGAAGGCTAAATCAGTAATATTGTGCTACACAGATGCAACGACAGGGGTCGAGCTGCCCGGTCAGCTTGCTGGAGGATAGGGGGCAGCGCCCCTCAGAAGAAAATTTTAAGTATAAATTATATTATGAATGATAGTTTTACTCTAGGGGTTTTAATATGTATATATTGTTTTATTTAGGGTTTTAAACAAGGTTTTTTAACCTATTATTTTGTTGTGGACTGTTTAACCCTTTTTTCTTTAAAAAAAACTTAAAAAAAAAAAAAAAATTAAAGTTTTCAAAGAGGCGTGCCTTGCGCCTAGGCGCGGGAGGTGCTCACCAGGCGCCTTGGCACGGGAGGTGCGCACCGGGCGCCTTGGCACGGGAGGCTGGTGCCATGCACTGCATCTGGCGCCATGCGCTACATCTGGCACCATGCAAAATGGGTTCGCCGGTCGGGTTGAACTCAACCCGATACAATGAAAACCCGTTTAGGACTCGATCCGACCTGTTTATCTAAACGGTCAATCCCCTTAAACCCGAGACAACACGTTTAGATAATATGGTTACACAGGTTGACCCGTTTAATCCAATTATTATACGGGTCGAGTCCGATTAACCAACCTATTTGACCTGTTTAATTTGTTTACTTGATTAAAATTACAAAACCTAATTGATCATTTATGGCTTTTTATTTTTCATGTGTAAATTTTGGAATGAATTGGCAATTTAGAAATGTTTTTTCAAATTTATGCATTTTATGCATGTCTGAAGTTTAAAAACGAAAAACAAGTTTTGAAATGGTAAGTGGTTGAAGGCTTGATAAAATTAGTGCTTCTTAGGTTATTTTGCTACTTGAGTTGTCAGTAATGTTCCTCAATTGCAGGTTAGCTCACCTTTTTGGATTTCTCTTTTGGTTGGAGAAACACAAAGTTGCTATTCAACTCTGATCGCCATTATGGAACCTATAGATATTAGTTCATCTGATAGTGACTTGGAGATAGAAGTCACTGGAGAATCAGATACATCACGCACAAGGCAATCTGGCAATTTCAGGACTCTTCCACAATGGGCAAATAAGCTTGGCATAAATTCGAGGAGTACAGGTTAGACTGGTTTTCACAACTTTAGAATTAGCCCAGTTGAAATTAAAAGATTAATGTAATATTGATGACATAGCCATCGACTAAATTTGCAGGTTATTTTGGGCAGTCTCAAGCTTCCAATGGAAGCTCTTCAAATGTAAATAATCATTCACAAACAAAACGACAGATGCTTCCCAGTTGTAGTGACAACAATGGAGTGTCAAATCGGCACACTAGTCGAGTAGATGATAAGTACTTTTCAGGGAATGGGAATGTGGGTCAGCTTCATACTGTTAATTCTCGAATTGCTAATGTTTCTTCTACGGATTTTGAGAAGATTTCATCTCATCAAGCTTTGAAGAGGACTCTTCCTGCATCTCCAGAGCCATATGCACCAAATAAAAAATCAAACAATTTAGTGGAAAATGGGAGCAGCAGTCAGATTGACACTTATGGAAATTCTTACCACTTGGCGGGGCCCAGTACCAGCAATGGCAAGGGCTATATGAGAGATTATTATATGAAGGGAAATGATGATGATATTATGATGTATGAGAATAGTAGGAATAGGGTTCTACCTCCTTCGATGCATGGAAAGTCTAGTTCCTCATCACAATTTGGTGGTCCAAGTGACTCAGTCTACCGTTCCGGTGTTGCTGAAGAAAGGGCTGCTGAAACTGATGAGAGATTGATTTATCAAGCAGCATTGGAGGTAGTGCAGTGCTTCTACTCCTTTCAATATGAGTTGAACCTATTTGTTTTGTGCATATGGAAAATATTATATTTCTATTTGAAGTGGTTGGCATATATTTGATTATTGATGTCAGTATATTTTGGGAATTTATGAGATTGGAAGAACTTTAGGAATAGTACGGTTCTGACAATATTTGGTGATGAAGTAGGCAGATTCTCTTGCTTGCAAATGGTTTAACATAACCCATATAATTTTTTTGGTTAGCAATTTTCCTCCATTTAGCAATTTTTATGCATCTTAGAACACGTGGTCAATATTTCTATTGCATAGCTTATTACAGACTTTTTATGCTCTCTGTTTTCTGGTTAGAATAAGATCACGGGTGGGGAACAAAGGAATATAGGCCTTATTAGACATAAAACCTAAATAGAGTGCCAATATTGCCACCCACATAAATGATTGAAGCACCTAATGCTAAAAAGTTATTTAAATTCGTAAATATCCATGGGAAATGACTAATATTTAAAAAATACCTTAATCTCCATTTGTATTCAAAAGCGGTATTGTTCTCTCTATCTGAAATCATGGCACTAGAGATCGTTCCTACTCCAATGATGGATTTCAGAATTAGGTTAACTTTGTCAGTTAATTGGAATATGATAGATTTTCTTTATTGGGATCTCTCATTGCACTTCCCTTGCACTGAGTTAAGTTCTTAAGATTCAATTTTCATTCATTATTTGAGATATATATAGAGAACGCCAGAGGGGAAGTTGAGAAATCATTGAAGTATATGTATTTAATGGAAACAATCTTGATCCTAAAAAATAGCGGACGAAAAACTCTGTACGAGTGAAACAAAATCAACTTTTGTAATCCATACCATGAAGTCACCGTATAGGGTTCCCATAATAAAGATTGTGGAGGGATGTGAGAGTTCATTACTCCTAATTACCTTATTATGACTTGGTTAGTTAGTACAAGGTTTAATGACAAAGAAAGATATCAGCTTGTACAGGGCTGTGGTATATCAAGGGTGCTTAAAACCAAATTCTACTTTTTAAATTATGTTGATGAATGTATTGAAACTTGAGTGCTTAAATTATTGCCACCCACCTTAATAACTTAATTGGACTCAAAAGGCCTAATTGACCTTGATTATAACTAGTTATTATTTCCTGTTCCATTTTACTTTTTGGTTCTTCTTTTGTATGATTCCTATGTACTTGGGTTGTGTCCCCTTGCATTAATCAATCTTGATTGTTGTCCTTGTTTTGATTATGATAAATTAGTGTATGTTGATTAAGAATGTAATCAATTAGCGCCTAGGGTTGGCTACATAATTCGCTCACTATTTAGCTTTATTCATATAAATCTTCTAGGTCCTTTCTCTTCGTACAGCCTTCAGCTACTTTATTAATGGTCTTCCTCTTGTTATGATGTTCACAAGATGTACCGGGTTCTCCTTGATACTATTATAGTCATTGGTTCTTTATTCTTGACAAAGTCCGCATAGTGAAGTTTCTACTCTCCATTTTTTTTGGTTTATCTCTCCATTTGAATTTTTGTCATTTTCTTAAACTCATGGAATATCTTTTAAGTCCCCAATGTCCTACATGATGAATTATGGTCTTTATGGATGACAAGATTGTTAGATAAATATTAGTTTTAAATTTGTTAAGCATACTCACAAAATGTGAATACTGTTAGAAGCTGTTAATGATTTCATTGGATACTTGGGAGTAACCATATTCTCATAATGCATTTTCTTCCTTCTATTATTTAACCATTAAACTATTATTCCTTTCCATTTGGTTTTTGGTTATGTGAACATTTTGTCCCCTTGCTTCTCTTCTAATTGCCGTGTGAGCTAATATCAAAGATAATTCTCAAAAGGAAAAAAAAAAAGATCATTCACATGATCACTTGTAAAGATCTTACTTTTGGTTTTTCTTTGACATAAGTCAAATCAATTTGTTATAATACAATTTTGACATTTAGGTGTCATTCTTGATTAGAAATATGATATGAAGATGCACTAGTACCGATTGACTTATATGTATCTGCTGTTATTCCGTGCTTCGGTTCATATCACTGGAGATTGGGAGTTTTGAATTCATGTGGGTGTATTTTATTGTCATCATATTTATAAGGGTTTTATTTTATATTCTCATTCTTATGCCCATTCAGCAGTGCTTTACGTCGGTATCATATTTGATTAGGCTATGCTTGTTTGTGTATGAAAATATATCGTACCAAAACTGAAGGGTAAAAGATTAAATAAAAATAATTTGCTAAAAGGCTACTGTTATGTTGGTATTAATTGCGATTAAAAATTTGGTTCCTCCAACCAAGAGGTCATGGGTTTAAAATTCCTTGGGGCCATCTAATTGAGATATTTAGTGTACCATGAGTTCCCTAACTCCCGAGTTATCAAGTCTGATAGTAGTCTACAATTTAGAGCTAGGTGAACTAAAAAACGTTTCGGGACTTATGGGTACATAAAAATAGGTTGAAAATTTGAATGAATCTACATGCATCTTGGTATTTAATTTCAATTTGGTTTCGTATGGTTGATATAACGTTGTCCCCCCTTATGTTTTCATTGAAGCTGTCTTTATTGCTTAAGAAACCTCTATAGCCAATGATTGCAATTTCAAGTTCATCATCTATAATCAATACATGATAGATTCCTCACCTTTGATCAATTCATGAAATGTTTGGCTCCAACATTTTAATTTTTGATATTGGAATAAATTTTGGTCTTTGGTGTTGTTTTTCTTCCCTTGTTATATTTTCTTCTTGCCCTATATTCGGTGAGGACTTTTGTTGCTTTGTTTGGATTCCTGTATTTGTGATAGTCTAACTATTTAACTTTCATACTTAAAATCAGTGAATTTTTTCAGGGTACAGTAATTGTATCATGCTATTTTTGTCATTTTATCATTAGTGGTGTCCTAGGTGGTCCTGAGCTTTGAATATCTTATATCAAATGGCTGCCTCATCTCTTTGTAGAGCTTTACAAGCCTAATATTGCAACTTTTTTTTGTTAATTTTGCTCTCCTGAGTTTAAAATTCGGTGTACTGACAGCAAAATTGACTCATTATACTCGTACCAGGTTCTATGTTACTACAGATTTGTGGAAGAATCATCCCCCAACCCTTTATTTATTATTATTTGTTCTTTGCATTGAATTTCAAGTACAAGAAGTAGTTAAATTTTGCTCTAATTCCACATTTATAGCTACTAAGGTATCAATTAATATTTGGAGCGCTAAAGGTTTCAATCTTGGTTCCCATTGGTTCTTGCAGGATCTCTATCAACCAAAAGTTGAAGCTACTGTACCTGATGGTCTTTTGTCGGTACCTCTTCTACGACATCAGGTTTAATCCTATTATTTAACTACTGTAATTTGTTCCTTCATTTCTGTCCTCATCATTTTATCTAAATATTTTTAGTCTACAGAAGATTGCATTGGCATGGATGCTTCAGAAGGAAACAAGAAGTCTACATTGTTTAGGTGGAATTTTAGCTGATGACCAGGTTATCCCAGTTTAGCTTAATTGATTTTTTATCTGTCTTCATAGTGATAATAGCCTGATGTATCAATAAAGATTTGCACCCAGACTTATTATGCTTTTGCTTTACAGGGACTTGGTAAAACCGTCTCAGTGATTGCCCTTATACAAATGCAGAGGTCTTTGCAATTAAAAACAAAAACAGAAGATATGTGCAATCACAAAACCGAGGCGTTGAATTTGGATGATGATGATGACAATGGAGGTGCTAATTTGGATAAAGCCAATCAGACTGGAGAATCTGATGATTTTAAACAGGTTCCAGAAGTGAGTACTTCTACGCGTGCATTCAGTCAGAAGAGGCCAGCTGCTGGTACATTGGTTGTGTGCCCAGCAAGTATTCTCCGTCAGTGGGGCCAGGAGCTGGAAGATAAAGTTTCAGATGAGGCTAAAATTTCTTTCCTAGTGTACCATGGAGGCAGTAGGACAAAGGATCCTGTTGAACTAGCAAAATATGATGTGGTTGTGACGACATATTCTATTGTAACTAATGAAGTTCCAAAACAATCTTTAGTTGATGAAGATGAGGCTGATGAAAAAAACGGGGAAATTTACGGATTATCTTCTCAATTTTCAGTTAATAAGAAGAGGAAAAAGATATCTGATGTTAGCAAGAGGGGAAAGAAAGGTAGAAAAGGAAATGGCCGTTCTTGTATTGACTCTGGATGTGGTCCACTTGCCAAAGTAGGTTGGTTTCGGGTGGTACTGGATGAGGCTCAAACTATAAAGAATCACCGAACTCAAGTGGCTAGAGCATGCTGCAGCCTTCGAGCCAAAAGAAGATGGTGCTTATCTGGAACACCTATACAAAATGCAATTGATGATTTGTACAGCTACTTCAGGTTTCTGAAATATGATCCATATGCTGTGTATAAATCATTCTACAACACAATAAAAATTCCAATATCAAGAAATTCACTTCATGGATACAAGAAGCTTCAAGCTGTATTGAGGGCTATAATGCTGCGTCGTACAAAAGGTGATTGCTTTTGCCGTCATGTGTGTGAATGTGCATGCGCATCAATGTTTGTGTGCATGTGTACATGTACGTGGGTGTGTACAAGTGTGTGTTTACATGTGTTTGTGCGTATTTATTTAGATTTAGAGGGATTGGGAGTTGAGAATAATTGCATTTGTTTATGCCATGCATTGCAACAATGGATATGCCTCAGAGTGATTCATACTGTTGTGTATATTTCAGTGAGTTTCTGTTGGTTGGCTATCAACCACTCAGTTCATTTGTTGCCCAACCTAGGTAGTGATTCCCTGCAGCTATTGATTTTCATATAGGATCTCTTTGCAGAAGGAAGAAATATTTTAGCTGAAGTAAAATGGAAGTTAGCCCCATTAATAAATGACAAGAATTTGGAAAGATATTTAGATGCCATTGAAGTAATACAATAGAAATTTAGACTGGATATATGGTTTTTATTCTGCATATAATCACACTATATGCATGGGTGTGTGTGCTTAAGTGGTTCCTCCTTTTCACCAAGTCTAATTTTTTGTTCTTTTCACTTATAAATTCTATGATGAAAAAATGAGAGCCTATACTGGTGGTTGAGGTTCATACTTGTAATACTTAGTGGTAGTAGGTGGAAATGACAATGATGTAAAATGTGATAACCAATTTGAATTGTTCTGCAAGGGTAGGGCTACTTTTTCCTCTAAACTCTTTAGTTATCTCATATCTGATGCATCAGGCATGATCCTTGTTTATTCTTCTCATGCTCTATTAAAGAGCCTCTATAGTTCACAAAAAAAAAAAAAAAAAAAAAAGAGCCTCCAGGTGTCATGCTTAGGCATGGATTTGTAAGATTCTTCATGTTGACGTTTTTGAGTTATAAAATGGTTTAAGGACAATGTAAATAATGATCGGCTGTCTTTGTTTCATCTCAAGTAATTTTTTGTTTAGGGATCTGTGCATTTGCTAAACAAATTTTTATTCAGTTTCCAGATATTTTAAGTGCAGTTACTAGTAGTAATTCCATCTGTTACGTTGTTTCTCCTTATGCAATTTACCCGTGCTGTCATTAGCTCATCTGCAAAAGGGAATATAGTTATTGATGTTCTTAACTTTAACTCTTTATGATGAATTATAAATTATTGATACTTCAAATAAAAAATCTATTTTTTTTGATGCTGTGGTATTGATGTGCCACAGTGAATTCAAACTTTGGTTTGTTTGTTTGATGCTGATCTTAATTAGTTTTTATGGTCTAGGAACACTGATTGATGGTGAGCCTATCATTAATTTGCCTCCAAAATCAATCTGCATGAGAAAGGTGGACTTCTCAATTGAAGAGCGGGCATTCTATAAGATGCTAGAATCTGATTCATTTAAGAAATTCAAGGTGCTTTCTGTTCTACATTATCTATTCCTAATTGAGCACTTAAGTTTGGTGACCTAATTTGCAATTTTTGGTGTGAGCTTTTTTGCATGTAAACTAATAGCTGCAATTGCAACAGTCACTGCATTCCACTTTGTTTGTCCTCTAGAATTACAGTCATCTCTTTATTTTTCAAGTTCTTGGTCGTAATGTGGCCCATTTAATTAAGGGGATCAAAAGATTTGCTATTGTACACTATATATGCTTTGAAAACTGAGCTGAGAAATTTTTTGGAAAGATCAGGTCTCTTGAAGGAAACCAGATTATGCCTTTTCAGTGAAGTGCTTTTTCACATATTTCTTCACTAAAATGCCTATGAGTATGTGTGTGCATGCCTTTGGAAAATCATTTCTTGAGATTATCTAGAAGTTTTGGGTCATTTATTCACTTGTTCTTGAATTGGTTTCGCATTTATGATTTCTTTCAAGAATCTCTCATATTGAAATTTGATTGTGCGTTGAAGAGATTAATTATGTTAAGAGGATGTTAGGACAAAGCAATAATTTGTGAGTAATCATAGTAGCTGTGAAATAATAGGAATAATCTATTATGTAGAAAATGTACTGTGAAAAGAGATATATAGACATTTACAGCTAGCTAATCCCTACAAGATAGGGTCTTTAGAATAAAATCCGTATAATCTAGGACTAGGACTAAATATTCACAACTTTCCTATTTAAACTCAAACACCTGCACACAGCTAATATACGGTTCCAGCTGTGTGTTTCCATCACTTCCCCTCAAGCTTGTGAGTGGATATTATCCATTCAGAGCTTGTTAATGATCATCTGAAATGCTGAACCATCAATCCATTAGTCAGTACATCTGCTACTTGGCTGCCAGTAGGTACAAAAGGTGTACAAATTAGACCACTGTCAAGTTTCTCTTTTATAAAGTGTCTTTCTACTTCAATGGCTTTGGTTCGATCATGTTGCACAGGGTCATGTGCAATGTTGATTGCTGATTTATTATCACAATAGAGCTTCATAGGTCCTTCCCACTTAACTTTCAAATCTCCTAGGCTGATCTTCAGCCATAGAAGTTCACAAACTCCTAATGCCGTGGCTCTAAATTCTGCCGCCACACTCGATCTTGCCACTATATTCTGCTTTTTGCTTCTCCAATTCACAAGATTCCCACCAAGAAAAGTACAATAGCCTGAAGTTGATCTTCTATCATAAATAGATCTTGCACATTCAGCATTTGTATAGGCTTCTAGTGTTTGGTTTTCTCTATACTTGAACAGTATTCCTCTTCCCAAGGTTCCCTTGAGATAATGCAAAATCCGATGGGCTGCTTGAAGATGAGCTTCTTTCAGATTATGCATAAACCAGTTCACCACTCCTACTGCATAGGCTACATCCGGTTTAGTATGAGAGAGGTAGATTAATTTGCCAACCAACTTCTGATAGGACTCTATATCCACTGAAACATCTTCAAATAGGAGTCTCCATCGGTTTACACCCAAGCTTCCCCGTCTCAGTTAACAAGTCCTCCACATCCTTCTGTTGAGATATAAAAGTCCCATGTTTTGGAGTGCTTCATTTCCTAGAAAATACTTCAATCTACCAAGATCTTTTATCTCAAACCCTTGAATTAGGCACTTCCTTAAGGCTTCTCTTCCCTCTAAATTATCCCCAGATGCAATTATATTGTCTATATACACTAATAGAGCAGTGACTCCCCCGCACTGGAATGTTTGACAAATAGTGTATGATCTCCTTGACTTTGCTTATACCCGAACACTTTCATAACTCTTGCAAATCTATCACACCATGCTTGAGGGGACTGTTTCAGGCCATAGAGTGCCATTTTAAGCTTACACACTGTTATTTGTTGCCTTAAAAGCGGGAGACACCTCCATGTATATCTCCTCATCAAGATCGTCATGTAAGAAGACATTCTTGACATCATACTGCTGCATACTCCACACGGTTGGCAGCTAGGGATAACAAAATCCTCACAGTATTCATCCTGGTGACTGGGGCGAAGGTTTCAAGGTAGTCGATCCCATAGGTTTGGGTATATCCGTTAGCCACTAACCTAGCCTTATACCGTTCAAGAGACCTATCCTCATACTTCACTGTAAAAACCCATCTACATCCCACTGGTTTCTTTTCCTTTGGTAGATCAACAAACTCCCATGTTTTGTTTTTTTCAAGGGCATCCATCTCAACTCTCATAGCCTCCCTCCATTCTTTATGATCTAATGCTTCAGAAACTGTTTTTGGAATGGTGGGTATTTAGGTGGGTTGGGAAGCTTTTGTGGTGGTTAGAGAGTTTCTCATAGGACACAAATTGAGATAATCGGTATAAAGGTTGTTTGTGTACACTCTCTCACACCTTAAACATTACCTTTATCCGCTTTAAGATTAGGGATTACCACAGTAGTCAGTAGTTTCATCACAATTATCAGCAGCAAGCTCTGGTTTGGATTCTTAGATTTGCATATGTTAAACAATTCTACTCCTCGAATAGACCTGCTATGGATGAGTATTGCCTGAAACCTTTTTATCCTGCAAAGACACAAATGGCAGTTTAATAGGTTGAGCAGACGTAATATGAGATACGATTGGCAGTGTATATAAGGGTGATGAAGAGAGGTCAAGCAAGAATAAATCTCTATCCTTTTCTTCTGTGAGAGCTCTCCCCCTGAAGATGAGGTGTAGGAATGTAGAACTTATGCTCAACAAACATAACATTAGCTGAGACAAAAAAACTTTTTGTAGGAGGGTGATAACCCTTATATCCCTTTTGAGTAGATGAATACCCAATAAAGATACACTTAAGAGCCCTAGGGTAAAGCTTTCTATGAACAAAGGAGACGCAACCAATATCTTATGATGTAGATGCTTTGTAGTCTTGAAATCTGGAAAAAAAATGAGAAAAAATTTGCACAGGGCTTTTATGGTGAAGAACCCGAGAGGCTAATTTATTGACAAGATGGGCAGCTGTTAAAATGGCTTCACCCCAGTAAATCTTTTAAACTTGTTTTTCAAATAGAAAAAGCACAGGTAGTGGCAAGGAGATGACCAATCTTCCTTTCGGCTACCCCGTTTTGTTATGGTGTATTTACACAAGAAGATTTATGAATAATGTCTTTTTCTTTGAAAAGCAGTGACAGATTTTGATTGAAATAATCTCGAGCATTAGCAGATCGAACTCTGTTAAATTCCACTCCAAATTGGTTTTTAATAATGTAAAATAAGGTTTTGAAAGTAACATTTGATTTATTTTTTAATAGAAAAACCCAGGACATACGAGCACAATCATCAATAAATAAAACAAACCATCTAGCTCCATGAATATTTGGAACCGTAGAAGGTCCTCATACATCACTATGAATAAGATTAAAAGAAAGGGATATTCTTTTATTACTAATTGGAAACGGAACATGTTTGTGTTTAGTTAATTCACAAACCTCACAATGAAATAATCCCATATCAATCCCTTTAAACAAATTAGGAAATAACAGTTTAAGGACACTATAAGATGGATGACCAAGATGTAGATGATGCAACCAGATTTTGTTTTTATTTGAAAGAGAGAACTCATAAAGAAGTGAAACCGGATAATCGTTCCTGGTGCTATGTTGCCCAGGGATTCTTCAAGGTAGTAAAGTCCATTCTTCTCTCTAGCAAGTCCAATCATCCTCCAAGTGTCCTGATTCTAAAAATCACAATGTGTCGGAAAGGTCACAATACAATTCAAATCCTTTGTGAGTTTACAAATTGAAACATGGTTAATAGACAGTTTAGGCACATCCGCACATGCAAAACATTCTTCAAAATAATGTTAACAACATCTCCCTTACCAACAACAGTAACCAAAGTACCATCTGCAGTAGATATCTTTTTATTACTGGGGCACGGACTGTAAGAAACAAACTCATGGGAAGACTTAGTCATGTGATCCATAGACTTGGAATCAACGACCCATATTTCTGCTGTGGGTATGTTAGAAACATTGAGAGGGAAGGACTGAGAGTCAGTACCTGAAAAGGTCAGAAAACAAGTACCTGAACCTGAAGGTTTCTCTAGGTTGTTGAGCAGATTTTTAATTTTTTCAATCTCCTCTCTGTTAAACTCAACATGGGGTTGAAAGGACACATTTTCGCCCTCGGTTTGAACTGCACTCACATGTGGTTGTCCCTGCCCCCCTTTGGTTGTCCAAGTTTTATTGGCTGGTTGAAAGTTCGAAGGTTTGCCACGAAGCTTCTAGCGTCGATCCTTTGTTTGTTGTGGCATTTTGCTGTAAGTACACACAACTGTATCTTTGTTGCCCACCTTTAGTGCCTCGAACCACTTAAAATCAGTTTTCAAGCCACCAGAATAAGGTTAGGAATCTGCTCCCCCACTCCTTGCACCTCTAGCAACCCTGGCAGAACCTGCCACGGTTTGAGACTCCAACATGACTCCTCAGCGACTTTCTTCTCTCCTAATGATGCCAATAGCCTCATTGAATGAAGGAAGGTCTTCTTTCCCAAGAATTTTGATCCGAACAGCACCAAAATTAACATTCAGACCAGTAAAGAACATTTAAATCCGTTCTTTCTCCAAAAAATGCTTAAGAACAATGGCATCATCATTGTTCTTCATTTCGATACACTGATAATGATCCAATTCTTGCCATAAGTTTTGCAAGATATTGGAATGCTCGGTCACGGAAAGGGTACATTGTTTAGTGGTTGAAAGACGGGTCTTAATATCATAAATTTGGGCTGCATCACGAACTTTAGAGTAGGTCTGTCTGCATGTCTCCTAGATATCCTGTGCTGTCTTCAAGAACCTACAAATATCACTGACTTTAGGTGTCATGGAGTTCCACAATCAAGACATCACCAAAGAATCGGCTTCATCCCAGGCAGCATTTTTCGGATCAGCTTCTGTTGGTCTATTGCCAAGGAGGTGACTCAATTTGCCCTTCACTTTTAGAAAGGTTTGGAGAAAGTGAGACCACTTGGGTAGTTTTACCCATTCAGCCGGTAACTGGATTGAATATTCTGCAAGAAGTCTTCCGGTGGAACTGGACTTGTCAGTGAGGGGAATCACAGATGAGGATGCTTCAGTTGTATCAGACATGGTGATAGAGAAAGAGAGAACAAGAATCTGTAATAAAAGGGGATTTTGAAAAGAGAATCAGTCGTTTCAAATGGCAAGGAAGGCTGAAAGTGGAACAAATTTGAGGACAAATAAAAATCCGGCAAGAAAAAAAAAGATGTAAGACGGCGATGAAGGGCAAAAAACCGGAAAAAATGATTAATTCCCATAGAGCATAACTGGTTCTGATATCATGTGAAATAATAGGAATAATCAATTATTTAGAAAATGTACAGGAAAGAGAGACTAGCTAATCCCTACAAGTTAGGGTCTTAGAATAAAATCCCTATAATCTGGGACTGGGACTAATTACAATTAAATACGAAATCAAATATTCACAACATTCCTATTTAAACTCAAACACCTACTCACAGCTAATACACCGTTCCGGCTGTGTTCTTCCAACAGTAGCATTGTCTCTACTTTCCTTTAGGAATATATTAATATTGTATTGAATGTACATACATGCTTACATTAACATATGTTAGAGATATCCCATGTGTGCTAGAGATGTGTGACAATAGCACATTGGGAAGATAAAGTAAGAGAAGGGTTTATGTAGCAATGAAAGCCACAACCCAAATAGGCTGTATTTAGGGTGATAAGGGTATCCACTATTATATAAACACAATTTTAAAAATAAAAATATAACAAATATAAGAATTTAACGACACATTTATATTAGGTAGATGCACGTTATATAAGATTCTTATCAGTAACACATTTGTATTATGTAGATACACGTTATATAAAATTCTACCGGAAAATACAGGATCTCGAATTTTCAGAATTTTGTCTTGTAGTATTTTTCTTTGCAAAGAATTGATTCCATGTACAAAAAAATGTTGATTGTATATAGAAAGAATCAATTCCTTGTGTGGAGAAACACTAAAAAGACAATCTAGAAAATCCATGGATTCCCACTTGAAAACACACACTCAAAACTTTTTGGTGTACTGGAGTGGAGAAGATTTGACCGTGCTCTAGCAGTGTTGGTGGGCAGCATGGACATGACATGATGAGCTCTTCAGTGTTTTCTGTAGGATTATAATGGCATTGGACATCTCATTCCATGAGAATATCAAGCCAACACTGATACAAAGATCTTACCATTATGTTTCAAGGATTTTTTGGATTGATATTAAATTCAGCCTTATAGGATATGTTGACGTCTCATTAATTTTATGTATTTGTGTCTTGTAGGCTTATGCTGATGCTGGGACAGTGAGCCAGAACTATGCAAATATTCTTTTGATGCTTCTGCGCCTTCGTCAGGCCTGTGATCACCCACTTCTTGTCAAAGAATATACTTCTGATACTGTTGGAAAATTTTCTGTGGAAATGGCGAGGAGTCTCCCTAGGGATATGCTAATCGATCTGTTGAATCGCCTGGAAACTTCCTCTGCTATCTGCTGTGCATGCAGTGTGAGTTTTTACTTAAAATGTGGTACTTCTATTTCCCTATTGTGGAGTGTGTTTTCTATAAGAGGTTGATACAATTCTCTGCTTTAATAATCCACAATATGATCTGGTAGTTGCTAATGTTGCTACGGTTTATGTGTAATGATTGATAACTGTTATATTATGACCAAAGGATACTTAATGGATAACTGGACATGGCTTAGAGGTTCTGAGTTATAACTAGATTTTTTACTTTTAAGTATTCAAAATGACCATATAGTGTCATTGAAGTACATAAGGGAGAGGGCCTCTGTTGTATACGAAGCTGATGATTGTTTACTATACTTTTGGTGAAATTTTAATGCATCATCTGTTGGTAATTGACATTGATGTGAATCTCTATCTGGGGAGATGTCATAGGAAGTTTAGACTTATTCCAATGCTTGACCATGCTGTAGTTTGGTGCATCAGTATGCAATGATAGCCCATCACCCGAAAAAGGAAGAAGAAAATTGCATGTAATGATACAGTTAGGTTGATTGCTTCTGCTAATCTTGATGGAGCATGGAAAAGTTATACTAGTTAGCTGCTGCAGTTAATTGCTCTGCCAATTATTGTATTTTGTTCTTTTAATTCATTCATTGAAATGTTGCTACTTCATTGTGTTGCAATTAGAAACCATGTTGTCTTATACAGATGAAGTTCTCACTCAACTCTCTTTATATTTGATTTCATTCTCTCTGGTGTGGATATCTCTAGTATTTCTTTTCTGCTAAAAATTCATTCTAGGAGAAAAGAGACAGTGCTGTAAAATCTTGTTTGGTATTTGTACAATTGTTATAGCAGTTGTCAAATAGTTATTTCGTGAAAGTTAATATTTGTTCATTATTTGTTTCTACTGTTTGAATTGCCTTTTATCTGTGGCTATGACATAGTTTTAAGTTATAAGAAGTGTGTCTGTGGTTTTTCATAGAATATCTGATGCAGATCAACAAGATGATATATTTTATGGAATTTGTTAGCTTAGTAGGATTAGAATTTATTTGAAAGTTTCCTTTTATTCTACAATGTGTAGGGATTTATACTAGTTTGGTTTAGGAATTTTTATTTGAGTTGGTTTAAGTGTCCTCCTTGTTTGAAGAAGATTACTTTTAGTTGCCTAAAGATAGATCTCTTTCATTTTTTTCGTTTTTCTTTTTCTTTTGGAGAAAGGCTTGATAAATTGAAGTTTATGAAACTATATTGTCTATTTCTTTTGTTTTGTCCTTTTTCCCTTTTCTCTCTCCTAATCCTGTCTTTTATTTTCTTCCCATTTCTTCTAGTTTCACTCATTTCTATTTTGGTTTTCCCCCATCTAGTTCTAAGTATTTTTCTCTTTGACTCTCCCTATTTCTCTTTACCAAATCCTACATCAATTGGTATCAAGGTCCAAGATTGTTTTACAAAGCTTTTGCAAAACACCTTAACAAAACTACACACATTTCCACACCCTAAAACTCCAAAAATTTATCTTCCACATTCATATAACTCTTCATGCATCATCGGCACTATTTTATGAAGCACCACTTTTGCTGCCCTCTCAGTCGCCTCGTACGATATCTCATCTTCCCACTAGAAGAACCAGAGAAATTGTAGATTTTTGGAGAATTGTTTTTCAATCTTTTATTCACAGGAAACAACTTGAATATATACAAGAATTGGGAGTTGATTTCCTTCCAAAGATAGGATAATCATAATCCCTAAAAACTAGGAAATGAAACCTCTACAAATTAGGAAAAATATAATTACATCCTAATTACTAGGAATTCCCCCCTTCCTCCTTCAAGCTGGAAAGTATATGTTGATTGTGTCCAGCGTGGAACGCAGCGCTTCAAAAGATGTTCTTTGTAGAACTTTAGTAAACACACCAACTGTCTGAGAATTGGTAGTTGTGTAACTTAATTTAACAGATACTTCAATTTTTTCTTTGATAAAATGCCGGTCTATCTCCATATGTTTTGTTCTGTCGTGGTGAATTGGATTCTTCACTATGCTAATAGTTGCTTAATTATCACACAACAGTTCCATTGGCGTGTCTGTAGGAACTTTGAGTTTATTCAGTAGTCTTTTCAACCAAATTTCCTCACAAATTCCATGAGTCATTGCTCGAAATTCCGCTTCAGCGCTTCTACGAGGGACCACCGACTGTTTCTTGCTTCGCTAAGTGACCAAATTTCCCCAAACATAGGAACAGTACCCAGACGCAGACCTCCTGTCTACAGCTGAACCAGCCCAATTTGCATTTGTGAAGATTCTAACACTTCTATCCTCACTTTTCTTGAAACAAATTCCTTGTCCTGGTGTCATCTTCAAGTACCTTAGGATTCTCAAAACTGCTCCCATATGTTCTTCATTCAGACAGTTCATGAATTGACTAACAGTGCTCACCGGGAATGCAATATCGGGCCTGGTGTGGGACAAAAAAATCAATTTTACCATCAACCGTTGATACCTTTCCTTGTCTATGGGTGGACTTTCTTCTACGAGACCCAACTTCATCGTATAGTCCATGGGTGTATCGTCTGGCTTACATTCTGTCATCCCAGTTTCTTTAAGTAGATCCAGGATATACTTCCTTTGATTTATGCAAATCCCTGCTTTTGATCATGCAACTTCCATTCCTAAGAAGTATTTCATACTTCCTAGATATTTGATTTCAAATTTCTTGGCTAGAAGGACTTTAACTTCTGAATTTCCTCCTCACTGTTACTAGTCATAATCATATCATCCATATACACAATGAGTATAGTAATAAAACCTGTGGCATGATGAACAAACAAGGTATGGTCAGCTTGATATCGAGTATAATCAATCCTTTTTTCGGCTTTCATAAATCTTTCAAACCATGTTTTGAGAGACTGTTTTAATCCATACAAAGACTTTTTCAACTTACAGACTTTGTTTTCAAGCCTGGAGCCCTTCCATATAAACTTCCTCTGCTAACTTTCCATTCAGGAAAGCATTCTTTACATCCATTTGGTGAAGTGTCCAGTTGAGATTAACTGCTAGGGAAAAAAGAACTCTGATTGTATTCAGTTTAGCAACCGGAGCAAAAGTTTCCTCGTAGTCGATCCCATAAGTTTGTGTAAACCCCTTAGCCACAAGTCTGGCCTTGTAACGTTCTATACTGCGATCCGCTTTATGCTTCACTATGAAAACCCATTTGCACCCCACAACCTTCTTACCCTTTGACAATTCTGTGACATCCCAGGTTTTATTTCTTTAAAGTGCTCCTAACTTCTCTATAATTGCATTTTTCCACTCTGGAATTGACATGGCCTCTTGAATATTTGCTGGAACAGACACTTGAGAAATATTGTGAGCAAAAGTTTTGGAACTAGATGACAGACCCTCATAGGATATGTACTTACTCAAAGGGTAAAGAGGTCTCTCTCTACACTTTGTTATCGGTCTCCTTAGGGCGATAGGTATTTCAGTATCTAAAGGAACTTTCTGACTGGTCTGGTTAGTATCTTGGCTGGTGCTAGGATCACTTCGGGGTTCAGTGTTTGGATCAGATATGTGGACCAATTCCGGTTGAGACTCCTGGTCTTGCTGAGGTACAATCTTGTCTGGTCTATTTTTATTTTCCTTCGGCTTCCTTGAGTGTACAATAGGTTTTGCTTGGAACTTATTTGTTATGTCTGGATGATCAAAAGGAGACACATTTGACTCACAATGAGGAATTTCAGGCACATTAGGAAGGTGAGACTCACTGTTTGGACTAGAAGACCTATAGGAGGTGAACTTACACAAGGAATTTCATTGAAAACATGACTATGACTATGATCCAAAAACTGAAATTCATTCTCACTCCCCCCTTGAATTTGAGTTTGTGGGAAAAAATGTTGATCTTCAACAAAGGTAACATATAGAGAAATATGAATCTTTTGGGTGTATAGGTTGTAGCATCGGTATCCTCTTTGAGTAGGAGAATAACCCAAAAACAAACACCTAACAGTTCTAGGATCAAGTTTACCCCCAGTAATGTGGTTGAACATGCACAAACACTGTGCAACTGAAGATGCGGAGAGGAATGGTTTTGTTCGGTCGGAAAGGGTGAAGGAGATTAGGGTTTCGGCTGGAAAAGGCTGGATTTTGGCTGGAAAAGACAGGGTTTTGGCCGGAAAAGGCTGTACCGGAGATAGGGCCGGAAAAAAAAAATGAGATTAGGGTTTCAAAGGATGCTCTGATACCATGTAGATTTTTGGAGAATTGTTTTTCAATCTTTTATTCATAGAAAACAACTTGAATATAGGGAACTTTAATAGGATTATGATTTATTTGTCAATTTCTTTTCATTTTCAAACCTATGGAAATTTATATTTGTTCTGTTTAGGATTTCCTATTTGTGTTGGTTCGGGAATTCTTATTTAAGTCAGTTTAGTTTTTCTTTTCTTGTATGAAGAAGATTTAAGTTTACTTCTCCATAAATAAGCCTCTTTGTATTATCTTGTTTAGGCTTGATGATTTTATTAATGACCTTCCCTTTCTTCTGAGTTTTTCCTCTTTCTATTTTGATTTCCTCTTCTAATTCTATATCTTTCTTCTTCTATAAATTTGTATAGGTCAGCAAGGGGGATTGTATATTTTGAGTTGTTCTCTGCATAGATTGTTCTAGTTTGTGGACTGCTTGTTTGTTCATTAATTTTTTTTTTCTGTAAAGTTCTTTTCATTGTTAATAAAAATTGTCTTTGTTTTGGAGCAAAAAGTTGGAAGTGTATTTGTTTTTTACATTAAAATGGATGTGAGGGAAGGTTGTGTTGTGATACCTTGGTTATACCAACTTGTTTACAAACTAATTCTTAAAATACACTCGCACAAACTGCAATGAGATCTTATTGACAATTTAGCTTGTTTATCTGGCAAGGACAGTTATTTTTGTATATGAGGTCTTGGGATCAATTTCCCAGTAATAATAATACTACTAAACTTACCTGTGTTTTTGTCCACCTTTTGTGAGAGCTATCTAATATTTTCCATGTTTCATTGTTTCGTAGGATCCACCTGAGAACCCTGTTGTTACCATGTGTGGCCACGTTTTCTGCGACCAGTGTGTATCGGAGTATATAACTGGAGATGACAATATGTGCCCTGCACCTAAATGCAAAGAACAACTTGGTGATGATGTCATCTTCTCCAAAATTACTCTAAGAAGTAGTATTTCTGATGATGCTGGTGGCAGTCCCATGCATTCTCAATTCACTGATACATCGATGGTTCTTCAGAATGAGTTTGTTTCAGCAAAAATTAGAGCTGTTCTTGAGATTCTGCAATCACAGTGTGTACTAAATAGTTCAATTTCAGAATTGCATGGTCTCGCAGATAGCAATGGAACATCTGAAGAAGGTTTTATTGCTACTGGGCACACAACAGTCCATTCCAAGTCACCCACTGAAGGACCAATAAAAACAATCATCTTCTCCCAGTGGACTAGAATGTTGGATTTGGTTGAGTATTCAATGAATGTTCATTGTATACAATACAGGAGACTGGATGGCACAATGTCTCTAGCTTCACGAGATAGGGCCGTTAAAGATTTTAACATGGATCCCGAGGTAGGCCTCTACTAACTATCAAAAATAAAACCTGCAATAGCAATATGTTTTGATAAAACCTGCAATAGCAATATGTTTTGATGTCATACTTTGGACTATAAGTTGATGACATTGTGCTTAATAAATATAATTCATGTTCTTAATCAGGATTCACTTTCATCATTTGAGTAGTTTAACTACATTGCAGATAACAGTAATGCTGATGTCGTTAAAAGCGGGAAATCTGGGTTTGAATATGGTCGCTGCATGTCATGTTATCCTTTTGGATCTTTGGTGGAATCCAACTACAGAAGATCAAGCTGTTGATCGAGCACACAGAATTGGCCAGACTCGTCCTGTTACTGTAACTCGAATCACTATCAAAGATACTGTAGAAGATAAAATATTAAGACTCCAGGTACTTTACGTTGAAGTCAGTTTGATGGATCTACAATGATTAAAAACTTTTGGGACTCAAAGAAGTTAGAACGCTAGATGGGAATTTTAATTTTGGGAATTAAAAAACTTTTCAACAGAACAAATAGAAATCGAATTTATCCAATTTCTGGAATGCTCATAATTTAGAGTTTTCATCTCTGTTGTTTTTTTTTTTCCTTTTTTCTTTTTTGGTATCAAATTAGAGACTTTAAAGCATTAGCGAACCTTCTTTTTACTGATTATTGTGTTTCTGTTTGAATATGGTATTGGTAAGTGCCAGGTTAGTCAAGTTTAGGAGGCCTTGATATAAATTTCGAGTGGTATGACATCTTGGACCCAACATTTTCAGTCTTTAAATGTGGACAAACAAATGTTGTGGAATTCATTGTTCTGTCATTTGCAGAGAATTCAATATGTTAGTTTTGGCAACCAAGGTGAATTTTCTGCATTTGCCCATGCAGTCATCATCCTTTTAGTCTTTTTGGATTTTGTTAAGGGGCAACACTCGAGGTTAGAGAAGTTTAAGGATTGATTGGGATGAGATGATAGATTTTACATAGACAGATGAAATGATTATGCTCTGATATGTTCTCCTTTTCATTAACCGTAATTTGCAGGAAGACAAGAGAAAAATGGTTGCATCTGCTTTTGGAGAAGATCAAGGTGGAGGCTCTACATCTCGTCTAACTGTGGAAGATCTCAAATTTCTATTTATGGTCTAGAAGAAAACTGGCTTATTAATTAATGATATTGTAGCCTTACCTTTTTCTTCTCTAATATTAGTTCGTCTAGGAAGTTTTGAGTGTCAAAATGAAGGAGACACCAAGAGGTAATGTATGGCTGCACTTGTATCTCCTGCCAATGATGCGGCTTAACTAGGGACGATGGGTGTTGGTATATTTTTTGGATGGTAATTGTTCTGAGGTTTGAAGTCCCCGTAAAGGCATTTTTGTTCTCATCAAGTGCAGCGACAGCAACCCAAAGTTCCCTGTAAATATTCTGAACTATTTATTAATGTATATCAATATTTAGATTGGTAGTTGGCATTTCTTGTTCTTCAACATACGTATACATTATATAAGAAAAAAAAGGAAGTAGTTATAATTCAAATGCGCGATGGCCTTGTTAAAACAAGGTCTTGGTGGCTACTTGTTTACTGAATCTGATTTCACTTGATGCATCTTTTGCTTGAAATAGATAGGAAAAATAGTTCGTGACTGATGCTGCACAATGGATGGGTCAATCTAAGGTACAATTTTTTCAATTTCCAAACTTTTTCTCATTTGTGTATATTAGATGATTCTGTCCACAATGTGGACCAGGGCATATAATACCCTTCCTCATCAAGTGATTAAAATCAATTTCAGCTTTAGTCTGTTGGAGTGCAAAAATGGTCAATACAAAACTTGGCTGGAGATTTCCACTATTAGATTATCATCTTTTGAAGAACTTGAATGTGTTTTCCATCAAAAATAAGTATTGGATTGGTGACTCGTGACTGACAATAGCACCATGAACTTGGTGGGGTTTCTCATTAAATTCCCATGTAGTACACCAAGAAGGCCGGCTTTACTTTTAACACCTGTAAAATTAGATTGTTGTAAAGCATTACTCAACAAAGAATGATTCATGTTACTAATGAGTTGTGGTTCATTAGGCAACACATTCTGAGTATGTGGGAAGAGTTTCAAATTTAATCCTTACTAAATACACTCGTTGGGAGGTTTGAACTTTAAGTGTGATGCGCCTCGAACGAGATTAATCGGGTTTGGTCCAGACACTCGTGGTTCAATAAAAAAAAAGAATGATTTATATTGAGCGCTATTTGAAGGAACCCCACGGACTGACTTGAAATATCCCACTTTATTTTTGGCACACTAACTCACCCTATATTATTGCTAAAATTTCATTAATCTCTTGGGATGAACATATTTTTATACATATTTATTACCTTTAGAAACGAATTGAATCTTAACCGTAGGAATGAGATTTCACGGTCGACGAATTAATTGGACAAAATTATATTAGAAGTTTTTTACAATCAAATTGGATTGGGTTTAAATCAAATATCCAAACTTGTAAATCAAATATACCAAATTTTTAATTACTCATTTAAATATTTAATGTTAGATAAAATATTAATCAAGAAATGAATGGAGAAATTTAAGTTAAAATTATTTGGTGTGCATTGATAATATGTTAGCGCAATTAACAGAGTATACATCATTGATACATAAAAGAGTATACATCTTAAGTATTTTTACTACAAAAACAATGGCTGCCTATACAGTTGGCTATTGTTTTTGGAGGACATTTTTTGTTACATTCATCATCGAATTTACATTGACGTGCATCATCTAAAATGGTTTGACCGTCACATTTACATTGATTCTGTATACAGTGGGCAGTTCCTTGCGCACACAGAATTACTTGGCATTCTTCGTCAGTACTCTTGCATGGCAAAAACACATATGCTTCCGCAGCTACCAAACCTACCAAGTGCCAACATTAGACCAATCCATCAGTTCACAATGTGTTTATAAAAAAAAATATTTGTAGATAAAAATCTTCATATCTTATAAAGCAAAACGTATTTAGAAGTGCATTAATTAACAAAAATTTCAAGTGTTTTTTTTTTTTATTAAAATTTTATCTAGAAAAACCTTTAAGAAAAAACGTATTTTTGATTGTTTAATTTTTTAAAAATCAAACAATTAGCAAAAAATTTTCCAATACCAAAATTTTTTTTGTTTTCTTTTCATTTGCTAAACATGATAAGATATATAAACAAAATTAATGTATTTGACTATTTAAAAATATGGATTATCGTCTATAAACTGTAATTACTACTAACAGTATTGTATAATGGAGAGAGAGAGACTAACAAGATGCAGTGACCAAGAGGATGACCAAGACAGCATTCTTCGAAGAAATTAAATCCATGTTTTGTATTTGTGGGAGTCAAGGAGAAACCAACAGGACCCTGCAAGTTAAAAAGGAGAAAATGAAACAAAAATCCAAACTCAAATAAAAGAAAACAATGAAAACCAAACAGAAGCTATACATGCAAAGTTTATCATCAAAAGAAGAAGAAAAAGAAACAGGAAAAAAGACTCCAAGTATTCTGTGATCAACTTGAGAACTAAACTGGGAAGTTTGATTTTACATTTGAAGGAAGTTATAACTCACAGTTTAGCAGAAGCTGAAGAGCCTTATTGATTAGCCATGAATTTGAGCCAAAGATGGATATTATCAACAAGAATCAGATTGTTTAATGTCAAAAATGTTTTAATACATCAGGTTTGGAAAAAAACTGGTACCATATAGCATATAATTAATTATCATAGTAATATAAAAATATCAAACAAACCGAAATCGAAACAGAATCGAAAATGAGAAACCTGAAGAAAGCAGGTAGAATTCAAGGAGTAATGAAATTGGGTTCAAATTCCTTAATGGGCATGAAGCATTTGCGGGAATGAAGAACAAGCAAAAACAGAGAGAGAGAGAGAGAGATGAATGAAGAAGAAGCAAAAACACAGAGAGAGAGAGAGAGAGAGAGAGAGTATATAACACATGCAATAAAAAAAAAAATGCCAACAGTAAACAAAAAAATCACGCAATGAGATTGGCTTGGTTCAGTGGTTTGTCCTTTACACTTACAGGTGTCCCTTTTCAAATTCTGAATTAATTGTAATTGTAAAAAAAAAAAAAAAAGCTTAGGTCGAACTTAGATTCGGACCGGATTTGGATTCGGACAATTTTTAGATTTTCATATAGGAAAATCGAATTCAGATATTTTTTTATCCGATTTTTCCAATCACATTAGAACTTAGATTCTGATTCGGACTGGATCAGACTGGACAATCCGAATTAGTTTGCCACCACTAGTCGGGCACCAATAGAATGCTTATATTTGATCAAATATAAGCATGCAAGGGAATTTATTGAGAAATTCCACCAAGTTCATGGTGCTGTTGTCAAGCACCAATCCAATGCTTATATTTGATCAAAAGCATATTAAGTTGTTCGAAAAAGCATAATCTAATAGTGAATATATATATATCTTCCACCAAGTGGAAAAGGAAGTGTTTTTTGTGCTCCACTTGATAAGTAATTAGAAACCATACAACCCAATATTGGCAAGAACCCAAGGACTTAACAAATAAAGAAATTGATGATGTGTTTTTCTTCTCAATTTATGGAAGCAATCAGACAAACATTTGGAATTGAAAAGCACCCATTATGTTATCCATGTGAGGTGCTTCTCCTTTGCTATATGTGTGCTCCAAGTGAACACTTTGGTACTATATATATAATAGAAATATTTACTTTTAGTATTGGAGGGTGAGATTTTCCCTCACACGATGTGAAACTCATGTGTGTACGGTTGGACGTATAGCCATGGATGTAATGATAAACTTAATATGCTAAGTAATTGGAGCATCAGCATCTGATTTTGTTGCATCAATTATCATATATATCCAAGTTTCAGAGGTAGGTCTGCTAATTGCATTCATCATTATTAATTAAATCATCAACTTTAACGAATAAAGAAATAGATGGTGTAATTATTGTTTACTTTAATACAGCTTTATTTCTTTTTTTTTGGTTTTCACACACACAGTCATTTCTTTTTCCTTTTATGCTTCTTCATTGGAAAATGTTTTATTCCAAATTTCCAAAAGAAGATAAAAGTAGAATTGAAGGGGGCTGGTGAGAGAAAGGTAAAAGAAGCACTCTGTCTGTGTCTCTGTGTTTTTGCTTCTTCCTCATTCACGCAGCTTCATGCCCATTAAGGAATTATTGCCCATTAAGCAGCTTCACGCAGCTTCTGTGTTATTGTAATTATTGCTCATATAATTATTTACTTTATTACAGCTTTATTTCTTTTTTTGTTTTTCACACACACAATTATTTCTTTTCCTTTTATGCTTCTTTGGAAAATGTTTGATTCCAAATTTCCAAAAGTTAGCTACATCTTTAATAAAAATAAAACTAAAGGGGCCGGTGAAAGAAGGATAAAAGAAGCTCTCTCTCACTCTCTGTGTTTTTGCTTCTTGTTCATTCACGCAGCTTCATGCGCGCCCATTAAGGAATTAGACCAATTTCATCACTCTTTCCTGAAACATAAAAAGCGCATTAATAAGCATCATTAAAAAACAGTCTTGCATTAATAAGTAATACTGTCGCATTTACACTGATTCTGAACACAGTGGACAGTGCCTTGCAAATTGCTTTGCATTCTTCGTCACTCTTGCATGGCGAAACCACTTGTGCTTCAAGAGTGATAAGAATGCAATGCAATTTGTGCAAAGCAATTCAGTGACTTTAGCTTGTTTCAATCAGACCACAGACCTGAACCCTAAGATTTGCAAGCATGAATAGTCCAAACTCGGCCACCCAAGTTGGAAGTAGTATTTGGAGCCTGGTTTGATCTGGTGCATGCCATTTTAGACATGTCATTTTCTATCTTCCTTTTATTCTGCTGACCGTTATTAATACACAAATTATTCTACTTTTGAGGCTCGAAAATTTGCATGTGACTTTGATTATTGATACCCTTCTTTCCTATATAGCTTTTATCATTACTACTAGTCTGCACAGTATAGCTACTATTATTAGGGCTTGGTTGCTTGAATTTTGAGCCATGAAGGAAGCTGAAGCCATGCCAACTCAGGTCCAACTAAATAATGGAAAAACAATTGAAATCTAACCATATTCATTTGGAATTCTAGTGAAATGCCCACCTTCAATGGCCCAATAATGGCAAACTTAAACCCCAAAAATCTCAACCATGATAGGGAGATAACAACAAGAGATCACATGCATGAAAAGCTCTCTCTCTCTCTCAAGCCAGCAGTGTCTAGCTCTACATTTTCAGATATGTGATAGAATGGCAACTCACAATCTAAAAGGAGCTTATCTTTCTGCTCCTTTGTCAATTACAATTTGAATTTATTGTTCAATTATAGAGATTTTATAAATAATTGTTAGAAAAAGATGACTGAAACGTGTAATTATTGAGCATCCTACAATAACAAATATTGGAATAATGTAATGTAAAGTTATTTTAGCCAAAAAAAATAAAAATAAAATAAAATAATGATATCACATAGTGACTTTTTATGTTTTGGATTATCATTATACAAAAGTGTAAAAGTGTGCTGTCCACTCAATAAGTATCTATTTCTTTTCTTTATTTTTTCTTTTTTTAATTGAATTTTGATATTACCAATCAGATGATTTTTTCTATTTGAGGAATCAGGATAAGAAATAAATCAACTCGGTGGAATTTATAATTAATTATGGAAAAGATGCCGGGTATGACAATGATGGCTATGAGTATTGGAGATACTTGTAAGAAAATATCTTCCAATTTGTTTATAACTTGTAAGAATTGAACCCCCAATTTTTCAGATTGGGTTCGAAGAATCCAAATATTCTTCCTAATTTTTTTTTTGTGGAGATCTATTTAGATTGGATCTCAACCGTCAATAGAGATCCAATCTGGAAAATAGATCTACATTAACTATAATTAACTTTTTATTTTTAATTAATAAAATAAAATTTAAAAAGTCTGAAAAGATGAAAATACCTCTGACCCTGTTAAGTTTGACTAAAGTCAACTAACGACAGAGGAAGTTATTGTCAATAAACGATAAAGTTAATTCTACTTATAGTTGGCAAAACCTCAAAGATTGTGGGTGCAATTAACTCATAAAGAAAATGATGATGTGTTTTTTCTTCTCAATTTATGGAAACAACCACAATGGGACAAACAATTGGAATTGAAAAGCACTTAATTTAAAAGAAAAACACCTATTTTGTTATCCATGTGAGGTGCTTCTCCTTTGCTATGTGCTTCATTAGTCTAAGTGAATAAAAGAATCACAATTAGAGAAAGCTTAAGCGAGAATCATAAAAGGTCATATTCCATAATGATCCAAAGAAAATAAAGAGATCCGAGGGAAAAATGCAGGATTAGGGTACTACTTTGAAGATGGTGCTCTAAGAAAATGATGGGTGGGGTATGGTTCTACCCACAGAATTGAAAAATTGTTTGGTATTGAATGTAAAAGTATAACTGAGTACCATAACTTCATAATGCAGTTTATTAGTTTTTCTAGTATGTTTGCATTATTAAATACAGCTTTGATCAAAAAACACTTTAATTAATTCAAAAGAGAATAATCTAATTATAGTGAAAATATAATGAGAAATCCCACCAAGTTCATGCATATGAGCTAGCTGTTGTCAAGCACCAATATCCAATACTTATATTTAGTCAAAAGCACATTAAGTTCTTCAAAAGAGAATAATCTAATAGTAGATATCTTCCACCAACTGGAAAAGAAGGTGTTTTTGTGCTTCATGTGATAAGTAAGATCAAACCATACAACCTTATATTAGCAAGAACCCTACAAATTTACAAAGAAAGAAATTGATGATGTGTTTTTTCTTCTCAATTTATGGAAACAACCGCACAATCGGACATAATTTAAAAGAAAAGCACCCATTATGTTATCCATGTGATCCTTTGCTATATGTATATGTGCTTCATTAGTCTAGGATATATTTGCATTATTAAAAACAGTTTTGATCAAAAACACTTTTAAGTAATTCAAAAAGATGATAATCTAATAGTGGAAATTATCTTCAGCCAAGTTTTGTATTGACCATTTTTGCACTCCAACTAAAGCTAAAATTGATTTTAGTCACTTGGTGAGGAAGGGTCTATTATTATATGCCTTGGTCCACATTCTCTCTATTCTCCTTCTCTCCACACTGTGGACAGATCATCTAATATATACAAATGAGAAAAGGTCAGGAAATTGAAAAAAATTGTACCTTAGATTAACCATCCATTGTGCAGCATCAGTCACGAACTATTTTTCCTATCTATTTGAAGCAAAAGATGCATCAAGTGAAATCAGATCCAGTAGTCAAGTAGCTACCAAGACCTTGTTTACCACACTTATTATTCAAAAAGTTTACTTTTAACACAATTATTATTTTCGACCTTTTTTAAATGATATTTTTTAATACAATAACTTCTTTAACATGTATCAAATTGAAATCTAACATGTACCAGAGCCAAAATCAAGACCCAAATGAAGACCCAATCTCAAGGTTGTTGCATGCAAGGGAATTTAATGAGAAGTCCCATCAAGTTCATGCATATGTACGCTAGCTGTTGTCAAGCACCAATCCAATACTAATTTAATCAAAAGCACATTAAGTTCTTCAAAAGAGGATAACCTAATAGTAGATATCTTTCACCAAGTGGAAAAGAAGGTGTTTTTGTGCTTGACGTGATAAGTAACTCTCTCACTGTCTCTTGCTGCGTGCTGTTGTCAGGTACCAATCCAATTGCTTATATTTGATCAAAAGCTTCAAAAGATGATAATCTAATAGTGGATATATATCTTCCGCCAAGTAGAAAAGAAGGTATTTTTGTGCTCCACGTGATAAGTAAGAAATTATAAAATCTTATATAGGCAAGAACCCAACAGCTTTAACAAATTAAGAAGTTGATGATGTGTTTTTTTTCTTCTCAATTTATGGAAACAACCACAATCAGACAAACAATTGTAATTGAAAAGCACACATTATGTTAGAAGTGTGAGATGCTTCTCCTTCGCTATATATATATGCTTTCATTACTCTTAAGTGAATACAAGAATCAGAATTAGAGAAAGCTTATCAAAATTCTCACCTCCAGCCATCCCCTAGACCAGATCATACCCAAGCAAACATGTTTCCCTTACAATCAACGTTTGTAGTTCTCATGCTTCCTGTTCCTGATGACCTTCGCCATCGTTTTCATGCACGCATGCAAAGGGACGTCAAAAGGGTGGCTGACCTTACACGCCGCCTCTCTGCCGCTGCCAAAACTTATGAGATGACGGACTTTGGGGCTGACGTGGTGTCTGGTTTGGACCAAGGAAGTGGAGAATACTTTGTTAGAATTGGAGTTGGTAGCCCACCAATAAGCCAGTACATGGTCATTGACACCGGCAGTGATATCGTTTGGGTACAATGTCAGCCTTGTATCCAATGTTACAAACAGTCCGACCCGATTTTCGACCCCGCCGCTTCTGCTTCCTTCGTAATCGTTTCTTGTAGCTCCGCTGTCTGCGACCGCCTTGATAATGGGGGTTGCCATGCCGGTAAGTGTTGTTACGAGGTGAAGTACGGTGATGGGTCCTATACTGTCAAGACAATTGTAAATGTCAAATGGAGGTGCCTAACTTCTTGCCTAACTTGAGCAAATGTCAAATGGAGGTGCCTAACTTCTTGCCTAACTTGTGCAAATGTCAAATGGAGGTGCCTAACTTCTTGCCTAACTTGTGCAAATGTCAAATGGAGGTGCCTAACTTCTTGCCTAATTCCACCAACCCATCTCTTTTGAAGCCTATATAAACCCTTTAGCTCTCATTTGTTAGATATCCCAAAATTAGAGAATAAGAGAGAGTTTGAGAGAAAAGCTTGTGAAAGAATTTTGTGAGAAAAATTCTTGGGTAAAATTGGGAGTGGGTTGTAGTTTGTGAGTGGTTGTGAGTTGTAAGTGTTGTAAACACTTTGTATATTTTCTCCCTTTAGTAAAACGATCTGCAGCGGGTCCGGAGACGTAGGCACAATTGGCCGAACTCCGTTATCAAATTGTGTGTGTTTTATTTCCGCTTTTATTTCGCTTTATCACAAATCTGGTTATAGGGAAATTATGCTTTAATTTCCTAACAACTGGTATCAGAGCTTTGGTGGTAGATTCTGTCAGTTTCTGTGAGTTCTGTCGGCGGTACCGGTGTGTCGACGGAGGTGTTCTAATACACGACAGTCAGCAGAAATAGTCAGAAACAATCCAAAGGAAGCCAGATTCGAGTGGGAGCGATGGCCGCAGACGAAGGGAAGATTAAAATTGAAAAGTTCGATGGTGCGGACTTCGGCTTTTGGAAAATGCAGATTGAAGATTATCTGTACCAGAAAAAGCTGTATCAACCTCTTTTAGGAAAGAAGCCAGATGATATGAAGGAAGAAGATTGGAATCTTCTTGACAGACAAGCCCTCGGAGTGATCCGATTAACGTTATCCCGGAATGTTGCTTTCAATATAGTAAAGGAAAAGACCACGGCGGGTCTTATAACGGCTCTCTCCAATATGTATGAGAAGCCATCGGCCTCAAACAAAGTTCACTTGATGAGGCGATTATTCAACTTGCGGATGGCGGAAGGGGCATCAGTCGCTCAACATCTGAATGAGCACAACACAATCACAACCCAGTTGAGTTCCGTGGAAATCGAATTTGATGAAGAAGTTCGAGCCTTGATTCTCTTGTCATCTCTACCAGACAGTTGGAATGCTACTGTCACAGCAGTCAGCAGTTCGTCAGGAAATAATAAATTGAAATTTGACGATGTTCGAGATCTGGTATTGAGTGAAGAAATTCGGCGGAGAGAATCGGGTGAAGCATCAAGCTCCTCAGCCTTACACACAGAGTCCAGAGGGAGAACTTCAGAAAGAAGTTCATATCGTAGCAGATCGAAATCCAGAAGGGGTAAATCCAGATCAGGAAAGAAAGATTTTAGCTGTTATAATTGTGGCAAAAAGGGTCACTTTAAGAGGGATTGCCGAGCACCGAAGAAAGATACCGGCACACAGGAATCCGCCAATGTGACCGAGGAAGCAGGTGATGCTATGATTCTAAGCGTCAACAGCCCGATTGAATCATGGATTCTGGATTCAGGAGCATCTTTCCATGCCACCCCATGCCGAGAGATCATGGAGAACTACGTCAGTGGTAACTTTGGGAAGGTTCATCTAGCTGATGATGAAACCTTGAAGATTGTCGGAAAAGGAGACATCCGATTAAAGTTGCCAAACGGGAGTACCTGGAAGCTGCAAGGAGTGAGACATATTCCTGGCCTCAAAAGAAATTTGATTTCGATAGGACAACTTGATGAAGAAGGATATTGTACAACTTTTTCAGGCTGTGAATGGAAGATTACCAAAGGAGCACTCGTCGTTGCTCGTGGTAAGAAGTGTGGTACTCTCTATGTAACCTCAAACTTAGAGAATATTGTTGCAGTAGCAGATGCTGATGGAAAGTCAAACCTATGGCACCAAAGGCTTGGTCATATGAGCGAGAAAGGGATGAAGACACTTCTGTCAAAAGGGAAGCTTCCGGATCTAAAAGCTGTAGATGTCGGACTATGCGAGGATTGCATCTTTGGCAAACAGAAGAAAGTCAGTTTTGCAAAGATTGGCAAGATACCCAAGGCAGAAAAGTTAGAGTTGGTTCATACCGATGTGTGGGGACCATCTCCAGTTTCATCTCTTTCAGGCTCACTGTATTATGTCACCTTCATCGATGACTCTACAAGGAAGGTGTGGGTTTATTTTCTGAAGAAGAAATCAGAAGTCTTTGATACCTTCAGAAAATGGAAGGCCATGGTGGAAAATGAGACTGGTTTAAAAATCAAGCGGTTGAGGTCTGACAATGGAGGAGAGTACAGAGATAGTAGATTCAGAGAATTTTGCGCAAACAGTGGGATCAAGATGGAGAAAACAGTTCCCATGACACCACAGCAAAATGGCGTAGCAGAGCGCATGAACAGAACTCTGAATGAACGTGCCAGAAGCATGAGGTTACATGCCGGTTTGCCCAAAATGCTATGGGCTGAAGCTGTCAACACTGCAGCCTACTTGATCAACCGTGGGCCCTCAGTTCCCTTAGATGGTGGAATACCAGAGGAAGTTTGGAGCGGAAAAGAGGTAAACATTTCGCATTTAAGAGTGTTTGGTTGTATCTCTTACGTACATATAGATTCTGCCGAAAGAAGTAAACTTGATGCCAAGTCCAATAAATGTGTCTTTGTTGGCTATGGTGGTGATGAGTTTGGTTACCGGTTTTGGGATTATGAAAATCGGAAGATCATCAGAAGCAGAGATGTCATATTCAATGAGAATTTGATGCACAAAGACAGATCAATCGCAGAATCAAGTAGCTCCACTACCGAAGCTGAAACAAAGGAATTTGCTGAGTTTGAGGAGATTTCTGGAAGTGATGTTCAGATTAGTCCTGAAACAGTTCAAGAAGAACCAAGCGCACCAGAATTGAGACGCTCCTCCAGAGTTCCTAAGCCAATCCAGCGTTATTCGCCTTCTTTACACTACTTGCTGCTAACTGATAGTGGTGAACCAGAGTGCTATGATGAAGCAATGCAAGTGGAGGATTCAGTCAAGTGGGAGTCTGCCATGAGAGATGAGATGGACTCGCTTATGTCAAATCAGACATGGGAATTAGCTGAATTACCACCAGGCAAGAAAGCTCTTCATAACAAATGGGTCTTCAGGATTAAAGAAGAACACAATGGAAACAAGCGCTACAAAGCTAGAATGGTTGTCAAAGGCTTTCAGCAAAAAGAAGGTATTGACTACAATGAAATTTTCTCTCCAGTCGTGAAGCTGACTACAATCAGACTGGTGTTGAAAATTGTAGCTGCAGAAAATTTACATCTTGAGCAGTTAGATGTAAAAACAGCTTTCCTTCATGGTGACTTGGAGGAAGAAATCTATATGAGGCAACCGGAAGGTTTCAAAGAAGCAGGCAAGGAAAACCTAGTATGCAGGTTAAAGAAGAGCTTGTATGGCTTAAAACAAGCTCCCAGGCAGTGGTACAAGAAGTTTGATAGTTTTATGAGCAGCAGCGGTTTCACAAGATGCCAAGCAGATCATTGTTGCTACATCAAAAGGTTCGACAACAGCTTCATTATCTTATTGTTGTACGTTGATGATATGCTCGTTGCAGGTTCAGATATGCAAGAGATTATGAATTTGAAGCGGGAATTGTCGAAGCAGTTCGCAATGAAAGACTTAGGTGCTGCAAAGCAGATTCTTGGAATGAGGATAAAGAGAGACACTAAGTCGGGGACTTTGTTGTTATCACAAGCTGAGTACATCAAGAAAGTACTCTCAAGGTTCAACATGCAAGATGCTAAACCAGTGAGTACACCTTTGGGTGTTCATTTCAGACTCTCCAAGGAACAGTCACCGAAGACAGAGGAAGAGCGTACACATATGGCAAAGGTTCCGTACGCCTCAGCAATTGGAAGTCTGATGTATGCCATGGTTTGTACTAGACCAGATATTGCCCAAGCAGTGGGAGCTGTTAGCAGGTACATGAACAATCCAGGTAAGATACACTGGGAAGCAGTCAAATGGATCCTCAGGTATTTACGAGGTACCACAAACAAGACACTTTGTTTCAAAGGTGGAGATACGACACTAACAGGCTATGTGGATGCTGACTTAGCCGGAAATGTTGACATTAGAAAGAGCACTACAGGGTATGTCTATACTCTAGGAGGTACCGCAGTGAGTTGGGTGTCTCAGTTGCAGAAGATAGTTGCTCTCTCCACAACTGAAGCAGAATATGTCGCTGTCACGGAAGCCAGCAAAGAAATGGTTTGGCTACAAAGTTTCTTGGAGGAACTGGGAAAGAAACAAGAAGACAATATCTTGTATTGTGACAGTCAAAGTGCTATCCATCTAGCAAAGAATCCGTCTTTTCATTCCAGAACGAAGCACATACAGTTGCGGTATCATTTTATCCGGTCACTTCTGGAAGATGGGATTTTGAAACTTGAAAAGATTAGTGGAGCACAAAATCCAGCAGACATGTTGACAAAGACAGTGACGACTGACAAACTGAAGCTGTGTTCAGCTTCAGTTGGCCTGCAATAGTAACAAGACCGTGAAAGAGCTGCTGCATAGATCAAGGTGTGAAGACAGATTGAAATCAGTCTTCAAGTGGGAGATTGTCAAGACAATTGTAAATGTCAAATGGAGGTGCCTAACTTCTTGCCTAACTTGAGCAAATGTCAAATGGAGGTGCCTAACTTCTTGCCTAACTTGTGCAAATGTCAAATGGAGGTGCCTAACTTCTTGCCTAACTTGTGCAAATGTCAAATGGAGGTGCCTAACTTCTTGCCTAATTCCACCAACCCATCTCTTTTGAAGCCTATATAAACCCTTTAGCTCTCATTTGTTAGATATCCCAAAATTAGAGAATAAGAGAGAGTTTGAGAGAAAAGCTTGTGAAAGAATTTTGTGAGAAAAATTCTTGGGTAAAATTGGGAGTGGGTTGTAGTTTGTGAGTGGTTGTGAGTTGTAAGTGTTGTAAACACTTTGTATATTTTCTCCCTTTAGTAAAACGATCTGCAGCGGGTCCGGAGACGTAGGCACAATTGGCCGAACTCCGTTATCAAATTGTGTGTGTTTTATTTCCGCTTTTATTTCGCTTTATCACAAATCTGGTTATAGGGAAATTATGCTTTAATTTCCTAACATATACGAAAGGCACTCTTGCGCTCGAAACGCTGACAATAGGGCGGACATTGATCCGGAACATGGCCATCGGGTGTGGGCACAGGAACAAGGGCAATTTCACCGCAGCCGCAGGGTTGTTGGGGCTTGGAGGTGGATCCTTGTCTTTTGTGGGTCAGTTGGGTGGCCAAATTGGAGGTGCATTTAGTTACTGTTTAGTGAATAAAGGCAGCAGGTCATCCGGCGGGTGGTTGGCATTTGGCCGTGGAGCATTTCCTGTGGGTGCTGCATGGGTACCCTTGGTCCGTAATCTACGGGCCCCAACTTTATACTATGTCAGGCTTTCGGGTCTTGGAGTTGGGGGTGTTCGGGTACCTATATCGGAAGACATTTTCCAGCTAACCCAATTGGGTTACAGAGGAGTTGTTATGGACACCGGTACCGCTGTGACTAGGCTGCCAACAGTGGCTTATGAAGCATTTCGTGATTCATTTATTGCTCAAACCAGAAACATACCTTGGGCTTCTACAATATCCATATTCGATACCTGTTATAACATATTTGGGCTTGAGATAACAATGTTTTCATCAGTTTAATTCATTTTACTTCATGGACAGGCCAATCCTGACTCTTCTAGGAAAAAACTTTCTAATTCTAATAGATGATGTATAAACTCTCTGCTTTGAATTTGCTTCATCACCTTCAGGACTTTCCATAATTGGAAATATTCAACAAGAGGGAATTCAAATTTCTTTTGATGCAGCTAATGGGTATGTGGGACTTGGCCCCAATGTTTGCTGAGTAAATATCATCAGGTTACTTAAATTTTCTTTTTTTTTTTAATAATTACAATTAATTTGAGATTTGGAGAGGGAAACACGATTTGAACTCACAATGTCAAGGGTGTAATGTGAGGGGCAAATTACTGTGCCAACCTCATCTTGTCACATGTTACTTAATTTTGATAGTCGATCTTTGGGATACAATATCTTCTATTTTATATACCTAAGTATTGTTGTTATCCTAGTCAAAGTATTTATATGATAAATATAATTCAATCGACAATGATGGATGGAAAAGGGTAATGAGTAATGACCCTATCACTGCATATTTCTCAATTCCATTACGTTTATATCCATAGTTATAATGTTAAATGATAAATTAAAATTTTAAGTGAGATCTTATTTTATATTTATGATAATTTTTTATATTAAAAAGTTACCTAAAATTTATTTTTCTTGCCTTTTGGGATTTAAAAATATTGATTAAATTTCGGTATTCTAATTATATTTTGAGATTGAATTAGTTTTTATTGTTAGGAAATATGTCCTAAAGCATGAAATTTATATAATTAATTTTTAGAATACTAAGAATATTACTGCTTATATATTTAAATCATTTATGTTAATATAAATATTCTAAGGATTCATGACTAAAATGGAAGAAAGAACCTTTCACATAAAGTTATTATGTTTTTTTTTTATAACAAAATAACTTCTATTACAGAAGACCAACAAGAAAATTTGGTTCAGCATTGAACCAACAGAAATCCTCCTTAGAGGAAAAGGCTAGGGAAGCAAGAGAATGTGTCATTCCATTCGTTGAACGAGGAATGGCATGACAGTTAGAAACTCCCACAATCCTGAAAAGAGCCTTAACATCACAAACAATAAGATCCAAGAAATAACTAGGAGGAGAACTTAACACCCTAGCCACAACATTAACAGCACCTTTTGATGAGAAAGCTTTTAGGGAGTATAGTGCTGCCCCATGCAGACTGCGGAGATTTAAACTTGTTGTGATTCAGCTTCTTCTATCATTCCATGGGTTAGCGAGAGGACACTTGTATGCATGTCAAGGAATTCCTTCACTTATGTTCCACCTTTCGTATGTTTCCATTTTCTTTAAAAGAGAAGGCAAAAGCATGGTTGAATATAATTCAATTACATCTAATATCCAAACTTGTATCAGCTAATTATTCAATAAAGAAGCTAACTAACTTTCCTCTAAATTTCTTCAACATTCTCTCTAAAGGACCTCCACTGATGAATTTCCAAAAGCTTCATTGTTCAGTTTTCTATTTTTACACTACTAGCATTTTATATGGCAACAGATTTTGCATCATATATATCAACAGGATAATTATATGCTATGTATACGAGATTATCTTGTCATATATATATATATATATATATATATATGGTACCAAATTTTATACCATATGTATGCCAATGATAATTATATGCTATATATAGCATATTATGTTGCATATGTTACCAGATTTTATACCATATATATATCAATTCATAATTATATGCTATAATTATCAGATTATCTTGCCATATATATGGTACCAGATTTTGTACCATATATATTACGATGATAATTATATACTATAAATACAATATTATCTTGCCATATGGTACTAGATTTTCCCAAACTTGATGTATTAAAATATTATTAGCATTAAACAATCTGATTCTTGTTGAAAATATTTATATAATTTGAATGATTCTGTCATATTCGATCTGAATCCTTGTACCAAATTATCTTGCCATATATATGGTACCAGATTTTATACCATATATATACCAATATGATAATTAGATGCTATATTTACCAGATTATCTTATACATTATATATTTGCTAGAGAAGAATCAACTAACACTGTGAATCAAGTATATATACATTATAGTTATTGATTTTTTGCTTGCATTGACTGACACAAACAGAAAATATGGATAAAATTTCCTCTAAGACTACTTTCTTGGTCATCCTTTTGGTCGCTGCATTTTGTTAGTCTCTCTCTCTCTTATACAATGTTGTTAGTAGTAATTATAGTTTATAGACCATAATCTATGTTTTTAAATAGTCAAATGCATTAATTTTTTATTATATCTTATCATGTTTAGCAAATAAAAAGAAATAAAACAATTTTTTTGTTATTGGGAAAAACTTTTGCTAATTGTTTTGATTTTTAAAAAATTAAACAATTAAAATTACGTTTTTTCTTGAATTTTTTTTAGATAAAATTTTTTTAAAAAAACTTGAAATTCTTATTAATTAATGCACTTCTAAAAGGATTTTGCTTTATAAGACATGAGGATTTATATCTAGAAATATATATATATATATATTTTGTAAACACAATGTTAACTGATGGATTGGTTTGATGTTGGCACTTGGTAGGTTTGTTAGTTGCGGAAGCAGAGCTGTTTTTACCATGCAAGAGTAATGAAGAATGCAACGAAATGAAGTGCCAGCAAGGAACTGCCCATTGTGCCCTGAATCAATGTAGATGTCGTCAGACTATCTTAGAAGATTCATATCACTGTAGATATAATGATGAATGCCAGAAAAAATGTCCTCCTCATACAATAGGCAACTGTGTAGGCGGTCATTGCATTTGCACTGGGAATACCATCTCACAAGATAGATATCACTGCAGATATAATGATGAATGCAAGAAATTATGTCCTCCTAATACAATAGCCAACTGTGTAGGCAACCATTGCATTTGCAGTGGGAATGCTTAAGATGTATACTTTTTTATCTACCAATGATATGGAATAAAACATATTTTACCAAATAATTTAAGAAGATATTTACTTTTAATTGCGTTAAGAATATTATCAATGTGCACCCAATACTTTTGAATTAAATTTCTGCTTACATTTCTTGATTAATATTTTGTCTAACATTAAATATTTAAATGAGAAATTAAGAATTTGGTATATTTGATTTACAAGTTTGGTATTCAGATCCAATTCGATTTGATCCACTTCCTAAAAACTTAAATCCAATCCAATTCGATTGTAAAAAACCTTTAATATAATTGTGTCCAATTAATTTGTCGACGGTGAAATCTCGCTCCTACTATTAAGATCTTGCATCACCACGTGTACGGTGATTTTTACTCCAATCTTAGTCTTTCTGGAAAATGACTCCAACAAAATGAGAAACCATTAGAAAGGAAGTAGAGATTTTCTCGAATTCCACTCTGACGGTGAAGTTAGATCGGAGTACAATTATGAATATCGCATCTCTCAATTTCTCTGTAAAATATCTCTTACCTTCCTCATTTTGTCCCTGGTCTAAATCGTTTTGATCAATTGGAATACATTACTCCAAATTGTTTTAATGTATCTTGACACAATATTTTTTAATTCTATATTATTTTGTATCTTCCTCAAGACTATCTATATGAATTCGGATATATATATATATATATATATATATATATATATATATATATAGATAAAGAAAGAAATTGTTATCACAGGAAACAATGCTACCATATTGTTTAATATACTATCATATAAATGGTGAAATTTTTTTTTTTTTAACTAGGCGAGTATTTGATAATGGTGGAAGAAAAAAATAAAGTTAATGAAGAAATCGTAGTAAAGAGAAATAAAAGCCAATTGATTATATTTTAGGAAAAAAAATCTAAAAAAGAAAAGATAAAATAAAATAAATTAATGATGGAGAGAGCAAAAAAAAATTTTTTATTAAATCTTAACCATCCAAATCTAAAAGATCCAATGGTTACAAAATTGAGTAAAAAATTAAGTCTGAATATATATATATATATATATATATATATATATATATATATATATATATATATATAAACCATTAAAAAGCTTTGACGGACCAAAATTCAATGGCATGGACTAGGCTTTTGCCTTCTCTTTTAAAGAAAAATGGAAACATACTAAAGGTGGAACATAAGTGAAGGAATTCCCTGACATGTATGGAAAACAAAAATCTCAAGCTTTTCTGAACTTCAACTTGAAAAGAAAATAAAAGTCTCTTCATACTGATATGGGTGGAGAGTATAAGGCCTTCATTCCCTTTCTTACCCAAAATGACATTCAAATCAGATTTTTATGCCCTCATACTCGTTAACAAAATGGGGTTTCGGAGAGAAAACATAGGCAAATAGTAAAGACTGGTCTCACACTTCTATACTATGCGAAAATGTCTCTTATGTTTATGGAAGATGCCTTTGCAACAGAAGATTTTCTTAGAAGTGAATGAATTCCTTGATATGCATGTAAGTGTCCTCTCTCTAACCCATGGAATGATGGAAGAAGCTGAATCGCACAACAAGGTTAATCTCAAAGTGTGTCCGCAGTCTGGGGCAGAGCATTATACAAGAAGGGCGATTAGTTGTAACCAGTGAACAGTATTCCCTGAAAGCTTTCACCAAAGGTGCTATGTGTTCTCTACCTGTGCATTTTAGTCATGGATCCTTAGAATATTTATATTAAGATAACAACTCCATGTCTACCATACATAACAATTTTATTTGATCAATACTATATTCGATTTTAGTCATGGATCCTCATAATATTTATATTAACATAAATAATTTTTCATTATAAATATTACATGATTTTAATATATAAGCAACAACTGTATTAATATTCTAAAAATTAATTATAGAAATTTTATGCTTTAGGACATATTTCCTAAAAAGAAAAACAACTTCAATCTCAAAATATAACTAGAATACCAAAATTTAATTACTCCCCTCATCTATCATTTAACATTATAACTGTACGTGAAAGGTAAAAAAATATATATATAAGTAATGGAATTGAGAAATATGCACTGATAGGGTGACCCTTTTCCATCCATCATTGTCTATTGAATTATATCCATCATATAAATACTTTGAGTAAGATAACAATAATACTTAGGTATATAAAATAGAAGTTATTAAAACCCAAAGATCGACTATCGAAATTAAGTAACCTGATATTATTTACTTAGCAAACATTGGGGCCAAATCCCACATACCCATTAGCTGCATCAAAAGAAATTTGAATTCCCTCTTGTTGAATATTTCCAATTATGGAAAATCCTGAAGGTGATGGAGCAAATGCAAAGCAGAGAGTTCTCCCATCATTTACTCGAATTAGATAGTTGTTTCCTAGAAGATTCAGGATTGGTCCGTCCGAGAAGTGAAATGAAACTGGTGGAAACATAGTTATATCAAGCCCGAATAGGTTATAACAGGTATCAAACATGGATATTCCAGAAGCTCGAGGTATGTTTCTGGTTTGAGCAATGAATAAATCACGAAATGCTTCATAAGCCACCGTTGGCAGCCTAGTCACGGCGGTACCGGTGTCCATAACAACTCCTCCGTAACCCAATTGGGTTAGCTGGAAAATATCTTCCGATATAGGTACTCGAACACCCCCAACTCCAAGACCCGAAAGCCTGACATAGTACAAAGTTGGTGCCTGTAGACTACGGACCAAGGGTACCCATGCAGCACCCACAGGAAATGCTCCACGGCCAAATGCCAACCACCCAGATGACCTGCTGCCCCTATTCGGTAAACAGTAACTAAATGCACCTCCAATTTGGCCACCCAACTGACCCACAAAAGACAAGGATCCACCTCCAAGCCCTAACAACCCGGCGGCTGCAGCGAAAGTGCCATTGTTTCTGTGCCCACACCCGATGGCCATGTTCTGGATCAATGTCGGCCCTATTGTCAGCGTTTCGCTCACAAGAGTGCCTTTGGTATAGGACCCATCACCGTATTTCACCTCGTAACAACACTTACCGGCATGGCAACCCCTATTATCAAGGCGGTCGCAGACTGCGGAGCTACAAGAAACGATTACGAAGGAAGCAGAAGCGGCGGGGTCGAAAATCGGGTCGGACTGTTTGTAACATTGGATACAAGGCTGACATTGTACCCAAACGATATCACTGCCGGTGTCAATGACCATGTACTGGCTTATTGGTGGGCTACCAACTCCAATTCTAACAAAGTATTCTCCACTTCCTTGGTCCAAACCAGACACTACGTCAGCCCCAAAGTCCGCCATCTCATAATTTTTTGGGGCGACAGAGAGGCGGCGTGTAAGGTCAGCGACCCTTTTGACGTCCCTTTGCATGCGTGCATGAAAACGTTGGCGAAGGTCATCAGGAACAGGAAGCTTGGTGGAAGCAATATGATCTCTATGAACAAGTTTTAACTTCCACATTCCCTCATCAACATGGTTATGGTTATGGTTCTGGAATGTTTTCAAGTTTTGGACGTTCAAATTTTGAAAATTTGGGTAAGAAGTGGCGGCGAGAATGCATTGTAGAATGATAACTACAAGCGTTGATTGTGAAGGAAACATGTTTGCTTGCATTTGCGTATGATCTGGTCTAGGGTGTGTGGCTGGAGGTGAGAATTTAAATAAGCTTTCTCTAATTTAAATGAGAAGACTAATGAATGAAGCGCGCATATATATAGCAAAGGATCAGAAGCACATCACATGGATAAATGGATGCTTTTCTTTTAAATTAAGTGCTTTTCAATTCCACTATTAGATTATCTTCTTTTCAAAAATTTAATGTGCTTTTGATTAAATAAGTATTGGATTGGTGCTTGGCAACAGCTAGCACATATGCATGAATTTGGTGGGATTTCTCATTAAATTCCACCTTGAGATTTTGGACTTTCAAAATGTTTTATTGATTTAATTAAAATTGAATTGAAAATTATTTCACTTAACTCTAATTCCAAATTCAAGTGATTTATTTTTTTTCATGTTTCACCGAAAATGAATCTAAATAAAATAAAATAAATATAAAATTAGACTAATAAATCTATTTTTAAGGTTAATAAATATGTATAAAAATATGCTCATCTTATAGAAACCTTACAGTGCAATGTGTTCTAATAAATGCACAAAATCAAGAAAAAAATAATAATTCACATAGAAAGGAATATTTGATACATGTTAGAATACATGAATTATCCTCTTTTGAAGATCTCAATATGCTTTTGATCAAATATAAGCGTCTGACAACAACATAACTTAGTGAGATTTCTCATTAAATTCCTATGTAGTACACCATATAAGGGCCACTCAAAGCTTGATTCATATAATATTTTAGCTTTTTTAAGCTTTCAATTTCCTAACTTTTTGTCATTTGTGTATATTAGATGAGCTGTCCACAGTTTGGTGTCAACTTGAAAATTTTTGGTTGTTTAGTATTTCTGTTAGGAAGCAAATAAAGACAAATATAACTAAGGAAAACTAGAATACTAAGTTGCAATAACAAGCCAAATAAGGCAATTTTAGCACAAAAACACCTGCTGTTCCACTTGGTGGAAGATATCCACTATTAGATTATCATCTTTTGCAGAACTTGATGTGCTTTTGATTAAATATAATCCACTTAATGTGCATTGGATTGATGCCTCACAACAGCACTACGAACTTGGTGGGATTTCTCAGTACATTCCCTTGCATGCAGCAAGAGACAGTGAGAGAGTTTCTAATGTGATATGAACTGAAGGTTTCAGGATTTAACGTGCTTTTGATCAAATATAAATGAATTAAAGCTGTGCTTTTTCCTTTTTACCTAATGTAGAAGTTTGCTATATAATGTCAAAAGGAATATGTGATTCTATAAAGTTTATGCAAAGTAATATATCCATAAATATATTTCTTTTTATCTTTCACACACACAGTTATATATATGCTTCTTTTGCTATCTCTGGCTAAACAACTAAAAAATATATTTTATAGTACGTCCAAACGTACACATATGAGTTTCACACTGTGCAGGGGGGAAATCTCTCCCTCCAATACTAATAGTAAATATTTCAGTTATATATATAGTACTTAATTTAAAAAATATTTAAAAGTTATAGTATTGTTGTGTATGTAATATTTGATATCAACATATTAAAAAAATAAATAAAATTCCTTATATAATTAGTCGCAGTGCATACATTATTAGGACAATTTTTCAATCCTGTGGGTAGAACCATACCCACCCATCATTTTCTTAATTAGAGCACCATCTCCAAAGTAATACCATAATCCTGCATTACTTTCCCTCGTCTCTTTATTTTCTTTTGATAATTATGGAATATGACATTTTATGCTTCTTGCTTAAGCTTTCTCTAATTGTGATTTTTGTATTCACTTAGACTAATAATGAAATACGCATGCGCACACACATATATATATAGCAAAGGATTAGAAGCAGCTCACATGGATGCTTTTCTTTTAAATTAAGTGCTTTTCAATTCCAATTAATTATTTGTCCGATTGTGTGGTTGTTTCCATAAATTGAGAAGAAAAAACACATCATCAATTTCTTTGTTTGTAAATTTGTAGGGTTCTTGTCAATATTGGGTTGTATGGTTTCTTAGTACTTATCACCTGGAGCACAAAAACACCTGCTTTTCCACTTGGTGGAAGTTATCTACTATATTTAGATTATCCTCTTTTGAAGATATTAATGTTGCTTTTGACTAAATATAAGTATTGGATTGGTGCTTTTAACAGCACATATATATGCATGAACTTGGTGGGATTTCTCATTAAATTCCCTTGCATGCAACAACCTTGAGATTGGGTAATCATTTGGGTCTTGATTTTGGACTTTTAAAATATTTTCTTGATTTAATTGAAATTAATTTGAAAATTATTTCACTTAACTCTAATTCCAAATTCAAGTTATTTTATTAAAAAATATCATTTAAAAAAATAAATAATTTAAAAAAGCTCGAATAATAAGTGTGTTAAATGAAAGTTTTTTGAATAATAAGTGTAGAGAGGAGAATAGAGAGAATGCGGATCAGGGCATATAATAGCTAGACACTTCCTCATCAAGTGACTAAAATCAATTTCAGCTTTAGTTTGAATGTAAAATGGTCAATACAAAACTGTCAGAAGATTTTCACTATTAGATTATCCTTTTTTAAAGAACTCAATATGCTTTTGATCAAATAAAAGCATTGGGTTGAATTGGTGTCTGACAACAGCACCATGAACTTAGTGAGATTTCTCATTAAATTCCCATGTAGTAAACCATACAAGGGCCACTCAGCTTGATTTACAGAATATTTTAGCTTTTTTTAAGCTTTCAATTTCCTAACTTTTTTCTCACTTGTGTATAGAATATGACCTTTTATGATTCTTGCTTAAGCTTTCTCTAATTGTGATTCTTGTATTCACTTAGCCTAATGAAGCACATAGCAAAGGAGAAGCACTCCTTCACATGGATAACAAAATAGGTGTTTTTCTTTTAAATCAAGTGCTTTTCAATTCCAATTGTTTGTCCCATTGGGTTGTTTCCATAAATTGAGAAGAAAAAAAACATCATCATTTTCTTTATTTGTTAAATTTGTTAGAACCTCCCGAAACTAAACTCTTATTAGGATGGTTCAGACATCTACATCTATATCGGTAGAACAAAGGGAAGATAGAAAATGACATGTCTAATAAGGCATGCACCAGATCAAACCAGGCTCAAAATAATACTTCCAACTTGGGTGGCCGAGTTTGGGTCAGGTCTGTGGGCTGCATGAAACAAGCTAAAATTTAGTGGTCCATCCAAAACAAGCTAAAGTCACTGAATTGCTTTGCACAAATTGTTTTGCATTCTTGTCACTCTTGCATTCTTTGCCAACATCGGAAGCACAAGTGGTTTCGCCATGCAAGAGTGACGAAGAATGCAAAGCAATTCGCAGAGCACTGTCCACTGTGTGTAAAGCGATGGTATTGCTTATTAATGCAAGACTGTCTTAGCGATGCTTATTAATACTTAGAGAGAAAATGAGAAATGATAGAGGAATCTAGTGTTGGAAAAGAAGAAAGTTAAAATAAAGTTATGAGTATTTTAGTCAAGTATGGAAAAAGTTAATGAAACAAATTAACTTTAAAGCCAAAAACATAACAAAAATAACATACTTTCAAAAACAAAAATAACATAAGAGATCACCAGAGGAAAATATATTAATTAGAAATATAGATTATGATTAATATAATCCTCAGCATCAAATTAGGTAGTGAAAGAACAAAAAAAATGAAGAAGAAGTTTACTTGAATGGCCAATGAAGGCCAAGAAAAGCACTAAATACACCGCAACGGCCATGATTGACGCAAGATTGCCAGGAAAATTAATTATTATTATAAGAATCTCTTTAAGAGAGTTGGTACGTGGTGGAACTTGAAAAGAAAGATGGTTCCAGTATGTGTGTATGTTGAGAGAGAGAGAGAGAGAGAGAACAGGGGAGTGGAAGAATGAAATTTTCTAGACAATAGAATGAGCTTTTTATGTTTCAGGAAAGAGTGATGAAATTGGTCAAATTCCTTAATGGGTATGAAGCTGCGTGAATGAAGAAGAAGCAAATACACAGAGAGAGAGAGCTTCTTTTATCCTTCTTTCACCGGCCCCTTTAATTTTATTTTTATTAAAGATGTAGCTGACTTTTGGAAATTTGGAATCAAACATTTTCCAAAGAAGCATAAAAGGAAAAGAAATAATTGTGTGTGTGAAAAACAAAAAAAAGAAATAAAGCTGAATTAAAGTAAACAATAATTACACCATCAATTTTATTTATTCGTTAAAGTTGATGATTTAATTAATAATGATGAATGCAATTAGCAGACCTACCTCTAAAACTTGGATATATATGATAATTGATGCAACAAAATCAGATGCTGATGCTCCATTTCCCATTTTTTTTTTATATATATTTTTTTTTTACTCTTCAGACAAGAAGGAAAAAAAAGTTAGAAAAAAGAAGGAAAAAAAAAAAAAAGATAAGTATTAGATTATCCTTTTTTGAAGAACTTAATATGCTTTTGATCAAATATAAGCATTGGATGGGTCCCTGACTAATGGTAGCAAACTAATTAGGATTGTCCAGACCAATTCGGTCCAAATCAGAATCTGAGTTCTAATCTGATTCAAAAAAATCGAATAAAAAAAAATCTGAATTCAATTTTCAGATATGGAAATCTAAAATTACTATACGGATTCAGATAAATACGAATCCAAAAATTATCCAAATCTAAATTCGGTCCGAATCTAAATCCGACCTAAACCTTATCTCCCAAATTTTAATTTATGTCAAATAAAATAACAGATAAAATAAAAATCCTTATCTCCCGAATATTCATTATTCAAAGAGTGGTCACTATGACACCATATGAAAGTATAATTCAGAGTCCTCGTATAATTACATAAAACAAACCAAATACATGAAACCACAAAAGTAAAGTTTTTCACAGTTGATGAACAGTCATGAAGGTAAGGTCCCTTCTCTTCAATTAATTATACATTATTATTAATGGAGTAAATCCTTAAACCATATAGCTGATTTTTTTGGAACAAATCACTGAGCCAACCTAATTGGGTCGTTTCTTTGTTTAATGTTGGCATTGGTTTTTTTATTCCATGTGTTGCATCATATCTTGGCATTATATATTGTTTTACATCCATCTCTCTCTCTCTCTCTCTCTCTCTCTCTCTCTCTCTCTCTCTCTCTGTGTTTTTGCTTCTTCATTCACGCAAATGCTTCATGCCCTCTACCTGCTTTCTTCAGGTTTCTCATTTTCGATTCTGCTTCTATTTCGGTCTGTTTAATATTTTAATTATATAAAAAAATAAAAATAAAAAAAGATCCCTTGTAATATTTTTATATTACTATGATTATAAGGCTCTTCAGCTTCTGCTAAACTGTGAGTTGTAACTTTCTTCAAATGTAAAATCAAACTTCCCAGGTTTAGTTCTCAAGTTGATCACAGAATACTTGGCATCTTTCTTGTTTCTTTTTCTTCTTTTGATTATGAACTTTGTCTAGCTTCTGTTTAGTTTTCATGGTTTATAAATTGCTTTTTCATTGTTATCTTTTATTTGAGTTTTTATTTATTTATTTTTTTTCATTTTCTCCTTTTTAACTTGCAGGGTCCTGTTGGTTTCCCCTTGACTCACACAAATAGAAAATATGGATAAAATTTCTTCCAAGATTATTTTCTTGGTCATCGTTTTGGTCGTTGTATCTTGTTAGTCTCTCTCCTTTATACGATGTCGTTAGTAGTAATTATAGTTTACAGACTATAATCCATGTCTTTAAATAGTCAAATACATTAATTTTTTATTATATCTTATAATGTATAGGAAATGAAAAGAAATAAAATAATTTTATGGCATTGGAAAAATTTTTGCTAATTGTTTTGCTTTTTAAGAAATTAAACAATTAAAAATACGTTTTTTGTTAAAAGTTTTTTTAGGTAAAATTTTAAAAAAAAACACACACTTGAAATTATTGTTACACACTTGAAAAAAGAACAAAGCACTTAAAATGAAATAAAGCTTTATATTTATCATATAAATACTTCTATGGCTATGTTACTTTATAGAATAACATATTCCTTTTTACAATATATAGCAAACTTCTACATTAGGTAAAAAGAACAAAGCACAAATTTAATACATTGATTTTAGAAGAGTTTATAAAACTAGGATTTTTTTTTTTTTTACATACCACTTGCGGTGTTGGCGACTCGAACTTGGAATATTACCAGACTGAATGAGTGTCTTTACCACCGAACCACATTGGGATGTTTTTGTCACGGGAATTATGGTAATAAACTTATGGTTGTGATTTTGGAAGAGTTTATAAAACCGAGATGTTTTTGTCACAGGAAATCGAATCTTTCACATTCAAGTGTTGAAAATGGGATATGTTTCGGACATCTTTTTTATGATACACATAGCCATATAGGTAACTTTTGGAAATTTGGAATCGACATTTTCCATTAACATCTTAACTATTAGGGGGTAGTTATTATCCATTGATTAACTTTTTTTCCTTTTTAACTCTTCGGGCAAGAAATGTGTTACTAGTAAATAGTAATTGATTGGTTCACTTTATATTAACTTTGTCATCTTCCCTTCTACTCATAATTAATTAATTAATTAAAATTGCAATTTAAAGTAGAAGCACTATAAATTTATTATACAAATTAACTTCCTGCTATACATAAAATGATGTGTCTATGTCACGTATAAAGAAAATTTTCTATGATAAACGGTTTTGTTTTTTTTTTTTTTAGGATCTGACACTTTGTGGGTTAAAGAGTTATCAGAATTTCCCGAAATTAAACTCCTACTAGTACAATATTGTATTGATAGAATGGGCATTCTTTGTCTTTGTAGGACACTAAATCAATTTACAAACAATCAATTGTAAATCGCTGTCTTTACAATCGATTTGCAAAAATTAATTGTAATTCTATATAATGTTTGCTTAATTGTATGTGTGTGACAACGTTTGCGGGTGCGTGTTAGCATATTTGTAGGCTGTATTTGAATTAAAATAAATAAATGCATAGCAATATCTGAATTAAAGTGAATAATTATATGAGCAGTTTTTTATCATATATAGAAAAGATTAATTTTTAATTAAACTTTGTTGGAAATAAAATACTCAAAAAACTTTTATTAAACTCAAAACAAATATTACAAGAACACTCTCACTCAAGAACTCACTCACTCTTTACTTCTTCTTCACTCACTTAGAAGCTTTGCTTCTTCTTGATGCCTAAACCAAAATGGGGAGGAGGTATTTATACTACTTACAAATCATTTTAGACCACACAAATAAACTAATCCAAAATTATAATAACCATACACCTCATCCTTCTACATCCTTCCACATCCTTCCAATTGACCACATGATTTTTATGTTTAATTACCAAACCCTAGAGAATTCTAGATAAAGGGCTTGGACCTTATTTATGGACTCTAATTTATTTGGGCTTGGGTTTGGGCTCCCATAAAAGTTCGGGCCTTCAAATGGTTTGGGCCTAAAACAAGTTTATACTTCAACACCCCCCTTTAAACTTGTTTTACCATGCCAAGCAAACTTCTTAATCTCGAAAAATCTTCAAACCTGAGTGGCTTGGTGAAAATATCTGCAATTTGATCTTTGGACTTCACGTACTCCATTTGCACATCCCTTTTTGCTATGCACTCCCTTATGTAGTGGTAACGAGTATCAATATGCTTGCTTCGATCATGGAACACTGGATTCTTTGCTAAGGCAATGGCTGACTTGTTGTCGACACAAATCTCAGTTGGCTCTTCTTGTGGCAAACCCAATTCCTTCAGCAAATTTCTGAGCCATATTACATGACAGACGCTTGAAGTAGCAGCTACATATTCAGCTTCACAAGTAGATAAGGTGACAATTGGTTGCTTCTTTGACATCCATGTGAAAGCTGTGTTTCCCATGAAGAACACGAACCCACTGGTGCTCTTCCTGTCATCTATGTCTCCACCCCAATCGCTATCGCTATATCCCACAAGCTTGTAATCATTAGAAACTGAATAAAATAAACCAAAATCAAGCGTACCTTTAATGTAACGGAGGATTCTCTTAGCGGCTTTGAAATGGGTGGTTGTTGGATTCTCCATGTATCGACTCACAAGTCCAACAGCATAAAGAATATCCGGCCTTGTGCACGTCAAATAGCGTAAGCTTCCAACTAAACTCTTGAAGAATGTTGGATCTATGCTTTCACCTTCATCATGCTTAGATAGCTTGATTCCGCATTCTGCTGGCGTGTTTATCGGCTTACAATCATTCATCTTGAACTTCTTGAGTATCTCCTTTGCATAATTTTCTTGGGAGATAAAGATGCCTTCTTCATTTTGCTTGACTTCAATACCAAGATAGTACGCCATTAATCTGATGTCAGTCATCTCAAACTCCTTGGCCATTGCTTTCTTGAACTCTTCAATTAGGCTTAGGTTATTGCCGGTGAAAATCAAATCATCCACGTACAAGCATACTACCAGAATATCTCCATTCATGATCTTGATATATAGGGCGTGCTCGTAAGGACATTTGGTGAAGCCATTCTGTTTGAAGTACTTGTCAATTTTGCTATTCCATGCCCTTGGTGCTTGCTTTAACCCATAGAGAGCTCTTCTCAGCTTCAGAACTTTGTCTTCTTGGCCTTTAACTTCATAACCCAGTGGTTGCTGAATGTAGACTTCTTCTTCAAGAACTCCATTTAGGAAGGCAGACTTTACATCCATCTGATGTATCTTCCACTTGTTTTGCGCTGCCATAGAAATGATTAGTCTTATAGTTTCTAATCTAGCAACTGGAGCAAATACCTCATCATAGTCTATTCCAGCTCTTTGACTGTAGCCCTTCGCAACTAGCCTTGCCTTGTGTCTTTCAATCTCTCCCTTAGAATTTCGCTTTGTTTTGTACACCCATTTGACACCAATTGCCTTGTGTCCTTTTGGAAGTGGAACAAGTTCCCAAGTGTTGTTCTTTTCAATAGCCTTGATTTCCTCATCCATCGCATCTCTCCACTTCTTTTCTTGAGCAGCTTCTTCAAAACTCACTGGTTCACAATCAGCAAAGAGGCAAAAAAGAGTAAGATTATCAGATCTCTCAGTTACCTCATATAAATCTTGAAGATTTCTTGTTCGCTCCATTGTTCTTTCTTGTAGAAATGATGGTGGTGAATTTCCATTATTTGTTGAAGCTGGTGATGCTGGTGGTGTAGTGGGTTCTTGTTGAGGTTCTTCTAGTTGCTCCACCGGCGTCCGCTCTGTTTCTTCAAATTGTGGAGTGAAGTTGGAGTTGTCTACATGCGATCCAAAATCCCATTCTCCTTCTTCATCAAATATCACATCTCGGCTGATCACAAACTTTTTGTTGTTCGGGTTGTATAGCTTGTAACCTTTTGAATAAGCGGGATAGCCGATGAATATGAAACTTTCACTTCTATCGTCAAGCTTGGTTCTTCTCTCTTCTGGTACATGAACATGAGCTATGCTTCCAAAAACTCTTAGGTGGGAGATGCCGGGCTTTCTACCACTCCATGCTTCTTGAGGTGTCTTTCCCCACACACTTCTTGTTGGAGAGCGATTGGACAAATAGACTGCACACGCCACTGCTTCTGCCCAAAACTCCTTGGGCAATTTCTTGCTTTTGAGCATGCTTCGCGCCAAATCCAGGATTGTTCTATTCTTTCTTTCTGCAACTCCATTTTGTTGAGGGGATCTGGGAACAGTTAGAGGACGTCTAATTCCATTATCTTCACAAAACTCCAGGAATTCCTTGGATGTGAATTCTCCACCTCTATCGGATCTCAATGCCTTGATCTTATGGCCACTCGCTTTTTCCACATCGGCTTTGAACTTCTTGAATACTCCAAAGACTTCTGATTTCTGCTTCAAGAAATAAACCCATGTTTTTCTTGAAAAATCATCAATAAAGAGAAGGAAATAATTATTGTTACCGAAAGAGCTTGGCTTGATCGGACCGCATACATCGGTATGGACTAGCTCGAGTGGCTTCTTGGCTCTTAAGTCTGACTCTTTTGGAAAGCTATTTCTAAATTGCTTCCCGAGTAAACATCCTTCACAAAGTTGGTCAGGATGATTGATGCATGGTAGTCCTCTCACCATTTCCTTCTTAGATAGTAGCTCCAAGCTTCCAAAATTGAGATGCCCAAATCGAAGGTGCCATAACCAAGATGCATCTTTGTAGCAGGCTTTCAGACACTTTGCAACATCGTTTTGAATGTTTAAAGAAAATAATATATTCTTTGACATTTTTACTTTCGCTATTAGATTTCCTTTGTCATCTCTTATAAAAAGACTACAATCCTTCATATGAATATCATAGCCTTTTTCTAAGAGTTGACCCATACTCAAGATGTTGCATGTCATATTGGGCACATAGTAGACATTTGAGATTAATTGATGACTACCATTTTTAGCGCGGATAAGAATGTTACCTTTTCCTTTCACTGATATTTTTGAATCATCTCCAAATGAGACATTGCCAGCCACTGATTCATCTAGCTCTACGAACATACTTCTTCTTCCACACATGTGGTTGCTTGCACCAGTGTCGAGGTACCAAGCATTTTCTTGGTCTCTATCATTGTCTCTACAAGTTAGTAGCACTGTCTCCTTCTCTTCGGTTTTGACTTCCACATAATTGGACCTTTCGTCAACCTTACTGCTGGGAGCTCTACATTCCGAAGCATAATGCCCAAATTTCTGACAATTATAACATTGAACTTGAGATTTATCGTACCTCGAGTTTGAATTGCCTCTCCCACGGCCTCTTGTTGAGCTTTCTCCTTTCTCGTAGTTGTTGAGGTTGCTGCTGTTAGAATTCCAACCTCGTCCATGATCACGGCCTCTACCTCGGCCTCGGCCTCGGCCTCTACCTCGACCACGCTGGCTTCTCTCGTGGCCTTGACTTTCTTCCTTCTCCTTCAGTTGCATCTTGAGGAGTTGCTCGTTGATCCCTTGCTTCCTCTTATGTTTTTCTTCATATGCTTGCAATGATCCTTGGAGTTGCTCGATCGTCATTTCTTCCAGGTCTTTAGTTTCTTCTATCGTCACAACAATGTGCTCAAATTTGGGATCCAATGATCGGAGTATCTTCTCTATTATTCTTACATCTTCTAACTTTTCACCATTTCTTTTCAATTGGTTAGAAACAGCTGCTACTCTTGAGAAATAATCTGAAATAGATTCAGATGCTTTCATGTGTAAAGATTCGAATTCACCTCTTAATGTTTGGAGACGGACCTTCTTTACCTTTTCGACTCCTTTGTAAGAGATTTGCAACTTCTCCCATGCTTGCTTAGCGGAGCTTGCACTCGAAATCTTCTCAAAACCATCATTATCTAAGGCTTGATAGATGAGATAGAGAGCCTTCTTGTCTCTCTTCCTTGAGTCTTTTAAACTATCCTTTTGAGTTTGGGATAGAGTTGACTCATCTTCTGGTTCGGTGTAGCCTTTCTCTACGACCTCCCAGACATCGTGTGCTCCAAGGAGAGCCTTCATCTTGATACTCCAATTATCATAGTTTTCGTTCTTGAGTGTTGGAACTTGAAACGACGCCATACCATTAGCCATAACTCTCAATATAGTGAGAATTTCGAAATTCTGACTATACGGATGAACTCAGAACGTCGAAAAATATTAAGATGAACTTAGACAAAAAAATCGATTTTTATGGTCAAAGTCAAAGTCAACGGTCAACCTAACCTGGTCAATAGTCAACTTTTTGATGGCTCGGTCAACGGCTTGCGGCTTAGTCAGCGGCTCGGTCAACAGGCTTGGTAGCTCGGTCAACTCGGCTCCAACTCGGCTGGACTCACTTCCAACTCAGCTGACTCGGCTTGAACTCGGTGAGTTAACTCACTCCCTAGCAACAAAATTCCGGCGGCCCGTGGCGACTCGTTTAAACTCCGATCGGGGCGATTTTTGTGGCGTCGGCTTCGTCTCATCGAGAACTTCAATTTGGATATGCTATAGTGCACACCTTCGAACTCGTCTCTGATACCACTTTGTTGGAAATAAAATACTCAAAAAACTTTTATTAAACTCAAAACAAATATTACAAGAACACTCTCACTCAAAAACTCACTCACTCTTTACTTCTTCTTCACTCACTTAGAAGCTTTGCTTCTTCTTGATGCCTAAACCAAAATGGGGAGGGGGTATTTATACTACTTACAAATCATTTTAGACCACACAAATAAACTAATCCAAAATTATAATAACCATACACCTCATCCTTCTACATCCTTCCACATCCTTCCAATTGACCACATGATTTTTATGTTTAATTACCAAACCCTAGAGAATTCTAGATAAAGGGCTTGGACCTTATTTATGGACTCTAATTTATTTGGGCTTGGGTTTGGGCTCCCATAAAAGTTCGGGCCTTCAAATGGTTTGGGCCTAAAACAAGTTTATACTTCAACAAACTTCTCTTTATGCTCCTTTTCAATTACAATTTGATTCTATTATTGTTAATGCCATAATTATTATTTATCTTTTTCTCCTGGATATGTGGTTGTTAGAAGGTAATTCTCATTAGATTTGAATTTGTTGTCCAATTATTGAGGTACTTCCACATTCATAGAGATTTTATTAGTAATTGTCAGAATAAGATGACTGAAACGTGTAATTGTTGAGCATTCTATATTAACAAATGTTGAAATAATGTAATGTAAAGTTATTTTAGCAAAAATTAATAATAAGAATAACTGGAAAAGATGGTTCAGTATGTGTATGTTGAGAGAGAGAGAGAGAGAGAGAGAGAGAGAGAGAGAGGGAGAGAGAAAAGCTACCATCCAGACAGTGATAACGATAAAAGGTATCAATAATCAAAGCTGGCCTTAAAAGTCACAAGCAAATTTTCGAGTGTGAATCAAGTTATATATATTTGAGGAATGGTGGTGGCCAAAGTATGCTGTGATCAAATTTTCGAGTGTGAATCAAGTTCCACCACCAAACCAAGCAGGCACTATCTTTCTTTTCAAGTTCCACCAGCACCTACTCTCTTAAGGAGGTTCCCATAATAATTTTCCTAGCAGTCTTGCATCAATCATGGCCGTTGCGGTGTATTTAGTGCTTTTCTTGGTCTTCATTGGCCATTCAAGTAATTTTCCTTTGAAGCTGAGGATTAATATATTAATCATAATCCATATTCTTACAGGTTTTTTTTATTAATTTGAAGAGAAGGGCAAATCAGGGTTGTGTTGAAGGTTGGTTAGGCAAGTCACCATGAAAATATTTTGGCTTATGGTGTCAATGATTTTCTACAAAGAGTTATTTCTACATGGGATTACAAGTACACATGCTTTAATATTATTTCTACATGGGATTACAAGTACACATGCTTTAATATTATTTCTACATGGGATTATAAGTACACATGCTACAAATGATGGGTGGATGCTACATATATGCATTATTTAAAGGAACAAATGTGCATATAAACAACTACATAATCCAGAACTTTTTTCCCTCAACGTATGCATCCCAAAAACTCCCTAAGAAATTTCTCAGCTCCAACCACCCCCTAGACCAGACCATATATACCAAAGCAAACATGTTTCCTTCACAATCAACACTTGTAGTTCTCATTCTACAATGCATTCTCGCCGCCACTTCTTACCCTGATTTTCAAAACTTGAACGTCGAAGACTCGAAAACATCCCAGTTTGATGAGTTCCATAACCGTAACATTCTCGCCGCCACTTCCTACACTGATTCTCCAATTTGGCCGCCCAACTGACCCACAAAAGACAAGGATCCACCTCCAAGCCCCAACAACCTGGCGGCTGCGGCGAAAGAGGCCTTGTCCCTGTGCCCACACCGTACTTCACCTCGTAACAACACTTACCGACATGGCAACATGCATTATCAAGGCTGTTGCAGACGGCGGAGCTACAAGAAACAATTACGAAGGAAGCAGAAGCGGCGGGTTCAAAAATCGGGTCGGACTGTTTGTAACATTGGATACAAGGCTGACATTGGACCCATCGGGTGTGGGCACAGGGACAAGGCCACTTTCGCCGCAGCCGCCAGGTTGTTGGAGCTTGGAGGTGGATCCTTGTCTTTTGTGGGTCAGTTAGGTGGCCAAATTGGAGAATCAGGGTAAGAAGTGGCGGCGAGTATGTTATGGTTATAGTTATGGTTATTCCCTCATCAATATGGTTATGGTTATGGTTATGGTACTCATCAAACTGGGATGTTTTCGAGTCTTCGACGTACAAGTTTTGAAAATCAGGGTAAGAAGTGGCGGCGAGAATGCATTGTAGAATGAGAACTACAAGTGTTGATTGTGAGGGAACATGTTTGCTTTGGTATATATGGTCTGGTCTAGGGGGTGGTTGGAGGTGAGAATTTTATTAGGGAGTTTTTGGGATGCATACGTTGAGGGAAAAAAGTTCTGGGTTATGGAGTTGTTTATGAACTGATATTCAAGTTACTTATATATACACATTATTGATATTCAATAATGCATATATATCCTGCAAAAACTATTATAAGGCATTATACAGTCATGGTCCTCAGTTATGCTTTTACATCAATACCAGTCAATTTTTCAATCCTGTGGGTAGAGAACCACGCCCACCCGTCATTTTCTTAGAGCACCATCTCCAAAGTAGTACCCTAATAAATCCTGCATTATTTTCCCTCTCTTTATGGAATATGACCTTTTATGCTTCTTGCTCAAGCTTTTCTATTTGTGATTCTTGTGTTCACTTAGACTAATGAAGCACATATATAGCAAAGGAGAAGCACCTCACATGGATAACATAATGGCTTTTCAATTCTAATTGTGGTTGCTTCCATAAATTGAGAAGAAAAACACATCATCGATTTCTTTCTTTGTTAAAGTTGTTTGGGTTCTTGCCAATATTGGGTTGTATGGTTTCTCACTTATCACATGGAGCACAAAAACACCTCATTTTCCACTTGGTGGAACATATCCACTATTAGATTGTCCTCTTTTAAATAATTTAATATGCTTTTGCTCTAATCTAAGTAATTGGATTGGTGCCTGACAACAACACCATGAATTTGGTGGGGTTTCTTACTAAATTCCTTTGCATGCTTATATTTGACTAAATATAAGCATTGGATTGGTGCCTGACTGGTGGTGGCAAACTGATTCGGATTGCCCAGTCTGATTCGGTCCGGATCAGAATATGAGTTCTAATCTGATCTGAAAATCGAACAAAAAAAAAATAGAGTTCGATTTTCAGATATGAGAATATAAAATTACTATATGGATTCAGATTAATTCAAATCCAAAATTTGTTCGAATTCGAATTCGAATCCGATCTGAATCCGAATTAGCTCCGAATTCGAATCTGGTCCGAATCTAAATCCAACCTAAACCGAATCCGAAAAAAATTTGAAATTCAAAATCATATAAAAAAAAATCTAAATTGAATAAAAGAATAAAAAAAATGTTTGAAGTGAAGTGAAAGTTTGCTGCTTTTGTGTAGTGAAATGCAAATAATTGGTAGCCGAATAGGTGCCAACCTTATTGGGATTTACACTAGCTATACTAATGCAATTAAATCTCAATCAATTTTTAACTATTATTTTATAAAATTTATAATAAATAAGTATCTATATTCAACTATAGTATTTTATTTATTTGATTAATTATGTCATGCGGATAATTTTTTTTTTTTTTTTTTTGAAATTTGACACCTTTTACAGGTCAGATGACTATCGGGACCAACCGAAATTAATCATACATAACACGGCCCAGACAACTACTTTTCAGTAATGGGAGATGAGAACTACCAGGATTAATGGTCCAGACAACTACTGCCAACAATAGGGAGGGGTCTACTCCCAACACGGGGGAGAGATCTACCCACACAATTGAGTTTTTATAGGCAATTGTAGTTTTCTCTTCATATTGTGGGAGTAGATGTCTCCCGTTATGGGAGTAGATATTCGGGCCGCGCATTTTGTGATTAATCTCGGCAGGTCCCGACAGTTATTAATATTATAATTGTACCCCTTTAAAAAAAATTAATTAATTATGAGTAAAAGGGACGATTATGAAGTTACCATAAAGTGAGCCAATCAATTATTGATAACATTTCTTGCCCGAAGAGTAAAATAGGAAAACAAAAGTTAATTAATGGATGATAACCCCCTAGTAGTTAAGATGTTAATGGACAATGTCGATTCCAAATTTCTAAATTTCCAAAAGTTACCTATATGGCTATATGTACTATAAAAAAGATGTCCAAGTTTTATATATATTAACTCTTACCTATATTTTCAACACTTAAATGTGAAAGAAAACATCTCAGTTTTATAAACTCTTCCAAAATCATAACCATAACCATAACCATACTTTCCGTGACCAAAATATCTCAGTTTTATAAACTCTTTCAAAATCATATCCATAACCATATTACAGAAACATCTCAATTTTATAAACTCTTCCAAAACATCCCACCATAACCATACGTACTGACGAGAGAAAATGGAAGTTAAAACTTGCTATCCTAGTCCATATATTAAAGTTGTGCTTTTTACTTTTTACCTTACTATATATTGTAAAAATTAATATTAGATTTTAAAATTGGAAGATTCGAAATTTATATTAACTAAAAATTAAGTCAAGTGCTAGTCAGATTACTCATATTTAGGAGGGGTTCAAATCAAATTGGATCCAAATATCCTAACTTGTAAATCAAATATACCAAATTTTGAATTTCTCATTTAAATATTCAATGTCAGACAAAATATTAATCAAGAAACGAATGCATAAATTTAAGTCAAAATTATTTGGTTTGCGTTAATAGATAATATTCTTAGCGCAATTAAAAGTAAACATCTTCTTATATTATTTAGTAAAATAATTTTTTAAAAAAATTAAAGTATCATATTCAGTGATTTTGAAAGAACAAAAAATTTTCATTCAGGTTTTCAATTTCAATACCCATTAAAAATTCAGGACGGTTCAATATTCAGAAAAAAAAAAACAAAAGACCCCTAAATTGCAATAACAAGCCAAATAAGGCAATTTTGGGGCAATTTTGGTGCAATTATGGTCATATATTCTGACAACACGCGGGAGAGGTTTACCCACACAATTGCGTTTTTATTAACAATGGTGGGAATATATATTTACATGGCTACACAAATATTTAAACCTTGGTGGCTTGGAAGATTTTGAGGCCTTCAACCACCAAGGCAAGAGACATTGTGTTCTTATTCTGGACACTTGAATGTGAAAGACTTGATTTTCGTGACAAAAACATCCCACCATAAGCATACTGATGGGGAAAATGGAAGATAAAACTTGCTATCCTAGTTATTAAAGTTGTGCTTTTTCCTTTTTACCTAATGTAGAAGATTGCTATATATTGTAAAATGGAATATGTGATTCTGTAGTTGTTCATGGATTGATATTCAAGTTACTTATATACCACATTTTTTCGTTTAAATAATGCAAATATATCCTAGAAAAACTAATAGAAGGCATTATGATGTTATGGTACTCAGTTATACTTTTACATTCAATGCCAAGCAATTTTTCAATTCTGTGGGCAGAACCATACCCACCCATCATTTTCTTAGAGCACCATCTTCAAAGTAGTACCCTAATCCTGCATTTTTCCCTCTCTTTATTTTCTTTTGATCATTGTGGAATATAACCTTTTATGCTTCTTGCTTATGCTTTAATTCTCTAATTGTGATTCTTGTATTCACTTAGACTAATGAAGAACATAGCAAAGGAGAAGCACCTCACATGGATAACAAATTAAATATCTAGGTGTTTTTCTTTTAAATTAAGTGCTTTTCAATTCCAATTGGTCGTCCCATTGTGGTTGTTTCCATAAATTGAGAAGAAAAAACACATCATCATTTTCTTTGTTTGTTAAATTTGTGGGGTTCTTGCCAATATTGGGTTGTGTGGTTTCTTACTTGTCACGTGGAGCACAAAACCACCTCCATTTCCGCTTGGTGGAAGATGTCCACTATTAGACTATCCTCTTTTGAAGAATTTAATGTGCTTTTGATCAAATATAAGTATTGGATTGGTGCCTCACACCAGCACCACGAACTTGGTGGGGTTTTCTTGAAATCAATTATTGCCTAGTATATGCTTAAAAAGATTATCATAAATATAAAATAAGGCCGCATTTAAGGTTTTGTCTAGAGCCTTCAATATCGTTGAACTGGCTCTGCTCCCCTCGTCATCATTTAACACTATAACCGTGTGTGAAAAATAAAAAATAAAATAATCATCAAGTGTAGTATAGTTGGTTACCATATATCAGATAGGGAATATATCATTTCAGTAATGCCCGAGTTCTACTTCCAACGGATACAATCTCCATCTTAATAGAGTGCACCTATGGCCAGGGTTTTACTGATCTCCCAAACCACGACTCCATAATGCCTTCTATTATTTTTTCTAGAATATATTTGCATTATTTAAAGGAAAAAATGTGCATATAAGTAACTTGAATATCAATCCATAAACAACTACAGAATCCATAACATTTTCCCCTCTATGTACGCACCCCAAAAACTCCACAATAAAATTTTCACCTCCAACCACCCCTAGATCAGACCATACCAAAGGAAACATGTTTCCCTCACAATGAACACACTTGTAGTTCTCATTCTACAATGCATTCTTGACGCCACTTCTTACTCTGATTTTCAAAACTTAAAACCAGATATAAGATTCGAAAACATCCCAATTTGATGAACTCTTCAAAACCATAACCATATATAACCATACTGATGAGGGAAAATGGAAGTTAAAACTTGTTTATAGAGATCATATTTCATCCACCAAGATTCCTGTTCCTGATGACCATCACCACCGTTTTCATGCAAGCATGCAAATGGACATTAAAAGGGTGGCTGGCCTTACACGTGTGTCGCCTCTCTGCCGCCGCCAAAACTTATGAGATAACAAAGTTTGGGGCTAACGTGGGGTCTGCGCCGCTTCTGCTTCCTTCGTAATTGTTTCTTGTAGCTCCGCGTCTGTGTTGAAGTATAAACTTGTTTTAGGCCCAAACCATTTGAAGGCCCAAACCATTTGAAGGCCCGAACTATTATGGGAGCCCAAACCCAAGCCCAAATAAATTAGAGTCCAAGTCCATAAATAAGGTCCAAGCCCTTTATCTAGAATTCTCTAGGGTTTGGTAATTAGACATAAAAATCATGTGGTCAATTGGAAGGGTGTGGAAGGATGTAGAAGGATGAGGTGTATGGTTATTATAATTTTGGATTAGTTTATTTGTGTAGTCTAAAATGATTTGTAAGTAGTATAAATACCCCCTCCCCATTTTGGTTTAGGCATCAAGAAGAAGCAAAGCTTCTAAGTGAGTGAAGAAGAAGTAAAGAGTGAGAGTGTTCTTGTAATATTTGTTTTGAGTTTAATAAAAGTTTTTTTGAGTGTTTTATTTCCAACAAAGTGGTATCAGAGCCTGGTTGGAAGGTGTGCACTATAGCATATCCAAATTGAAGTTCTCGACGAGACGAAGCCGACGCCACAAAAATCGCCCCGATCGGAGTTCAAACAAGCCGCCACGGGCCGCCGGAAGTTTGCTGCCAGAGAGTGAGTTAACTCACCGAGTCCAAGCCGAGTTCAAGCCGAGTCAGCCGAGTTGGAAGTGAGTCCAGCCAAGTTGGAGCCGAGTTGACCGAGCCACTAAGCTTGTTGACCGAGCCGCTGACCGAGCCGCCAAGCCGTTGACTGTTGACCAGGTTAGGTTGACCGTTGACTTTGACCATAAAAATCGATTTTTTTGTCTGAGTTCATCTTAAGGTTTTTCGAAGTTCTGAGTTCATCCGTGTAGTCAGAATTTTAAAATTCTTACTATATTGAGAGTTATGGCTAATGGTATGGCGTCGTTTCAAGTTCCAACACTCAACAATGAAAACTATGATAATTGGAGTATCAAGATGAAGGCTCTCCTTGGAGCACACGATGTCTGGGAGGTCGTAGAGAAAGGCTACACCGAACCAGAAGATGAGTCAACTCTATCCCAAACTCAAAATGATAGTTTAAAAGACTCAAGGAAAAGAGACAAGAAGGCTCTCTATCTCATCTATCAAGCCTTAGATGATGATGGTTTTGAGAAGATTTCGAGTGCAAGCTCCGCTAAGCAAGCGTGGGAGAAGTTGCAAATCTCTTACAAAGGAGTCGAAAAGGTAAAGAAGGTCCGTCTCCAAACATTAAGAGGTGAGTTCGAATCCTTACACATGAAAGCATCTGAATCTATTTCAGATTATTTCTCAAGAGTAGCAGCCGTTTCTAATCAATTAAAAAGAAACGGTGAAAAGTTAGAAGATGTAAGAATAATAGAGAAGATACTCCGATCATTGGATCCCAAATTTGAGCACATTGTGGTGACGATAGAAGAAACTAAAGACCTGGAAGAAATGACGATCGAGCAACTCCAAGGATCATTGCAAGCATATGAAGAAAAACATAAGAGGAAGCAAGGGATCAACGAGCAACTCCTCAAGATGCAACTGAAGGAGAAGGAAGGAAGTCAAGGCCACGAGAGAAGCCAGCGTGGTCGAGGTAGAGGCCGAGGCCGAGGACGAGGTAGAGGCCGTGGTCATGGACGAGGTTGGAATTCTAACAGCAGTAACCTCAACAACTACGAGAAAGGAGAAAGCTCAACAAGAGGCCGTGGGAGAGGCAATTCAAACTCGAGGTACGATAAATCTCAAATTCAATGTTATAATTGTCAGAAATTTGGGCATTATGCTTCGGAATGTAGAGCTCCCAGCAGTAAGGTTGACGAAAGGTCCAATTATGTGGAAGTCAAAACCGAAGAGAAGGAGACAGTGCTACTAGCTTGTAGAGACAATGATGGAGACCAAGAAAATGCTTGGTACCTCGACACTGGTGCAAGTAACCACATGTGTGGAAGAAGAAGTATGTTCGTAGAGCTAGATGAATCAGTGGCTGGCAATGTCTCATTTGGAGATGATTCAAAAATATCAGTGAAAGGAAAAGGTAACATTCTTATCCGCGCTAAAAATGGTAGTCATCAATTAATCTCAAATGTCTACTATGTGCCCAATATGACATGCAACATCTTGAGTATGGGTCAACTCTTAGAAAAAGGCTATGATATTTATATGAAGGATTGTAGTCTTTTTATAAGAGATGACAAAGGAAATCTAATAGCCAAAGTAAAAATGTCAAAGAATAGATTATTTTCTTTGAACATTCAAAACGATGTTGCAAAGTGTCTGAAAGCCTGCTACAAAGATGCATCTTGGTTATGGCACCTTCGATTTGGGCATCTCAATTTTGGAAGCTTGGAGCTACTATCTAAGAAGGAAATGGTGAGAGGACTACCATGCATCAATCATCCTGACCAACTTTGTGAAGGATGTTTACTCGGGAAGCAATTTAGAAATAGCTTTCCAAAAGAGTCAGACTCAAGAGCCAAGAAGCCACTCGAGCTAGTCCATACCGATGTGTGTGGTCCGATCAAGCCAAGCTCTCTCGGTAACAGTAATTATTTCCTACTCTTCATTGATGATTTTTCAAGAAAAACATGGGTTTATTTCTTGAAGCAGAAATCAGAAGTCTTTGGAGTATTCAAGAAGTTCAAAGCCGATGTTGAAAAAGCGAGTGGCCATAAGATCAAGGCACTGAGATCCGATAGAGGAGGAGAATTCACATCCAAGGAATTCCTGGAGTTTTGTGAAGCGAATGGAATTAGACGTCCTCTAACTGTTCCCAGATCCCCTCAACAAAATGGAGTTGCAGAAAGAAAGAATAGAACAATCCTGGATTTGGTGCGAAGCATGCTCAAAAGCAAGAGATTGCCCAAGGAGTTTTGGGCGGAAGCAGTGACGTGTGCAGTCTATTTGTCCAATCGCTCTCCAACAAGAAGTGTGTGGGGAAAGACACCTCAAGAAGCATGGAGTGGTAGAAAGCTCGGCATCTCCAACCTAAGAGTTTTTGGAAGCATAGCTCATGTTCATGTACCAGATGAGAGAAGAACCAAGCTTGACGATAGAAGTGAGAGTTTCATCTTTATCGGCTATCCCGCTTATTCGAAAGGTTACAAACTATACAACCCGAACAACAAAAAGTTTGTGATCAGTCGAGATGTGATATTTGATGAAGAAGGAGAATGGGATTTTGGATCGCATGTAGACAACTTCAACTTCACTCCACAATTTGAAGAAACAGAGCAGACGCCAGTGGAGCAACTAGAAGAACCTCAACAAGAACCCACTACACCACCAGCATCACCAGCTTCAACAAATAATGGAAATTCACCACCATCATTTTTACAAGAAAGAGCAATGGAGCGAACAAGAGGTCTTCAAGATTTATACGAGGTAACTGAGAGATCTGATAATCTTACTCTTTTTTGCCTCTTTGCTGATTGTGAACCAGTAAGTTTTGAAGAAGCTGCTCAAGAAAAGAAGTGGAGAGATGCGATGGATGAGGAAATCAAGGCCATTGAAAAGAACAACACTTGGGAACTTGTTCCACTTCCAAAAGGACACAAGGCAATTGGTGTCAAATGGGTGTACAAAACAAAGCGAAATTCTAAGGGAGAGATTGAAAGGCACAAGGCAAGGCTAGTTGCGAAGGGCTACAGTCAAAGAGCTGGAATAGACTATAATGAGGTATTTGCTCCAGTTGCTAGATTAGAAACTATAAGACTAATCATTTCTATGGCAGCGCAAAACAAGTGGAAGATACATCAGATGGATGTAAAGTCTGCCTTCCTAAATGGAGTTCTTGAAGAAGATGTCTACATTCAACAACCACTGGGTTACGAAGTCAAAGGCCAAGAAGACAAAGTTCTGAAGCTGAGAAGAGCTCTTTATGGGTTAAAGCAAGCACCAAGGGCATGGAATAGCAGAATTGACAAGTACTTCCAACAAAATGGCTTCACCAAATGTCCCTACAAGCACGCCCTATATATCAAGATCATGAATGGAGATATTCTGGTAGTATGCTTGTACGTGGATGATTTGATTTTCACCGGCAATAACCTAAGCCTGATTAAAGAGTTCAAGAAAGCAATGGCCAAGGAGTTTGAGATGACTGACATCGGATTAATGGCGTACTATCTTGGTATTGAAGTCAAGCAAAAGGAAGAAGGCATCTTTATCTCCCAAGAAAATTATGCAAAGGAGATACTCAAGAAGTTCAAGATGGATGATTGTAAGCCGATAAACACGCCAGCAGAATGCGGAATCAAACTATCTAAGCATGCTGAAGGTGAAAGCATATATCCAACATTCTTCAAGAGTTTAGTTGGAAGCTTACGCTATTTGACGTGCACAAGGCCAGATATTATTTATGCTGTTGGACTTGTGAGTCGATACATGGAGAATCCAACAACCACCCATTTCAAAGTCGCTAAGCGAATCCTCCGTTATATCAAAGGTACAATTGATTTTGGTTTATTTTATTCAGTTTCTAATGATTACAAGCTTGTGGGATATAGCGATAGCGATTGGGGTGGAGACATAGATGACAGGAAGAGCACCAGTGGGTTCGTGTTCTTCATGGGAAATACAGCTTTCACATGGATGTCAAAAAAGCAACCGATTGTCACCTTATCTACTTGTGAAGCTGAATATGTAGCTGCTACTTCGTGCGTTTGTCATGTAATATGGCTCAGAAATTTGCTAAAAGAATTGGGTTTGCCACAAGAAGAGCCAACTGAGATTTGTGTCAACAACAAGTCAGCTATTGCCCTAGCAAAGAATCCAGTGTTCCATGATCGAAGCAAGCATATTGATACTTGTTACCACTACATAAGGGAGTGCATAGCGAAAAGGGATATGCAAATGGAATACGTGAAGTCCAAAGATCAAATTGCAGATATTTTCACCAAGCTACTCAGGTTTGAAGATTTTTCGAGATTAAGAAGTTTGCTTGGCATGGTAAAACAAGTTTAAAGGGGGGTGTTGAAGTATAAACTTGTTTTAGGCCCAAACCATTTGAAGGCCCAAACCATTTGAAGGCCCGAACTATTATGGGAGCCCAAACCCAAGCTCAAATAAATTAGAGTCCAAGTCCATAAATAAGGTCCAAGCCCTTTATCTAGAATTCTCTAGGGTTTGGTAATTAGACATAAAAATCATGTGGTCAATTGGAAGGGTGTGGAAGGATGTAGAAGGATGAGGTGTATGGTTATTATAATTTTGGATTAGTTTATTTGTGTAGTCTAAAATGATTTGTAAGTAGTATAAATACCCCCTCCCCATTTTGGTTTAGGCATCAAGAAGAAGCAAAGCTTCTAAGTGAGTGAAGAAGAAGTAAAGAGTGAGAGTGTTCTTGTAATATTTGTTTTGAGTTTAATAAAAGTTTTTTTGAGTGTTTTATTTCCAACAGTCTGCAACCGCCTTGATAATGGAGTTGCCATGCCGGTAAGTGTTGTTACGAGGTGTTATGTATAGTAAATTTATTCTAGTAGGGGTTCCGGTAACACACCCTACTTCAACTCGTGTAAGGCCAGCCACCCTTTTAACGTCCCTTTGCATGCGTGCAGGAAAACGATGGCGAAGGTCATCAGGAACAGGAAGCTTGGTGGAAGAAATATGATCTCTATAAACAAGTTTTAACTTCCACTTTCCCTCATCAGTATGTTTTTGGAAGAATTTATCAAACTGGGATGTTTTCGAGTCTTCGACGTTAAAGTTTTGAAAATCAGGGTAAGAAGTGGCGGCGAGAATACATTGTAGAATGAGAACTACAAGTGTTGATTGTGAGGGAAACATGTTTGCTTTGGTACGGTCTGGTCTAGAGGGTGGTTGGAGGTGAAAATTTTATTATAGAGTTTTTGGGGTGCGTACATAGAGGGAAAAAAGTCATGAATTCTGTAGTTACGTTGTTTATGGATTGATATTCAAGTTACCTATATACACATTTGTTCGTTTAAATAATGCAAATATATTCTAGAAAAACTAATAGAAGGCATTATGAAGTTATGGTTCTCAGTTATGCTAGCTTTTACATTCAATACCAAACAATTTTTCAATTCTGTGGGCAGAACCATACCCACCCATCATTTTCTTAGAGCACCATCTTCAAAGTAGTACCCCAATCCTGCATTTTTCCCCTCTTAATTTTCTTTTTGTGATCATTATATGGAATATGACCTTTTATTCTTCTTGCTTATGCTTTCTCTAATTGTGATTCTTGTATGCACTTGGACTAATGAAGCACATAGCAAAGGAGAAGCACTTCACATGGATAACATAATAGGTGTTCTTCTTTTAAATTAAGTGATTTTCAATTCCAATTGTTTGTCCCATTGGGGTTGTTTCCATAAATTGAGAAGAAAAAACATCATCATTTTCTTTCTTTGTTAAAATTGATGGGTTCTTGCCAATATGGGGTTGTATGGTTTCTTACTTATCACGTGGATCACAAAAAACACCTCCTTTAATTTTCCACTTGGTGGAAGATATCCACTATTGGATTATCATCTTTTGAAGAACTTAATGTGCTTTTGATCAAATATAAACATTGTATTGGTGCCTCACAACAGCACCGTGAACTTGGTGGGATCTCTCAGTAAATTAGTCATTTTTTTCTGACAATTACTGATAAAATCTCTATGAATGTGGAAGTAGTACTTCAATAATTGGACAACAAATTCAAATCTAATGAGAAGTACCTTCTGAGTTCTGGCAACCACTTATCGAGGCGAAAAAAAAATAATAATAGAATCAAATTGTAATTAAAAAGGAGCAGAAAGAGAAGTTTAATTACAAATCCATCTTTTTATATATGATAAAAAACTGCTCATATAATTATTTACTTTAATTCAAGTATTGCTCATGCATTTATTTATTTTAATTCAAATACAGCTTACAAATAACGCATTTATTGCCGGTAGAGTTCGAACATGGCACTTTACCACATTGAACTCTTCAAATGCACTCAATTTTCACTTGAACCACAACCTATGGATTATTTCTTTTTATCTTTCACACACACATTTATGCTTCTTTTGTCATGATCTCTATTCATCATGACATCCATAAATATATTTTATAATACGTCAAAAAGTACACAAATTTCATATGGGGGTATATATCGTACTTAATTTTAAAAATATTTAATCGATATATGTATTGTTGTGTACATAATATTCGACATATTATTAAAAAAAATAAATAAAATTCCTTGTATAATTAGTTGCAATACATACATTATTAGGAGATGAATATTTGGACAGGAACAAGAAGTCAAAATCACCCTTCTCAAGGGCATTGGGATGTGAAACTGTTGACTTACATGCTAAACTTTATACGAAATTGGAAGATTCGTAATTAGTTTATATTAACTAAAAATTAAGTAGCACCTGGCACGTCTCCGTCTCTTTATAGTAAAATAGTTAGTGCACATTCCTCTCACTTTAATGGTGAGAGGTTCAATTTTCACTATACATATACCAATATATGTGGATAGTTTTTTTTCCTTTTATTGTGGAAGTAGATATCTTCCATTATTAATGTTATATTTGTACCCTTTGAAAAAAAAAACTAAAAATTAAGTCAAGATTTAGTCAGATTACTCATGTTAACTAATAATCTTTTCCAAATATCCAAACTTGTAAATCAAATATACTAAATTATTAATTCTTCATTTAAATATCTAATGTTAGACAAAATATTAATTAAGAAGCTTATGTAAAAATTTAATTCAAAATTATAGTGTGCGTTGACAATATTCTTAGCGCTATTAAAAGTAAATATCCTCTTATATTATTTGGTAAAATATGTTTATTGTATATTATTGATAGATAAAAGAGTATACATCTTAAGCATTCTTACTACAAAGGCAAACGCCGCCTACACAGTTGGCTATTGTATTAGGAGGACATTGTTTCTTGCACTCATCATTGAATTTACAGCGACGTGCATCATCTAAGATGGTCTCACGGCATCTACACTGATTCAGCACACAACGGGCAATTCCTTGCACGCACTTCATTTCTTTGCATTCTTCGTCACTCTTGCATGGCAAAACCACTCTTGCTTCTGCAACTAACAAACCTACCAAGTGCCAACATCAAACCAATCCATCAGTTGACAATGTGTTTATAAAAAAAAATATTTCTAGATAAAAAGCCTCATGTCTTATAAAGCAAAAACGTTTTTAGAAGTGCATTAATTAATAAGAATTTCAAGTTTTTTTTAAAAAAAAAATTTATCTAAAAGACACTTTAAGAAAAAATGTATTTTTAATTGTTTAATTTTTTAAAAATCAAAACAATTTGCAAAAGTTTTTCCCAATACCAAAAAATTGTTTTATTTCTTTTTATTTGCTAAACATAAAACATTATAAAATATAATACAAAATTAATTTTAAATTTATAGTTTATAAACTATTAATTACTACTAACAGCATTGTATAAGGGAGATAGGGAGAGAGACTAACAAGATGCAGCGACCAAGAGGATGACCAAGAAAGTAGTCTTGGAAGAAATTTTATCCATATTTTCTATTTGTTTGAGTCAAGGGGAGCAAAAATCAATAATTTTATTGTATACTTGATTCACAGTATTAGTTGATTCTTCTCTAGCATATATATATATATATATATAATTATAATGTATAGAATATCTTAATACATCAAGTTTGGGAAAATCCGGTACCATATGGCAAGATAATCTGGTAAATATATATATATATATATATAACAATAATTATAATGTATAGAATATCTTATTAATACATCAAGTTTGGGAAAATCCGGTACCATATGGCAAGATAATCAGGTAAATATAGCATATAATTAACATACTGATACATATGGTATAAAATCTGGTACCATATATATGGCAAGATAATCTGATATATAGCATATAATTATCATATTGATATATTATGGTATATAATTTTGTACCATATATATATATCAAGATAATCTGGTAACAGGATTTAGAATACATTTAAGATTTTGCGACTTTCGCTCTTAGACTTTTGGGTCTTTGAAATTGGGCTTGAGAACTTATAGCTCTTTAATTGTATTATTGTATTATTGATTAATAATATAACATTATCTTTGCTTACTGAATATGCAATACTTTTTCTAAAATTGTAATTACCTTCGCTTGTTAAATGTTCTGCTTCCATTCGGTTTACTAAAGACAACTTGTTTAATTATTCACTCACATCAATTGTTCGTCCAGTAGTCAAAACTTGTCAATGGGCCACGTCTAGAGACAAACCAATAAGTGAGGCCCAAGGGATTAACAGATAAAAGCAAAGCCTGGAGAAATATTAAATGGGGTAGAATGTAACGGTCATAAAGGCATCCATTTAACTCTCATAACGCCTACGTAAACCCCTCCAATGGGTGCACCAATGGGAGTTATGAAGAGTATCATAATGTATAACGGAAGATCGCTCTATGCACAGTTATGAAAAGTATTATAAGGGTATATCGCTCCATGCACTAATAAGAGTATCGTAATGCCCTGGAGATCCTCCAACGGATACCCAAACTTTATCTATAAATATGTAGACCCCTCACAGATCAAGGGGTTGGCATTTTAATACAGAAAATTCTCTAGACGCTCTCAATCCCATTCCCAAAGCTTAAGCTCTTTTCCGACGACCTCCCGTAGGTCCATCATCACGTGCTCCGGTCATACATACGTTATTCCGATCATACTTTCCTAGGAAGTTCAAATAGGGAGAAATTATAATATATTTACTATTAATTCATTACTTATTTTATTCTAATCATTTAATCTTATTAACCCATTCTAATTTTAGCGTCAGAGTTTTCTTGGCCAGCATCACCTGGTGTCAAGTACATTTTGACTCTCTTAGTTATTGGTTGTGCAGGTTGTAGTGCCCTTTCTACTAACCTGCGCGACCTGTTTTTCAAAAAGATACTTTGTTCATCTTATATGTTGCTATGGTTTATGTGTAATGATTGATCACTGTTGTATTATGACCAAAGGATACTTAATAGATAACTGGACATGGTTTAGAGGCTTATGAGTTCTAACTAGATTTTTTTTACTTTTAATTATTCAGAATGACTATATAGTGTCATGGAATTACATAAGGGAGAGGGCCTGTGTTGTATACGAAGCAGATGATTGTTTACTATACTTTTTTGTGAAGTTTTAATGGATCATCTGTTGGTGATGGAGTTAGAGATGAGATTGGTGATGGTGTTGTAGATAAAGAAGAAGTTGGTGATGGTTATGGTGATTGTCTGTGTGATAAAGTTGGTGTGGCGGGGATTGGAGATCTACTTTCCTTTACCGTCATAAAGATTCGGCGATACCACTTTTATCGGATCTTTGCCGGCAATATCTTTGTTTCAAATCGCTCGTCAGACCTGTAATGGGTTTCTTTTCCTTTTTTTTTTTTTTCTTTATTTATTTAGTATTTATTTTTTATTTTTTATTTAATTTTTTAAAAAAATTGGGGTGATGTGGTATTTTCTGATTGGGTATTTTAATGTAAGTTTGGATGATGTTACACTGTAATGTCTTGTATTCATTTATTCTTTCTTTAGTAAAAGAATATTTTACCTTTGAATGGTTAAGACCATAATTATTTTAATGAGAAGGTCAACGCGATCAATGATCCTTATAATGGTTAAAAATAGCTCAGAAGACTTAAATCTTAAAAAAAAAAACCCAAAATACAAATACAGTCCAAACAGGCCCATCAGTCGACAAGGCCTAGTAGATAACTCACGAATTGACTAAGTCCAAAATTTAAACGTATGATCAGTCAATCAACAACTCTGAGATATCAGGAATCCATGATTTCTTGGAGCACGACATCCCCGATCACCCCTCTAGTCATGGCCCCGGTTCGGTTCGAACCGAACCGGCGGTTTTTAACCGGAATCGACGGTTCCGGTTAAAAACCGGTTCCGGAACCGAAAACCAGAACCGGGACCCAAGGTCCCGGTTCCGGTTAACTTAAACAATTGAACCGGAACCGCCGGTTCAAGGAACCGCCCGGTTCCGACGGTTCCTAACGATTTTTTTTATTTTTTATTTTTATTTTATTTTTAAAATTTAAAAATATAAATTTAAAAAAATATTAAAATGTGTGTGGCCTTTGCCCAACGGCCACACACAGGAAGGAATGTCAGGCTGCTGCCAAGTGGCAGCAGCCTGACCACCTAAGGAGCCGTTGTTCAACGGCTCCTTAGGTGCCAAATTACATTTTGTACCCTTATAAAATTACATTTTGGACCCCTAAATTTTAAAAAATATTATTTTTTCCCCAATCCAAAAAACTATATAAACCCCACTCATCTTCAATTCAATTCACATCATTTTCTCTCAATCTCATTATCTCATTCTCTTAATATTTCTCTCATTCTCTCATTCTCTCAATTTTTATTTAATTCTCTCAAAGTTTCATTCAGTTAATTCTCAATCTTGTTCTTGTTTTTCAATACTGCAATTTTTTTTGTTATTTATTTAAATTGTATTTTTTTTACCATTATAAATTTATAATGGCATCACAATCAAGACCGTCTATTTCTGGAGACCGACGATCCGTTTTTAGAAAGTCCGTTTCCGGCAGAGACATTGAGCAGCTACCAGATTTAAATGCTGGAGAAGTGCAAAGTCGCCGTACCGCTGGCCTAGAAGCAAATTTTGATGAGTGCCTACAACATAGATAATTTGAGGAGGTAATATTTGATAATGATACTCCTCCTAATTTTACTTCTCAATATTCTCATCCCCATCTCTCTGGGTCTGGGGCCCCTGGTCCCTCTTGTGAAAACCCTCCCCCTCCACCCCCAAGTGAAACCGTACAAGGTCCACAGCCAGATTTGATAAAGTACAAATCTGAACTTTTTAAAGTTCATATGAGGAGGGTGGAAAAGGAATCGGAGAAAGTTGTGGTCACTTGCAACTATTGCAACAAAGAGTTTAAGTGGAACAAATCCGGAGGGTACGAGACGTACTGGAAGCACATCAACACCAAGCATCCAGTCGAAGCTGAGCATGAGCGTAGCCGAGGACAATACCAAATTTTCAGGTACACATCTCCTAACCATCCTTTATTTAAATATAGTGATGTAAATAATAGGGAAGAACTAGCAAGAATGGTAGCGACTGAACATCTCCCTCTTAGTTTTGGCGAAAAAACTGGTTTTTTAAAATATTGTCATAATGCTTTAAATCCCACTGCATGTAGAGTACCTAGGACCACATTAAAACGTACCATGTGTGACATTTATAAAAAAGAAAAAAAAGCATTAGTTAGATATTTTCAAAATTATATGGGTCGTGTGTCTGTTTGTGCCGATATCTGGAGCGATCATTGGCAAAAACATTCATACTTAGGACTTACTTGCCATTATGTTGATCAATCATGGGAATTGCAAAAACGAATTCTTTGTCAAGACAATTGTAAATGTCAAATGGAGGTGCCTAACTTCTTGCCTAACTTGTGCAAATGTCAAATGGAGGTGCCTAATGTCAAATGGAGGTGCCTAACTTCTTGCCTAACTTGTGCAAATGTCAAATGGAGGTGCCTAACTTCTTGCCTAATTCCACCAACCCATCTCTTTTGAAGCCTATATAAACCCTTTAGCTCTCATTTGTTAGATATCCCAAAATTAGAGAATAAGAGAGAGTTTGAGAGAAAAGCTTGTGAAAGAATTTTGTGAGAAAAATTCTTGGGTAAAATTGGGAGTGGGTTGTAGTTTGTGAGTGGTTGTGAGTGGTTGTGAGTTGTAAGTGTTGTAAACACTTTGTATATTTTCTCCCTTTAGTAAAACGATCTGCAGCGGGTCCGGAGACGTAGGCACAATTGGCCGAACTCCGTTATCAAATTGTGTGTGTTTTATTTCCGCTTTTATTTCGCTTTATCACAAATCTGGTTATAGGGAAATTATGCTTTAATTTCCTAACAACTGGTATCAGAGCTTTGGTGGTAGATTCTGTCAGTTTCTGTGAGTTTTGTCGGCAGTACCGGTGTGTCGACGGAGGTGTTCTAATACACGACAGTCAGCAGAAATAGTCAGAAACAATCCAAAGGAAGCCAGATTCGAGTGGGAGCGATGGCCGCAGACGAAGGGAAGATTAAAATTGAAAAGTTCGATGGTGCGGACTTCGGCTTTTGGAAAATGCAGATTGAAGATTATCTGTACCAGAAAAAGCTGTATCAACCTCTCTTAGGAAAGAAGCCAGATGATATGAAGGAAGAAGATTGGAATCTTCTTGACAGACAAGCCCTCGGAGTGATCCGATTAACGTTATCCCGGAATGTTGCTTTCAATATAGTAAAGGAAAAGACCACGGCGGGTCTTATAACGGCTCTCTCCAATATGTATGAGAAGCCATCGGCCTCAAACAAAGTTCACTTGATGAGGCGATTATTCAACTTGCGGATGGCGGAAGGGGCATCAGTCGCTCAACATCTGAATGAGCACAACACAATCACAACCCAGTTGAGTTCCGTGGAAATCGAATTTGATGAAGAAGTTCGAGCCTTGATTCTCTTGTCATCTCTACCAGACAGTTGGAATGCTACTGTCACAGCAGTCAGCAGTTCGTCAGGAAATAATAAATTGAAATTTGACGATGTTCGAGATCTAGTATTGAGTGAAGAAATTCGGCGGAGAGAATCGGGTGAAGCATCAAGCTCCTCAGCCTTACAAACAGAGTCCAGAGGGAGAACTTCAGAAAGAAGTTCATATCGTAGCAGATCGAAATCCAGAAGGGGAAAATCCAGATCAGGAAAGAAAGATTTTAGTTGTTATAATTGTGGCAAAAAGGGTCACTTTAAGAGGGATTGTCGAGCACCGAAGAAAGATACCGGCACACAGGAATCCGCCAATGTGACCGAGGAAGCAGGTGATGCTATGATTCTAAGCGTCAACAGCCCGATTGAATCATGGATTCTGGATTCAGGAGCATCTTTCCATGCCACCCCATGCCGAGAGATCATGGAGAACTACGTCAGTGGTAACTTTGGGAAGGTTCATCTAGCTGATGATGAAACCTTGAAGATTGTCGGAAAAGGAGACATCCGATTAAAGTTGCCAAACGGGAGTACCTGGAAGCTGCAAGGAGTGAGACATATTCCTGGCCTCAAAAGAAATTTGATTTCAATAGGACAACTTGATGGAGAAGGATATTGTACAACTTTTTCAGGCTGTGAGTGGAAGATTACCAAAGGAGCACTCGTCGTTGCTCGTGGTAAGAAGTGTGGTACTCTCTATGTAACCTCAAACTTAGAGAATATTGTTGCAGTAACAGATGCTGATGGAAAGTCAAACCTATGGCACCAAAGGCTTGGCCATATGAGCGAGAAAGGGATGAAGACACTTCTGTCAAAAGGGAAGCTTCCGGATCTCAAGGCTGTAGATGTCGGACTATGCGAGGATTGCATCTTTGGCAAACAGAAGAAAGTCAGTTTTGCAAAGATTGGCAAGATACCCAAGGCAGAAAAGTTAGAGTTGGTTCATACCGATGTGTGGGGACCATCTCCAGTTTCATCTCTTTCAGGCTCATTGTATTATGTCACCTTCATCGATGACTCTACAAGGAAGGTGTGGGTTTATTTTCTGAAGAAGAAATCAGAAGTCTTTGATACTTTCAGAAAATGGAAGGCCATGGTGGAAAATGAGACTGGTTTAAAAATCAAGCGGTTGAGGTCTGACAATGGAGGAGAGTACAGAGATAGTAGATTCAGAGAATTTTGCGCAAACAGTGGGATCAAGATGGAGAAAACAGTTCCCATGACACCCCAGCAAAATGGCGTAGCAGAGCGCATGAACAGAACTCTGAATGAACGTGCCAGAAGCATGAGGTTACATGCCGGTTTGCCAAAAATGCTATGGGCTGAAGCTGTCAACACTGCAGCTTACTTGATCAACCGTGGGCCCTCAGTTCCCTTAGATGGTGGAATACCAGAGGAAGTTTGGAGCGGAAAAGAGGTAAACATTTCGCATTTAAGAGTGTTTGGTTGTATCTCTTACGTACATATAGATTCTGCCAAAAGAAGTAAACTTGATGCCAAGTCCAATAAATGTGTCTTTGTTGGCTATGGTGGTGATGAGTTTGGTTACCGGTTTTGGGATTATGAAAATCGGAAGATCATCAGAAGCAGAGATGTCATATTCAATGAGAATTTGATGTACAAAGACAGATCAATCGCAGAATCAAGTAGCTCCACTACCGAAGCTGAAACAAAGGAATTTGCTGAGTTTGAGGAGATTTCTGGAAGTGATGTTCAGATTAGTCCTGAAACAGTTCAAGAAGAACCAAGCGCACCAGAATTGAGACGCTCCTCCAGAGTTCCTAAGCCAATCCAGCGTTATTCGCCTTCTTTACACTACTTGTTGCTAACTGATAGTGGTGAACCAGAGTGCTATGATGAAGCAATGCAAGTGGAGGATTCAGTCAAGTGGGAGTCTGCCATGAGAGATGAGATGGACTCGCTTATGTCAAATCAGACATGGGAATTAGCTGAATTACCACCAGGCAAGAAAGCTCTTCATAACAAATGGGTCTTCAGGATTAAAGAAGAACACAATGGAAACAAGCGCTACAAAGCTAGAATGGTTGTCAAAGGCTTTCAGCAAAAAGAAGGTATTGACTACAATGAAATTTTCTCTCCAGTCGTGAAGCTGACTACAATCAGACTGGTGTTGAAAATTGTAGCTGCAGAAAATTTACATCTTGAGCAGTTAGATGTAAAAACAGCTTTCCTTCATGGTGACTTGGAGGAAGAAATCTATATGAGGCAACCAGAAGGTTTCAAAGAAGCAGGCAAGGAAAACCTAGTATGCAGGTTAAAGAAGAGCTTGTATGGCTTAAAACAAGCTCCCAGGCAGTGGTACAAGAAGTTTGATAGTTTTATGAGCAGCAGCGGTTTCACAAGATGCCAAGCAGATCATTGTTGCTACATCAAAAGGTTCGACAACAGCTTCATTATCTTATTGTTGTACGTTGATGATATGCTCGTTGCAGGTTCAGATATGCAAGAGATTATGAATTTGAAGCGGGAATTGTCGAAGCAGTTCGCAATGAAAGACTTAGGTGCTGCAAAGCAGATTCTTGGAATGAGGATAAAGAGAGACACTAAGTCGGGGACTTTGTTGTTATCACAAGCTGAGTACATCAAGAAAGTACTCTCAAGGTTCAACATGCAAGATGCTAAACCAGTGAGTACACCTTTGGGTGTTCATTTCAGACTCTCCAAGGAACAGTCACCGAAGACAGAGGAAGAGCGTACACATATGGCAAAGGTTCCGTACGCCTCAGCAATTGGAAGTCTGATGTATGCCATGGTTTGTACTAGACCAGATATTGCCCAAGCAGTGGGAGCTGTTAGCAGGTACATGAACAATCCAGGTAAGATACACTGGGAAGCAGTCAAATGGATCCTCAGGTATTTACGAGGTACCACAAACAAGACACTTTGTTTCAAAGGTGGAGATACGACACTAACAGGCTATGTGGATGCTGACTTAGCCGGAAATGTTGACATCAGAAAGAGCACTACAGGGTATGTCTATACTCTAGGAGGTACCGCAGTGGGTTGGGTGTCTCAGTTACAGAAGATAGTTGCTCTCTCCACAACTGAAGCAGAATATGTTGCTGTCACGGAAGCCAGCAAGGAAATGGTTTGGCTACAAAGTTTCTTGGAGGAACTGGGAAAGAAACAAGAAGACAATGTCTTGTATTGTGACAGTCAAAGTGCTATCCATCTAGCAAAGAATCCGTCTTTTCATTCCAGAACGAAGCACATACAGTTGCGGTATCATTTTATCCGGTCACTTCTGGAATATGGGATTTTGAAACTTGAAAAGATTAGTGGAGCTCAAAATCCAGCAGACATGTTGACAAAGACGGTGACGACTGACAAACTGAAGCTGTGTTCAGCTTCAGTTGGCCTGCAATAGTAACAAGACCGTGAAAGAGCTGCTGCATAGATCAAGGTGTGAAGACAGATTGAAATCAGTCTTCAAGTGGGAGATTGTCAAGACAATTGTAAATGTCAAATGGAGGTGCCTAACTTCTTGCCTAACTTGTGCAAATGTCAAATGGAGGTGCCTAATGTCAAATGGAGGTGCCTAACTTCTTGCCTAACTTGTGCAAATGTCAAATGGAGGTGCCTAACTTCTTGCCTAATTCCACCAACCCATCTCTTTTGAAGCCTATATAAACCCTTTAGCTCTCATTTGTTAGATATCCCAAAATTAGAGAATAAGAGAGAGTTTGAGAGAAAAGCTTGTGAAAGAATTTTGTGAGAAAAATTCTTGGGTAAAATTGGGAGTGGGTTGTAGTTTGTGAGTGGTTGTGAGTGGTTGTGAGTTGTAAGTGTTGTAAACACTTTGTATATTTTCTCCCTTTAGTAAAACGATCTGCAGCGGGTCCGGAGACGTAGGCACAATTGGCCGAACTCCGTTATCAAATTGTGTGTGTTTTATTTCCGCTTTTATTTCGCTTTATCACAAATCTGGTTATAGGGAAATTATGCTTTAATTTCCTAACATTCTTGCATTTAGAGTTTTTGACGACACCCATACTGCCAATAATATTTACAAATTAATGAAAATTATTTTTGAAGAATATTGTATTGAAAGTAAAATTTTTGCAATTGGTTTTGATAACGCTGCAAACAACACTGCCGCCGTTCCACAATTAATTCAATTGTGTCAACCCTACTCTAGCGGCAGATTTTTTCATCAAAAATGTGTTTGCCATGTTTTAAATATATGTGTACAACATGGTATGCAAACACTTCAAGAATGGATTACACCAATTAGGGATGCCCTATACTTTTTGTGGAAACATCCTAGCACTATGAAACAATGGGCTAGGTATTGTAAATCTAACGGGAAACATCCAATTAGGTTTTCCTGTGATGTTCCAACTCGTTGGAACTCCACATATAAATTACTTTGTGAAAGCTATGATTATAGAGAATTATTAGTTAGATTTATGCAGCATAATGTTAGTAGCGTTAATTTGTATGCTCATCATTGGGATGTTTATACTAAAATTTGCATGCTTTTAAAAGTTTTTCATGATGCAACCACCTCTTTATCCGGTATATATTATCCAACTTCGCATTTATTTTTATGTGAAGCCATTAATATTGTAGATGTACTTAATGAATGTGCACAAGTAATAGAACTATCTGCATGTGTTGCTGCAATGAGAGATAGATGGTTAAATTATTATAGGGACATTCCTTCGATTTATACTGTTGCTTCAGTTTTTGACCCTAGGTGTAAATTTGATAGTTTATATGAATATTTAACACTTTATTATCAATCTCTAGGGCTACACAACGTAGATATTAGTGCTTTATATAATAATGTTTGACAATTATTTTATTCATTGTATGACGAATACCGTTCTGTCTACAGTCCCTCGCTGAACATTAATGTTCAGCAACCGACTACAAGCGAAAGTAGTCATTCTCATTCTCGCTTTCCCTCATTAAGGAAGTTAGGGTCAAGTGTGTTGTCCAAAAAATCAAGGGCACGGGGGAGTTCTTCGTCTTCATCAACCTATGTTTCAGAGGTTGATCTTTACGTAAACACCTCTTTTGAATTTTTGGATAGCGAAGACTTTAACATCCTACATTAGTGGAGGGAACACGAAACTAACTTTCCAATTTTAGCCCTCATTGCCAAGCAAATTTTTGGAACCCCTGTCTCGACCGTGGCAGTCGAACAGGAATTTAGTGCAAGTGGCAATGTTCTCGACGAGAGACGGGCATTGCTCAGTCCTGACTCAATACAGATTCAGGTCTGTGTTGACGACTGGACCAAGGTCTCCTACCGGCAGCAAGAATTGGATCTCGTATCTGACGACAATGATTTTTTCGACACCAACGATGATACAACGGCTACCGAAGGAACAAGCGACGATTGATCACCTCCGGAACATAACAGGTAAAAGAACTACGTGGGCTTTGATTCCTCCTAGAGGATATGTAGACAGCTTAATTGAGGTAAAATTAAGTGCAAGCCCTAATTTCTTATTTATTTATTTTATTTTTTTCAATTTTATAGTTTTATCATTTATGATATTATTATTATCGTAATAAATTTCTTGTTGAAGTTGAACAAATGAAACATTTTATTTATACATTTAAATTTTTTATTAATTAATTTATAAATTTTAATTTTATTTAATTTTAATTAATTAATTTTTATAATTTTTTTTATTTTTTTAGAACCGCCGGTTTGGAATCGGCAGTTCAACTGGCGGTTGAACCGCTGGTTCCAAAGAACCGGGGAGGAACCGACGGTTCCTCCCCGGTTCCAACCGGGACCTTCCCGGTCCCGGTTCCGGTTGCTTCAAATATGGAACCGGAACAGGCGGTTCCAAAACCGAAACCGCCGGTTCCGGAACCTTGGCCATGACTACACCCCTCTAACGGCTATCACATACTACTATAAATACAGCCCCATGGCTTTATGAAGAGGGGTCAAGCATTTTTTAACAAAAGCCGTCACTTTGCTCTCAAGCAATTAGACTTACCCACGACCTAAGTGCAATTCAGCCATCATTTGACATAGTCAACACCGAGCCCTCAAAACTACGCTTGATGTATTAACGAATACGTTACGCTCGACATACAATTACTCCAGTTTGTAATTTCCTTTTTTATTTTTATTTATCCGAATTCACTATCTAACTTGGGCGTTAAAGATTATTTGACTGGTATTATTTTGGTGTCCCAAAGAGCAGGACTTCTTCTACTTTACTATGCAAGTTGTTGACCCTACCTCCATCCGACTTAAGGTCCTCGGATCTCTTGTGTATATTCTAGCATCTACAGTCCTTATCTGTAATTACATCAACATTGTTTTTTTTTTTTTTTTTTTTTTTACATTTATACCAAATCTTGGTATATCTTATTGTTTAATAGATACAAATAACAACATGATTGACCATAAATCCTTTAGGTGTTACAAGAGATGTTGGGGAGGTGGAAAATTTGCTTAATTAATGTAGACATCCACTCACATTGAAATATTAACATTTTTTTAAAATGATATTTGATTAAGTGTTGATTTAGAGAAGCACTGTCCGACTACCAATTAATTTGAAAACTAATTTGGTAAAAGTGTTTTCCTAGAAATGTTTTTAAGAGCTTCAAAAAGTAAATTTATTCAAAATTACTTTTAATTATCTTTTTCTTGATTAGTCAATTCACGAGGAATGTCAAATTGAACTACCATTTTCTCCACACACGGAGGATAATTTAAATCAAAACTGTTTCCTAAGAAAAAGAAAAAAAAAAAGCTAACTTGGCAAAGCTATGAGCAACTGAGTTTGCAATATGAGCCACAAACAAGACATATGTCCCTCTAAAATCTTGAGAAGAGCACAAAAGATATCAATAATAACCACCTCCACATCCGAAAGGAGGGGTGACTCATTCTCAATGAGTTTAACAACCGTTAAACCATCCGTTTCAATCATAAAAGAAATAAGACCCGTCTCAGAAGCAAGTTGTATGCCGCGTTGAACCGCCAAAGCTTCAGCGACTTGTGGAGAGACACACCCAAATGCCATGGTTGAGAACAAGCAGCCATAACACAACTAGAAGAATCACGAATCACAATACCTAACCAAATCCGTAAACCCGCCGAATAAAATTGTCACATTTTATATTTATGAGTAATTACAGTTAAAAAAAAAGAAATCAAAGTCAAAATAATGATTGAATCTGTGTTTACTTTTTTAAAAAAATAATAATAATAAAGCCGAATATTTGTGTCATCTTTATTAAACCAACAAAAAGTGGTTTGAAATTGATCCCCATAAATCCAAAAGAAAAATGGACTGTATATCCTGAATGATCCCAGTTTCCGACCAAAGTTCACATTTGCTTTTATTGATTCTCCTTATCTCACCGATTTCACCAGACAAATTTTAACTTTTGTGGGCCTCAAAAGAACAAAGCCCTAGGTGGGTGAATTCTACAAGAAATGAGAATGGAGTGGTAAGTTGTTGTTGTATGTGAAAAAAGTGACCAAAAGCAATCATCTCTCTCTCTCTCTCTCTCTCTCTCAAAAATAGGGAAAAGCAGATAGATGCCTTTGTAAAAGTCATTGCTTGAATGCTCTCCAACTTAGGTTACACCAAAGGCAGACCAAAATCACCCTAGCGAATTGATGGCTTCACATGTCCACACAAGGTGGTGGCTCCTCTCATCATCATTTTACCACTATTAACTCTTGTGAGAGAAAGAGAGGAATCTCTCTCTGTGTGTGTGTATCAAAGATAAAAAAGAAATAAAGGTAATGGGAAATGAGAAATATGCAGTGACAGACAGACAGACAGACAGACAGGGCCATTCCATTTTCCATTATCATTGTAGATTGTATTAAAATTCTTATATATATATATATATATATATATATATATGGTGCAAAAAGGAGTCTCTCCGCTCTCGGCTCCTCTCGTCACATAAATGACCCTTTTTGTGATTCTTTTTTACTGTATCTGGATTTCCCTTGCCCATTTTTGATCACTTCAGGGTTCTAAGTATGTTTTAAGGACCCATATTAGGCCTCATTAGCAGGGTTTTACTTTAACTTTTAATTGATTAAAAGCTTTTTCTATAAAAAGGCCATGTTTAGCCGGATTTTTACTTTAAATTTTTAGCTTCTTGAAAACTATTCCTGCAAAAATTATATATTTTAATTTTGTCTGAAAGAACTTTTAAACTCTAAAAGTTCTTCCAAAAAAAATCCAAACACTCCCAAAAATATTTTTTTACTCAAAAAGTTAAAAATAAACCTCCAAAAGCCTCGTCAAACAGACTCATTTCTTTAATCTTTCACTTTATATGACCTACATTTGTTTAATAAATTCTACTTTGCATAAGCTTTTTATTGAATCACATATTTCTTTTTACAATAGCAAACTTCTTCATTAGGGAAAAAAAGGGAAAAAAAAAAGAAAAGCACAACTTTAATACATTGACTAGGATATGATAACAATAATAATAATAATAATAATAATATATTATAACCTAAAGACTAGCAAAAAATTTAAGTAAACCAAGTTGATGAATATCTATACTCAGCAAACATTGGGGCCAAATCCCACAAACCCATTAGCTCCATCAAAAGAAATCTGGATTCCCTCTTGTTGAATGTTTCCAATTATGGAAAGTCCCGAAGGTGATGAAGCAAATGCAAAGCAGAAAGTTCCTACATCATCTACCGGTATTAGAAAGTTATTTGCAGGAAGAGTCAATATCGGCCCACCCGAGAAGTAAAATGATACTGTTGGAACCCGAACTGTAACAAACCCGAATAGATTATAACAAGTATCGAATATGGATACACCGGAAGCCCGAGGTAGGTTTCCGGTTTGAGCAATGAACGAATCACGGAATGCTTCATAAGCCGCCGGTGGCAGCCTAGTCACGGCAGTCCCGGTGTCCATAACAACTCCTCCGTAACCCAATTGGGTTAGCACGAAAACGTCTTCCGATATAGGTACCTGAACACCCCCAACTCCAAGACCCGAAAGCCCGACATAGTAGAAACTTGGGGCCCGTGGATTACGGACCAACGGTACCCACGCAGCACCTGCAGGCAATGCTCCACGGCCGAATACCAACGACCCGGATGACCCGCTGCCCCTACTCACTAAACAGTAACTAAATGCACCTCCAGTTTGGCCACCCAATTGACCCACAAAAGACATGGATCCACCTCCCAGCCCCAACAACCCCGCGGCTCCGACGAACATGCCCTGGTTCCTGTGCCCACACCCGATGGCCATGTTCCGGACCACTGTCCGCCCTATTGTCAGCGTTTCGAGCGCAAGAGTGCCTTTCGTGTAGGACCCATCACCGTACATCACCTCGTAACGACACTTACCGGCATGGCAACCGCCATTATCAAGGCGGTTGCATACGGTGGAGCTACAAGAAACACCTGCAAAGGAAGCAGAAGCGGCGGGATCGAAAACCGGATCGGACTGTTTGTAACATTGTTTACAAGGTTGACATTGGACCCAAACAATATCGCTACCGGAGTCAATAACCACGAACTGACTTCTTGGTGGGCTACCAACTCCTATTCTAACAAAGTATTCTCCACTTCCTTGATCCATACCAGACACCACATCAGCCTCGAAGTCAGCCACCTCATAACTCTTGGCGGCGGCAGAGAGGCGTCGTGTAAGGCCAGCCACCCTTTTGACATCCCTTTGCATGCGTGCATGAAAACGGTGGCGATGGTCATCATGAGGAAGCTTGGTGGATGAAATATGATTTCTATGAACAAGTTTTAACTTCCATTTTCCCTCATCTGTATGGTTATGATTTTCAAAGGGTTCATCAAACTGGGATGTCTTTGTCATGGAAATTGAGTCTTTGACGTTCAAGTGTTGAAAGTCTGGGTAAGAAGTGGCAGCGACGGTGCATACAAGTTGTAGAACGAGAACTACAAGTGGTGATTGTGAGAGAAACATGGTTTGGTTTAGTTTGGTTTGGTTTGGTCTGGTCTGGTCTGGTCTGGGAGGTGGTTGGAGGTGAGGATTTTATGGGAAGTTTTAGGGATGCGTGGAGCAGAAAAAGTTGTGGGGCACTTGTAATAATTGAGGTTATGGGGTATCTGTAGTGTTTTTGGATTGATGTTAAACACTTTTTGGTTCTGTTTAATTATGCATTTCTTTTCAAATTTTTTTTTTTTTTTTTTTTGAGTGGTGATATGTTGACCAGATATATAGTACTTGGAAATTAAATAATCTATGGAATTCAAGAAAAGAAATAGAAAAGAGATAGTAAATAACATGAAGAGAACAGAGAAGACACAGAAAAAGTGAAAACGGCGAAAGACATAGGAAACTACATGGAGAAGATGAAGACAGCTGCGCTTGCAGAGCAGTTAAACAACATGTGAATAAGTGTTGAAGCCTTTTGTTGATGGAGATGGCAATTTGCTGAACAGCTACCCGGAGTTATAAGACGCTTTGGTGTGGGTCCGATATTGTCACATAAATATCTGAAAATTAATTATACATGCTGATAAATACGTGTGTAAAGGAATTTAAATCTTGATCATATATACCATACCATTAAGATGAGAGAAAAATATATTAACCTTTTCGGCCACGAAAGAACCGCTAAAATAATAATAATTCAACTTTCAAAGGAAATTAATAAGAAAAATGACAAATTAATTTGAGTGATGAGTTTCTATTACCATCTCAATTATTATAAGGTCATTTATTATCCATGACTGACTTTTTCCTTTTTCAGTACTCTTCGGTCAAGAAATGTGTTACCAGTAATTGATTGGTTTCACTTTATATATATTAATTAATTTTATCATCTTTCCTTCTATTCATAATTAATCAAAATTGCAATTTAATTACATAAGACCTATTTATATAGTATATATATATAGAATATATAGTATTAATTATTCGTTGTGGTCAGAGTCTTGTAGAATGGAAATTCGATATTTTTTTTTAACTATTATAAATAATTTAAAATTTAAAGAAGGATGACACGATTCAAACTTATAATCTCAAGATGTGAGAGATATATTACTGAACCAACCTTATATTGTCGAAAATTCAGTGCTTTGTACAACACTCACTAATCAATCAATTTGTAATTCTAAATCAATTTATTATATATAGTATATGTTTGTATGTGTGTGACAACTTTTGTGGGTGTGTTTCCTAGGTAAAGACAAACAACACTCTCTTGCTTTCCTCCTTCTTATGCATTATCTTATTTTTGTTCCTTAGTGCTTAGTGGACTTCCAAAGTGGGGAGGATATATGCAATTACAATATAATTATGAAATCAAATACATTTAAAAACGTAAATTCCTCATATTTTTATTATTGTCTATAAAAATATAATTATATGGGTAAACTTTTTCTTTTGCTGGGAATAGTTATCCAAACTGTCAGTCCCGATAATTTTTATCTCTCATTGGTAGGAGTAGTTATCCGAATCGTATTTGTATAATTTTATCTCGGTTAGTTCCGATAATCACTCGAAAGTGTCACATTTAAAAAAAAAACAATAATTTTAACAGTGTTAATGATCCACCAACCTATATGAGATGGTTAACTAAAATAATATACTAATTTCTTATGTGTTTTTAATGAAAACCCAAAAAAATATAAAGAGAGAATCATAGCTTTTTACAAAGTGCATATTTATATTAATTATAAAGTTACGTGCGTGCAATCTCTTGGTTTTGGAGATTAATTAATTAATTATCTCACTATATCCATCAATTAATATAATCGTGATGTTGTACTATAACGTTGAACTTTATACAAGTAGATTAATTACATGACTCTTAACTACTACGAATCGTCAATTATATAACATAAAGAGTTTGTAATTAACAAATTATCCGCTGCATCGAATCATGATATCATTTTATTTAAACAAAATAAGATTATTCATTATAACTAAATTTGATTATATATATTATGCTCAGATATGATATTAAGTTTAATTAACTTATATTCTAATTATTAATAACTAATTTCAGAGAAGAAAAAGAACCTAAAGAAAGAGTTGTAAACAAAAATTCTAAACAATTAAAAATAATTTTTTTTTTTTACACTTATAATTGACAAATTCAAATAAAGTGAATTGCACTCAAGTACCTTGACATTTATCATAATTGCACGTTTAATGTCAGTTTTGCCATAATTGCACTATAATACCCTATAATTCGTTGACCACCGTTAAAGTAACGGTTGACCAAACGGATTCAGATAAAATGACAAGAATGCCCCTGAAAGGAAAAAACAAAAAAAAATTGAAAAGTTGCATTCGAACCCAGATGAACTGGGTTCGCGATCAAACCCAGATCACTGGGTTCGAACGCGAACCCAGAGATCTGGGTTCGCGATTGAACCCAAAGATCTGGGTTAGATCGCGAACCCAGCTGGGTTCGATCGCAAACCCAGTTTCTGGGTTCGATTGCGAACAGAATTTTTTTTAATTTTTTTTTTTTGTTGATGTGGTGGAGATCTCTTCCACCTGTTTTTTTTAATTTTTTTTAAAAAATATTTTTAATATGACGTGGCATGTTCTTATTGGTTGGATGATTTTTTAAATTTTTAAAAAATGAATTTAAATGTAAAAGACCAATTTGCCCCTGAATCTGTTTGGTCAACCGTTACTTTACAGGGTATTAGAGTGCATTTATAATAAAATTGGTGTTAAATGTGTAATTATGATAAATATCAGGTACTTGAATGAAATTCACCCATTAAAATATTTCCTAGTTTCTTAACTTTTTGAATTTTGAATTTGAATCCTGACCAATAGGACTTTTTTGGATTCATAAGTCAAGAGGTCTAATCAATAACAAAGAAAATAGTAGTTGTAAATCACAGTCCACTTGACTTACATAAATTATATATATGTGTATAGATAAACTAATTCTATTCTAATTAATCTCATATATATCACCCATCTTTATATATATATATATATAAAGTTTGTTAAATTACACTCGAAATTAAAATTTGTAAAAATTTACACTAAACTCCCATAATGTTAAGTTTGATCATTTAAAAAAAAAAAGTTGTAGAAAGAGTGAAAGATCATGGTGACTTAACGCAAGGGGAGTTCAGTATGAGTTTCTGTAAACTTTGATTCTAAATATAATTTAACAAACCTCAAGTAGGTTCAATGTGATTTATTTATATATATATATATATATGCAGGAGAGAGAGAGAGAGAGGATCTTCACCTAATGATATATGATTGCAGCAATGTTAGAGAGAGAGAGAGAGAGAGAGAGAGAGAGGATCTTCACCTAATGATATATGATTGCAGCAATGTTCACGCGTGCAGGGCCACACACACCAGACAGTAACCTTGCATGCATGCATATATTTCTCCAAAATTAATTGATATCCATATATAATTAGTACACTTAACACATGCTCTCTCCTATGTTGCTTTTTGATGTCACTGCCACTACCATTTACCACTACCACTACCACTACCACTACCATATGTCCATGTTCTCTTTCAATTTTAATAACCATTCCTTCATTTTCTAAGCCTCTGCTGTGCACTGCACCAAAATACAACAATATTTCTCCGTAGGAAATTATTACGTAGATGATTCATGAGTACATGCAAAATGATTCAATAGTTTTCCTTTAACAAAATTATGTATTAATTCCTTAGATTTTATATTTACTTATATTGAATCTTGAATTATTATTTTTAACCCCTCCAAATGAAATTTGTAATTGTATTGATACTTAATTTCACAAATTAATGCCATATAATACTAATTATAATTCAATATACAGTACAATACAAATTGACAAAAATAATTAATAATGTGTTATAGTACTCTAACGTATTCAAATTAGAATATCAAGAATAAATAATATTTACCTCCTCTGAAGTTTGCTCAATTACAGATGGAGTTAAGAGTTTATTGACAAAGACCTTCCCTCTTTTGGGCTTGCTCAATTACAGATGAAGTCAACTTTTAGCAAACTCTTAAGTGTTTTGACAAAGACTTCTTTTGATCAACTGTTACATTTGATCAAATTTTACTAAGGACAGGAGAGGTGTTTGTTAATAAACGATAAAGTTGACTCCGCTTATAATTGGTAAAACCTCAAGAGAAGTCCATACAATTAGCTCTAGAATCAAATTACACTTGAAATTTTGATCCTTCGCGAGGAGTCTCAATTTCAATTTGTTGGATTATTTAATTTAATCTTTAAAGTTAGGTCTCTTTTGCTGTTCAGTGATATTAGTGGAAGGTTAGTTTAAAAGTAGATATTGCAATTGTAATCTGATATTTTTTTAACAGTTAATATGGTGTCTGAGCTCATTCTTTTGGCAGAATTCTACAACAAATAATAATAACTAAAAGATTTTTGTATTAAAAATGATATTGAATTGGTAATGGTGATTAATACGACAAGGCCAACCAAAAATATGATAAATTAGAAAATTATGAGTGGGAGTGTCACAAAACACAATTAATTGAAAATTAGAGTTGCGAATACATAAGATAATGCACACACTTTCAATAATTGAACAATTATTACCACCCAAAAGTTGCTCACCACTTTTCTATTTTTTATTAATTAATTAATAACCTCTCTCTATCGCACACATGCACATGCACATGCACATTTATTGTGCCACCAAAAAAAAACATGAGATTACAGATTTGGGGTTTAATTAGAACCAACGTTAACCCAGTGATTTGTTAAATTCTACACTAAATTAAAGTTGGTAAAAACTTATACTGATATCTTGTAATATTAAGTTTGATCGTTAAAAAATATGATTGACCGTTAAAATAAAAAAAATAAAGTAGAAGAAGAAGCGAAAGATGCATGGTAGATCCACCATATATCCACTATGTATCGCAATTCATGATGGCTCGATCCTATTTTTTAACGGTTAAACTTAACGGTAAAAAGGTTCAGGTTGAGTATCTTCAAACTTTAATTTTGGATGTAATTCAATCAACTTCAGGTAGATTCGGTGTTACTTGTTTGTTTTAATTAAGTATGCATGTTGATGATCAAGAGGTCGGCATTTGGCACATCATTTTCCACAAGATAATGCTTGTGTATATAATTTTTTTCAGTGATCAGAAGAAGATGACAAGCTTTATTAGCTGGTGGAGGGGAAATGAGACAAATCTCTATCCAGAATCCTTCACTTTTGTCTATCATGAATCTCCATTACCCTACCTAGTACCTACCCAATTGATTTTTAGTGCTGTATTTTTCTGGCTTATAGGTATCGGGAAGGGATTGTTAAACTTGCAAAAGCATTGTCATTCAAAGAATAAAAATCAAATCAGATTGTGAGATTATGATCATTGTGCCATGATTTTACCAACAAAAGGACTCTCTTTTCTCAAGTCATTACTCATTACTAACCTAAGCTTTTTCAAACAAGACATATCAAAAGGCTACCTAAACTTGACAAGATTAATCATTACATATACTCCAAATATCTACTTTCATAACCAGAAGACATCTGTCCAAACGAAATGGAATTTAGTTAATTGGAAGATAATCTCTCTTAATTTCTTTCTTCAAAGGTCAGCACTACTACCATAAAGCATTGTATGCAATAGCTTTAATTTGAATAATATAAGCATCCCACACATTTTGAACTAAAAAGCTTGTTATAAATACCCACCCAAGAGCAAAATGGTATAATATGATTTGAGTGGTCCAATGTACTACTAGTGATGACAGATACCATAATGCACTTAAAAATAAATAAGCAATTGGGTCTACTGTTTTCTTCTTCCTATGGGCTGTGGCTTGATCAAGGCAAAATGTATAACAATAAGCTTGAAACAAAAACACAGTTTGCTTGCTTCTCTAAACAAGAATTAGTATCACTGTCAAAAACTTCAATTTTTTAAGATTTGAGAATAAGGTTTGTGCCGAATTCTCAACTTTGTTTTGGTGAAAAGATTCATCGATAAAATAGACGTATACGTGTCATTTGGAAGCATCTCAAGGGCATAATAATACCCTTGAAAAACTCATGCAAATCCCCAGATTTTGCAGACAGCAAGGATGCCCAAACTTCCACCGAGCTTACCCTGTAAGCCCTAAGATGACATAAAGCAAAGATGTACAGACTATAGCAGTGAAAATCTTCGATAAGTTTTCCTACTTGTAACCAGTGCTACATCAATAATTTGAACAACTCACCAGAAAGAACCATTTCCTCCTTTAGTCCAGTAGAATTTCATATTGACACGTGCCAACTTCCTAGCAAGTAATAAGAGTTCCAAGTCACCATAAAATCCTTCAGTTCGGCTTGGTAATATACACGGATAAAAATAGTAACAGAAACACCACAAGTGAAACAAGGAGAAAAAACGAGCATAAATAAGAAGGGCAATATATTACCAAACTTGGTTAATCTCGGCAAATATATTGAAATCATGTATGTGTATAATTTTCTTACAACATTCAAACAAATTTCTGGCCGAAGTACGCTAACTACACCATTTAAAACTACTGCCCTTCTAAGATGGTTTCACAAGTAACAAATTTATAACTCAGAAGCTAGTAACCCATCCAGCTTACATCTATGAAATATGAAAAACAAAACCTCATACAAAAACTTCTTACTGCAAGCACAGTTAATATGACAAGTCCCTAAAATGGTTCACCTACATTATATTCAATGTTAGTGAAATAAATGGTTTCAACTTCTTCAGGTTTAGTAACATAAAAGTTAGTAAAACCCACCAAGCCCACATTGTCAACCGACAAGGATTATTCAAAGTGCATAGCTGCACTGAGAATTGCAAGCAAGAAATCCACATGTTGAGCCTTGTAACAACTAGTAAAGCTTCAGTGTAAGAAGCCCATATAGAAAATAATGAGTCAAATCACTAAAAGGATCACCGCATCACTGACTCTTTTACAAAAGATCTGCCACCTGAACTGCAAGAACAAAAATCATTGTAGCGATTAATAGTAGACAAATATGTAAAGATACATCAAGTTTGAGCCGCAGGAATTGGGTGTCATAGGTGTGTGAATTAGGTACTGTAACTTACGCATATTCAAGGTGAATATTCATGAAACGAGCATTTTCTTTGCTTTGTGATAGTATTACAGAGCCTTCAATCAGTTGATCTTGCTCTACTTCTATCGGGTCATAAAAGTATATCAATGTCTGCAAAGATGTAAAGTCAGCATACATTGAGCTGCAAGAATATTTTACAGTTCTATAGCATGCCAATTAGGAGTAAAAAATTGGGAAGGAATATGACCAGATTTCTTTTAGGTAACAACTTAACATACCAATATAATTATCAAGGGGTTATTGATTTTTTTTTTTTTTTTTTGAACAAAACAAAACAACAAACCATCATTAGTCAAGAAAACATTTACAAAGAGAGGGAGGACAGACCAACCCCGGCTTGAGAAAAACTGCCAGGATCAGCCCCAAAATAGAAACAAAACCAATATAATTATTTTATTCATGTTATCATCAATCCCCCTGCAAATTTAAATGATCATATTTCTTCTAGGCACAACTTAATTGCAATATATCATTATCTGAGATTTCTTGATGTATCATTTTATTTCACTCGTGACTCTTAGTAGTATGTAGCACTTCAGAGTTTAATAATATTGTACAAAAGAAAAAGTCAGATCCACTCCTTCAAACCACAACCTACAATCAGTTATAGGGCACACTGGTTTAAATACACATTTCATAGGAGACATCAGTATTGCTGAAAATACCGGACACATTTATAAGTATGACAGACTACTACTTTGCGGCAATTATTTAATCAACATAATAAACAAGCACAATTCCTGACTCTTTTTTTCACTGAAACCCAATTTTGTTAGAGGTAATTCAGACCCTTTGTAGAAGAAGGTACATCAGACCCAAATGGTTTTAATCGATTCTTACAAAATCGAAATGGAATAAACTATGTGACAACTTGTCTAACTGTGTGAATATGCAGTACCTGTTGCCAATGTGTTGGAGGGTCCTCAGGTGCAGTGGATAGAACAAGTGCTTCATTAGGATTTGCACGTTTTTTCTTCTGGCAACCATCCACTGGATGATTGTTAGATGATGCATGTTTATTGATAGGAGATATTGCAGGGCCACTGAATTCAACATCAAACCAAAATGCAAACCCATGCAAGGGAGCTGAAAAAAGTTTAACTTCTTAGAAACATACTTAAAAAGATGGAAAAAGAAATATGCGAAACAAAAACAGTAATAGAATGTTTCGGTAAAAAATAACAAACAAAAAGCCTCAAATAGTATGTGCGCTGCACGTGTTTGTTCATAGGCAGGATCAGATTACAGCTAGTGAAACTTCCTTAATTTATACCACTTAATAACTTATTATAAGATTTACAATTCACAAAACCAACCTTGGAATTTCATATACCTCGCACAGTTGCGTTCACCTATGATTATTGGAATTCTAGTACTATTTATTCAAAGTGGTGTTAGAGAATGGAACTTTATTGTGTCTGCAAATGTGAGGATATGAATTGGAGAGTTCCAGAAATCCAACCAATATTAGACACATTTTTTATTAACTGTTAGGATAGACAAAATCTAAATCCAACAAAATGTCAGTAAGCGGCGTAAATTATGAAAGGTTTGAACTTAATGTACATTGATCCTGCATCTGGGTGTGTGTGTGTGTGTACATGCACAGGCAGGCAGAAGTGTGCACACATACAAGCGCAAGCACGCATGAGAGAGAGAGAGAGAGAGAGAGAGTAGGGCTGACAATGGGTAGTGTTCGCGCGGGTTTTGCCATATACATATCCACACCCGCATCCCATTTTGACATCCATACTCGCTTGCAAACCCATAAAATTATGATACCTGCGGGTATCACCTACATTGCCTATATTGTCGTTTTGAGTGTAATAATATTTAATATACCTATATTGTTATTTTGAGTGTAATAATATTTAAAATGTATATTATATTTATATTTTAATTTAAGCAGGTTTGTAGGTAGGTATGGATATTATTTTCATATCCACAAACCCCCTGCAGGTATGAGTTTTCACACCCATACCTGCTCACAAACCTGTTTAGTAATATTCATACCCACCCATTGCGGGCGGGTATCTCGGATATCCACATCCACGGGTAGAATTGTCATCCCAGAGAGAGAGAGAGAGAGAGAGAGAGAGAGAGTGTGAAGGGAAGTACCACGCATCATTGACTTGAAGTTGAATGATGTTATAATAGATTCTAGCTCCTCAATTTGAATGCTATAGCAGTCCACATGCTTAACCTGCAACACATCAAATTCAGTTAACAGATTCTTTGGTATTTAGTTAACAGTTATAAAGTGCTTTTTAAGTTAACAGATTCTTTAGTAGTGTAATGATTAAGGTACTTTTGTAATATTCAATTACAAAAAAGGATTCAGAAAAATCCTTTACCATAGTAAATAGATTTAAAAAGAAAAAAAAAAGATCTTCAAAACAACATCCGTAAACTCATCATAAACTAGATAAGAAACTACTATGGAATTAAAACGAGAAAACTCACCACATGAGGCCAAGTCAAAACATTCTCACCCGATATTGTCTCCACACATGGCTCTTCAAACGCACACTGTTTCGCTAATGGCATCATAGCAGACACTGAATACAATGAAATTAAAAATTAAAATTAACAGCTGCAAAAAGATATTTACAAAAAAACTGTCAAGAGCAGGAAAGCATTCAAACCTTCAAGCACTAAGAAAACGGCTTCAAAAAGACAAAAAGCCTATACAAAAGCCACCAAAAAATATCTAAGCAAGAGAAAAACAGACCCTATCAACCTAGAGCAGCTTCCCAATTAAGGCTGATAAAGAAGAAAGGAACTTCTTTAAAAACTCAAGCTCAAAGTGAAGTCCAGAAGTGAATCCTACCCCGCAAAGAGCAAATATATTCTCTTATTTCTTCCCAATTAAGGTTGATAAAGAAGAAAGGAACTTCTTTAAAACGAAAGAAACTGAAGCCCAAAGCTAAACTTGGCAGTGAATCCTTATCCCAGAAGAAAAAAATATCTTCTCTTGTTTCATTCTAAAAAAATTCTTCTATTTCTTTCTGTCTAGACAACCCAAAGGAGAGCAATCGTGGCACATCTCCAAAGAGTTTTGGCTTTGCTACCTCCGCCAAACGGAACAAAAACTTCATGTAAAATATCTCTACAATGAAGATGCAGGGCCCCTGAAGATGGACAGCTTTAAAACCTAAAATATCTCTACAATGAAGATGCAGGGGCCTCTGAAGATGGACAGCTTTAAATAGCTTATTCCATAAGCTGGAAGCAATGGGACAATGGAGAAAAAGATGATCCATGCTCTCAAAATTCCTTTTGCACATGATACACCACCAAGGATGCAAACACATCTCAGGTCTTCTCATTTGTAACATGTCATTGGTATTTAATTTCCCATGATATATGATCCAAGCTAATATTCTTACTCTTCTAGGGACCTTAGCCTTCCCAATTAGTTTAGAAAGGTCAAAAGATGAAGTAAAGGACTCTTCTACCAAGCGCACAAAAAGTCTTCACAAAGTTGTCAAGAGTCCATATCCTTTTATCCTCCTTAGAATCATCAAGCCTAAACCCTTCAATTTTACCCATTAAATCACCAAGCTCACTCATCTCTTCTTCTTTCAAGTTTCTAGGCAACAGGAGATTCCATCCCAATTGGCTCTGGGACTGGACTGCATAGCTAGCTATAGGTAGATTTTTCAATATTGAAAGCACAAGGCATATGGATGCCTTTCTTAAAATTGAACTTCAGATCTACCATTTATACAAAAACTTTACTTATTTTACTTCCAGAACTTTGTATATTAGATATATTTAAAAGAAATAATGTAAACTGCATAATGATCCTCTCTGATTACATTTACAGAAAATTTGTTTAGGGCTGCAACACGTGGAGTATATCTTGGTTCCTGCATAATAAATTGCAAAAACCTGATACTTGCCTTAAATTCTTGTGGTACTATATGCCCACCTAGGGTTTTTTAAAGATTCATCCACCTCGCTTCATTATTATAGCCATTCAAGAAGCAAAAAAAAAAATATTCACATCAGTAGAGTAAACAAGCTCGGAACTCTAACTCTATTATCAAGCAGAAAAAGAATCCCAGAACCCATAAACTCAAGATACCATCGCTACCCTACAGCAAACTTGAAAGCATAAATATCATCATTCATAAAAACAAACTCAAAATCTTGCCTACCAGAAAAAGAATCTCATAGAAACCATAGCCGTAATAAATTGGATATCAGTTCTCTCTGCTTCACCCCCTCAACTGAAAAATACAAAAATATAAGAAGATATATGTATAGAGAGGGAGAGGGAGAGATGTGGATATATGTACATCTTCTATAGCCCGAATGTCACCAGCTCCGTAGATGGAGAGACATAAGATAGAAAAACCCATTTTATAACACAGGTCCAGAATCCACAACACAAGGGTTATCCAATGATTATCAATCATCCATTCACCATTTCACCTCAAAGATAATATACCAGCAAACAAGAACGCAGGAAATTTCACTGTCTTATTAGCCCAGCCACATCTCTTAAATCTCTATGAAAGACCAAATGACTCCTATAAAAGCTATGAAGTACTTTTAATTTGATAATATTTTATCAGAAACAATAGCATATTGAAGCTGTGAGCTTTATAATTCTTCAAAGTTCAAAACCAGAAAATCTCTCAGCAGTATGGTAACAAATACACCCTAAAGCCTCAAAAGTAGAACTTATAATGCAAAAAATTCGCTAAACTCAATTTTGAGCAAACAGTCTCCTTTCTTTGAACAACTCAGTAAGGCGAAAAGATAAAGAAAACAAACAAATAAAACATTTTCTGCCAGATGAACAATACAAACAATACACTATGCGCAGACATCAACTTTCTCAAGTAGTTAGGGCTGATAATACTATTTCTAAACATTTTGCTCCCACGGAATTTTCATCTTTAATCGAAGTGTTAATTTATGTTAAGATTCCAACTTAATGCTCATACCTTCATGCTGTGACAGAACTCACTTTATGACCTCAGAAAAGTGAAATTATAGTAAGGTATCCAAATATTCTTTTGCTTCTTTAAGCCTCCTTTTTACATAACAAATCTTCCCCTTAGAACATTCAAAGAATATGAACTTTCAATTCAATACAAAATTTTACGAGGTTAATTAAATTGAACATAACAGAAGTAATTAGGAAAAAGTTATATTTGGTAACATAATTCAAATTCAACTACCAGGCAGATTGTTAATGTTCTCAGTACACATCTGTACATGGAAATGCAGTTTCACGTTAACTTACTATCAATTCCATAAACATTACGCCAGAAATCAATGCTTTCAGTATATCTGTCAGGGTGTGTAACTGGTGCCATGTACAACTGCAAGCAGCAAATATCAAGAATCAGCTATATAACTAACTTTACTTCCACTGACTGCTAGGCTCTGTAATAAAAAATGAATGAATTTGAACCACAAAGGTTTACTACACAACTGAAGCAAAAAGGAAAAAAGAAAACACCAAGTTACGGCACAATAAGGTTGTTTGTGAATGGCTTTTCAAGTAGAGCTTATGTGAGTAGATCGTTTACTAGTAAAGCTTTTATAGAGTTGAG
>CM010620.1:31873403-32173403 GCA_003430845.1 Xanthoceras sorbifolium | reverse complement strand
TAATGGCGATGATCAAGTGGAGCGGTATCGTGCTAGATTGGTGGTAAAAGGATATGCTCAGAAAGAAGGCATTGACTTCAATGAGATATTTTCTCCGGTGGTCAGACTTACAACAGTTAGAGTAATCCTGGCAATGTGTGCTACATTTGACTTACATCTGGAGCAGTTAGATGTTAAAACTGCTTTTCTTCATGGAGATCTTGAAGAAGAAATTTATATGCTCCAACCAGAAGGGTTTGAAGAAAAAGAAAAAGGGAACTTGGTTTGCAGGTTAAACAAATCTCTGTACGGTCTCAAACAGGCGCCAAGGTGTTGGTACAAGAGATTTGATTCCTTCATGATAAGCCTTGGATACAACAGACTTAATGCAGACCCTTGTGCATATTTCAAGAGGTTTGGTGAAAGCGATTTCATTATCTTGCTGTTGTGTGTAGACGACATGTTGGTAGCAGGCCCCAGCAAAGATCGTATCAAAGAATTAAAGGCACAGTTGGCTAGGGAGTTCGAAATGAAGGACTTGGGACCAGCAAACAAGATTCTAGGGATGCAAATTTACCGAGACAGAAATAATAGGAAGATTTGGCTTTCTCAGAAAACATATTTAAGAAGGATCTTACGGCGTTTCAACATGCAAGACTGTAAGCCAATTTCTACCCCACTTCCTATTAATTTCAAGTTGTCTTCCAGTATGAGTCCTAGCAATGAAGAAGAGAAGATGGAGATGTCTCGAGTGCCGTATGCATCAGCAGTGGGTAGCCTAATGTTTGCAATGATTTGTACAAGGCCGGACATTGCACATGCAGTGGGAGTGGTTAGTCGGTACATGGCAAATTATGGGAGAGAGCATTGGAATGCTGTGAAAAGAGTCTTAAGATACATAAAGGGTACTATAGATACCGTAGTGTGTTATGGAGGATCAAACTTTATTGTTAGTGGATATGTTGACTCAGATTATGCAGGTGATTTGGATAAAAGCAAATCCACCACGGGTTATGTGTTTACACTTGCTAGCGGAGCTATAAGCTGGGTTTCAAAACTGCAGTCGGTTGTTGCTACATCAACAACAGAAGCAGAATATATCGCAGCTACACAAGCTAGTAAAGAAGCAGTATGGTTGAAAATGCTATTGGAGGAACTCGGGCACAAACAAGAGAAAGTTTCTCTATTTTGTGACAGTCAGAGTGCTTTGCATCTTGCAAGGAACTCGGCATTTCATTCAAAGACAAAACACATTCGAGTTCAATACCACTTCGTTCGTGAGAAAGTGGAAGAAGGAACCATGGATATGCAGAAGATTCATACCAAAGAAAACCTAGCAGATTACTTGACAAAGGCAGTCAATGCTGACAAATTTATCTGGTGTCGATCCTCTTATGGCCTAGCAGAGACTTAAGCAGCATGGAAATGGCAAGGTAGAAAGAATGGTGTGGAGATATGATTGATTCTCAATCAAATCTCCAAGTGGGAGATTGTTGGAATTAGCCCAAACAAAAGGCCCAAAGGATTGTTGAAATTAGCCCAATCAAAAGCCCAAAGAGTTGACGTAATCCTAACCATTCATTTGGTAGGTGAGATTTAATCCTAACCATTCATTTGGTAGGTGAGATTTAATCCTAACCATTCATTTGGTAGGTGGGTAGGTGGGAAGGTGGTTTAAAATAATAATTGTGAGCCACTCTTAATTACGAAATTGCCATCCTCCTCAACTATAAATATGTGAGAGTTTTTCACTTCAAAATCATTCAAGCAAGACACAAATTGTAGAGAGAAGAGTGAGAGTGAGAGTGAGAGTGTGTAACTCCTATTATTTTATAGTGAAATTCTTCTATCCTTGCCCGTGATTTTTACCCTAATTTGTTTGGGGGTTTTCCACGTAAAATCTGTGTCTTCTATTTTTTCTTCTCCATTATTATTATTTTCTCAGTCAAGTTTAGTTGCGGTCCTGCTCTATTCGGTCCTTATTTTTACAACAAAACCTGAGTCTTCTTTACATGCGGCTTGGGGGTGCAAGGCGCTGAAATGTTTTCGTTTTGCATGTGGGGTGCTTGCTGGTTTGACAGGTCTTCATCAGCTCTCCATGTTGGATTTTTTGGTGTTGGCCCGAGCGCAGCTGTTGATCGAGGAGCTGATGTTTCTGTGTGTGGTGTGTTGGCGTCTGTTGCATAAGAGGAATAAATTTGTGCATGGCCAGCTCACCTTGTCTGTTCCTGATGTGGTGGATTAGAGCAGATCTCTTTTGCTTGATTTTCAAGCTGCTGCTACTTCTCCTCTTACAGCTGCTGTGAGGGATAAGCCTGCAAGAAGCTGGTCTCCCCCTCCTCCAGGCTCTTGGAAGATCAACACCGATGCTGCAGTAGATTCGGCTAGAGGTTTTATTGGGGTTGGTATTATTATTTGCAATCATTTGGGACTGGTTTGTGCTTCCTCGTCGTAGAAAATTCAGGCGAATTTTTCTCTGCAGCTGGTCGAAGGAGCTGCTTTTCTTCGTGGCATTAGGTTTGCTGTGGCTTCGGGGTTGGTCCTAGCCTCTTTAGAATCTGATGCAGCTGCTGTGGTGGCTTCCGTTAATAGAGGCTCGTCTATTAGGTCTGAATTTGGTTTGATTTTACATTATATTCGTGAGGCTCTTAGTGTTTCTTTGGTTTCTCCTGTTTGTTTTGTTCTTAGAGTGTGTAGTCAGGTTGCTCATGCCTTAGTCAAGTTAGCGTTGTCTTTTGATTCAAATTTGTTTCTGATGGAGAGTGAGTGGAGTATGTAACTTTGGCGGATTTGCCAAAGTACTTTGGTTCTGGTTTTTTATGCAATTTTCCTTTAAAAAAAAATCAAAATGTAATGAAATTAATCACAATAACTAATTTATGTAAAACAACTTGACTTTAGAGTATGAAATATTAATTAAACATCATTACTTATCCTCACAATCAATTTTTATAAAACACTACCGGCTTGTTGAAGTAAAATTTTAACATTCTTTATTAAAACTTTTATATAAATTATAAAATTAATTCAGACTATATGAATTGATGAAGCAAATTTAATGAATATGGACCAATTATTAATTCTCAATTAAGTTGTACGGTTTGTTATGTGATGCCAAATTTATTAGTTTATAGATATTGAAAGAATTAATATATTTATTTTCTGAAAATAATAATATCTTTTGATTACTTCTTTTTTGTTTTTAGTAATTGGGTTGTTAGTTAGAGGGAATACTAAAAGTTTGAAACTTAAAAATTTATTATAACAAATTTTTAAATTAAATTTCAGTAAAAATAATACATTTCAGAATTTTACAGATAGCTAAACTTGTATTTTCAAATTAAGTTTATTAATATTTTTATAAAAAAAAATATATTACAATATCTCTATTAATAATAAATAATAGTTTCATAGTTTTTTTTTTCATGTACAACTGCTATAATTTAATAAATTTATCTTTTCTTTTAGTTTCTTTGACATTATTTCATTAAAGAGAATAAATCCAATCTTTTATTATTAAGAAAGTTTGATTAAGATAAATTATTCAAAATAGCCTTAAAAAAAGATAAATTATTCATAATAATTAATATGGATTACATATATTGCCACCATTAAAACTAAATAAGTAAACTTGTTTTTTTTCATAAAAATTTATAAGAAAATTATCCTTAAATAAAAATTACTATTATAGACAAAAACAATTTTATTAAAATAATATAAAATTTCTACCGTTACAAACTTAAAACCCACGATGTTAGTTAAATTCTTTTTATTTTATAATGATAAATCTTTGACATTTAGATTTTAGTTTCATTAAAATTTCTAAAATCAATAAATAACAAATAATCAAATACTAAGATGTAGATAATAACAATTTTTATTCAAATAGAACAAACAACTGTTCTATTAGATCTTATTTTCTTAAGAAATTAAGCCAAATTGGGAATGGTTAATGAGCCATCTCATGATAATATTTTCTGCTGTTATCTCATGACAATATTTCCTGAGCCGACCTATCAAGATTTACATTGGTATTAATAGACTATTAAATCATAGATTTTGTTTTATTTTCCAAAAAAAAATCTCACGGCAATCTAGATCTGTCACGTTGGTAGAACAAATTGCAAATGAAAAATACAAATGAAAAAAAAAATTGTCACAAACTCTTCTTTGGTTTTGCATGAAAAATTCCAATTTGGATATTCCTTTTTTGTTCTCAAGAAGATAAAAATTAAAAATAATATCATATATAAATCCAAACAACATTAATTTTCCAACAGTTGAATAATAATTTAGAGCATAAGTTTGTGCATTGTTATATGGTAATTAAGATATTTGTAATTAAAATAGTAATTAACTATAAAATTCATTATTGTGGTTGCAAGTATAGTTGGGTGGTAGCTAACACCTCTCAATTCCCCCTCCCCAAAGATATATATATATATATGTATATATATATATATATATGTATATATATATATATATATGTATATATATATATATATGTATATATATATAATACGAATATTTGTTGGGTCATGGATGGATACAGTAATTATCTATTTTTATATTATTATTGAATTAGTTAGATTTGATACAAACAACTAAATTTGTGTGTATAAATTCAAAGGTGATTCTATTATAAATATAGTTGTATGACAAATTGACATCTCCATAATGAAATTAGCAAGAGATATTATTATATTCAAACATATAGTCAGATATGAATTTTATAATTGAACATGTTTTAACTTAAACCTTAAGCAAAAGTAATAAAATATGAAAAAAAAAAATTTGAAAAAATAAAGTCATGAAATAGACTTTCGTGATAATTGCAAGCAGTTTGGTAAAATTAGTGAGGGACATGAATAGTTGTCATTATATTTATATTTTTAGTGTATAAATATTAATTTTGTAATTAAAAATTTCCTTATTACAACCGATAGAAAAAAAAAATGAAAAATGGTGGAAAATATATTAATGATAAAAAAAAAATAGTCATTAAATATACTTAATTTGCTAGCCAATTTGAATCACTTTAGTGAAATTATTGAGGAGTATTAATGGTCATCAATATATTCATACTTGTAGTGAAGAAATTAAAATCCAAGATTGAATATTTTCTCCAAAACATAAGGAAAAATCATAAAGTTTGGTGAGAAAAATATTAATTAAAAAATACAATCACAAAATAGATTTTGGTTGTAACATCCCTAATTTCAAATAAATATGAAAAGTATGGTTGAATTAATTTTGAGTATGTGGATATAATATTTATGATTTGAGGAGCGGTCCAGAAATAATGCATGAAAGAGAAGGAAAAAGTTGGCAGTGAGTACCGCGACCAGTCACCGCGACCATGGATCGTGATGAGCCGCTCGCGGTGAAAAATAGTGATTTTAGGCAGTGAGCACCGCGACCAGTCACTGCAACCAGGGATCGCGTAGAGCAGCTCGCGGTGAAAATGGTAATTTTGGGCAGTGAGCAACGCGACCAACATCGCGACCAGGTACTGCGATGGTTGATCACGATAAAAGCGGTAAAATTACTCCAGTGAGCAACGCGACCAGGTGGCGCGACCACAGGTCACGATGACCGAATTTTTATAAAAAAATAAGCTGGTGGTGGAAGCTTCACGAAGAAGCAAGCCAGAAAAAAAAGAGAGAAACCGGGAGAAAAAAAAAGAAAAGAAAGAAGATGAGAGAGAAAGAAGAAGAAGAAGAGAAAACAAAGAAGAAGAAAGGAAGAAAGAAAAGGAAAAGATGAGGAAGAAAGAAAAAGAAAAAAGGAAATCCATGAAAGAAAAGTTCGTAAAACTGGTATTCAGGTTGGTGTACACACATTTCTGAAAACTTTAGATCATTTATTGACTCAAAGAATTTAGAATCACATTTACGAATTTCGTATAATCGTATTTCTTATATTGATTGAAATAACTATGAAATATATTCTGTTATTCTTAAGTTTTGATTGAACTTCTTTATGAATAATCTTTGAAATGATTTTGAAATTTCAGAAAAGAAAATAATTTATGTCGAGTTTAATAATTTTAATTTCCGAAATATACTGTTGTAAATTCTATTTATTAATATCTTGAAATGTTACATATTGAATAATTTGCAATATCTGTAAACCCTGAATTATAGCCCTGATATATGTATATGGGGAAATATGGATATAGAAGATTGACATGTCAATTTAGTACATTTAGAAGTACTGCACCGATATTCGTGATGATTATGATGATGATTCTACGGATACCATTTCATTTGAAATGGGAAATCGACTGTGAAATACGGATACCATTTCATTATGAAATGGGAAACCGACTGTGTATATTAGGGATACCATTTCATTTTGAGATGGGAAACCGGACTGTAAAACTCGTAATCCAGTCTTGTAAACCCTGTTATGTGTATCAGAGGCCCAATTAAGAATTGACAGTTAGAAAATGATGTGAAAATAAAGAAATGTTATTGAAATTGAAACCCAGAAACATTTGAACATAAGTAAATGAACATAGTTTCAGTATTGGATATATGTATATTGTGGTTTATATTATTTTTAAAAATTTGTTCTATTGTTTTATATTACATTGAAATTTATTATAGTGTACACCCACTAAGCGATATGCTTAGCGCATTGATTTTTATTACGCGTAGGTAACAAGGATACAGAGGGAGGTAAAGACTGAAGAGGTGATAGCTGCAGACTGAGAATCCAGAGTCACCATACTTATTGGGTAGCTATATATACCTGTATTATGGTTGTATATCATTTAGTTACGCATGCATATACAAAAGTTTGTAAATTGTAAAAGTGTGATATACTGGTTTGTAAATAATTATTTTATGATTTATGTTTTCATTTTCAAGGGTTTATAAATATTGAATTATGAATTGTTTTATTTGAAAATGTTTGGGAAATCGCACTATACGGCAGAGTGCGCACATATTTGAAAATGTGATTTTGAAGTGTTAAAATTATATTGTTTGAACTTTTGTTGAAAACAGGTTTTCAGAAAATTAGAAAAATAGAGGGAACTCTGTCGAAATTTTTAAAATAGCATTGATGGGCTCACTAGAAAAGATTTTAAATTATAAATTATTTGGTTTTCACATTATAAACAGAATTAAGAAAAATTTTGAAAAACCGGTAGCGCTCCCTGGGTCGATCCAGTCGGGTCGGGTCAGGGGGTGTTACATTGGTAGCTAATTCGAATTACTTTGATGACATTTGTGAGGGATATGAATGGTCATCACTATATCAAGCTTTTAGTAAGCAAATGTAAATTCGTAATGAAATATTTATTCACGAAAAAACATAAGCAAAAATAATAGAATATAGAGATATAATACTAATGTAAAAAATATGTAGACGTTTGGCGGCTAATTATGATTACTTTACTGAAATTAGTGAGGGATATAAATAGTCATCACTGTAAATACATTTGTGAGCAAATGTGAATTTAATTATAACTTAATAGCTTCTTACTAAAACCATAAACAAAAATAGTAAAGTATGGAGGGAAAGATATTAGTGAGAAAAATATTGCCATTAAATAAATTTTAGTAACTAATTAGAATCATTGTGATGTAGTGAGGGACATAAATGGTAGTCACTGTATCAATACGTTTTAGTGAGGAAATATAAATCCGTGACTAAATATTTTCTCACTAGAACCGTAAACAAAATCATTAAGATTTGTGGCAACAACATTAGTGACAAAAAATAGTAATGGAATGGATTTTGGTAACAAACTAAAATAATTTTGGTAGAATTAGTGAGGCGCATAAAAAGTTGACACTATTATATTTATTATTAGAGACCAAATGTAAATTCGTAACTAAATATTTTGTAACTAATATGCTAAGAAATGAATTGCTGACAAAAATATAGTGATAACGTAGATTTTAATAATTAATTTGTATCACTTTGATAAAATTAGTGAGAAGTAGTAGTGTTTATCCCTGTATCTATATTTTTAATGATGAATTGTAAATTTATAACAAAATATCTAGTAATTAATAGGATAGGAAATGAATTAGTGACAAAATTATAGTGATGACATAGACTTTGGTAACTAATTTATATCACTTTAATAAAATTAGTGAGAAGTAGTACTGTTCGTCTCTGTATCTATACTTTTAGTGATGAATTGTAAATTTATAACAAAATATTTAGTAACTAATTGGACAAAAAATGCATTAGTGACAAAAATATAGTGATGACGTAGCTAATTTGTATTATTTTGATGAAATTAGTGGGGAGTAGTAGTGTTCGTCCCTATATTTATAGTTTTAGTGATGAATTGTCAATTTATAACAAAATATTTTGTCCCTAAAATCATAATTTCTTATAGTGGCTACTGTCTCTGAGTGCACTATTATTAAGCGTCTTCTCTTATTATATTTGAAAGTTTCAGGTCAAACTGTGAATTTTCAGAAGTCTTCAGTTTGTTTCAGTAAGCATGTTTCTAATTTAGATAAGTTAGAGTTGGTGCGAATTTTAGGCTTTTAGTTAGTGGCTATTCATAAAAGGTATTTGGGTTTCTTAAGTTTCTCTAGTCGAGATAAGCATAGTATTTTTCAGCAAATTAAGGATCGTATTTGGTGTAAGGCACAAGGTTGGCAAAGTCGTCTTTTTTCTGCTGGTGGTAGAGAAACTCTTATTAAATCGGTTTTCAAGCTATTCCTACTTATTCTAAGAGTTTATTTTGTTTGCCTAAATCTATCATTGATGATATTCACAGTTGTTATGCTAGGTTGTGGTGGGGTAGTTTGGGGGATCAGAAAAGAATACATTGGGGTTCTTGGGCTAAACTTTATAAAAATAAAGAGTTGGATGAGATGGGTTTTCCTGATTTGAGTATCTTTAACAAAGCTCTTTTGGCTAAGTAAGCATGGAGAATAATTCGTTTTCCACATTCTTTGGCTGCTAGAGTTTTGAAACATTGTAACTTCCCTACTTCTTCTTTTATTCAAGTTAAAGCTCCTGCATCTAGCTCTTTTTTTTTTTTGAAGAGTTTGATTTGAGGTAGAGGTATTATTGAGATGGGTTCTAGGTGGAAGGTTGGTAATGGGAAGTCTGTGTTAGTTTATTCGGATAAATGGTTGCCTATGCCTACTACTTTCAAGGTGATCTCCCCCCAGTTTGGACTGATTCTATGGTTATTAGTCAATTGCGCATAGCTTCTGGCTATTGGGATAAAGCTCTTATTAATTAGCTTTTACTTAAGGAAAATGTGGGTTTAATTTTGAGCATTCCGATTAGTAGATTTGATAAGGATGATTTGTTAATTTAGAATTATGATTTGCATGGTATTTACTCAATTTGAAATGGTTATCAGGTAGCCTCTTGCTCTTTTGCTAGTCCTTCAGGGTCAAAGTCCGGTCGGGTTGTTAATTGGTGGAAGCTACTTTGGAATTTTAAGATTCCTTCCAAAATTAGGATTTTTATTTGGAAGTCTTGTCTTAATTGGATTCCTTCTCGTGTTAATCTTTTGAGTCGCAAAGTTCCATTTGATATGTTGTGCCCTTTGTGTTTGAAGCAACCTGAGTCTACTTTTCATGCGTTGTAGGGCTATCCAAGTCTGAAGTTGGTTCGTGCTAAGCTTGATCTGTTGATGGGTAGTTCGTTTCCTTATAATATTGGTTTTTCGGACTTCTTGCTGCAACTTCAAACTTGTTTAAAGTCTGATGAACTTGAATTATTCTGTGTTCTTTTATGGCGTATCTGGTTTCGTCACAATCGGTTTGTGTATGATTTTCTTTGCTTTCGGCTGATGAAGTGGTTGGTTGGGCTGCTGATTTTGTTGCTAAGTTTAGATCTATGTTGGAACCTGCTGCCTAGGAGGACACTTTTCTCCAGGTGGCTGTCTCGTGAGTAACCACCAGCCCCAAGTTGCTTCATCATCAATACGGATGCAACTGTTAGGACTCTTGATAGGGAGATTGGGGGTGGTCATCAGGGACTTTTATGGTGTTGTTTTAGCTTGCTGCTCGCAGAAGTTGGTTTCGAGTTGTTCTCCTCAGCTTGTTAAAGCTTTGGCCATGCTTCGGGGCCTCCATTTGGCTGAAGCTCCTACTTCCTGCTGGTCTGGAATCCAATGCGCTATCGATTGTCAACTTGATTTCTTTTTCTCGGGTTCTTAATTCAGAGCTGGGTTTGGCAGTTTCAGATATTCTTTCATTTTTGTTGAATACTTTGTTTGTTGGTGTTAGTTTTATTCCAAGAAGTACGAATTCTGTTGCACATATTTTAGCTAGTTTAGCTTTCTCTCTTGTTGGTGAGTCGATTAGGATTGAGCATTATCCTCCTTCTGTGAAGAGACGAAATCTAGAGAAGTCTCCAGTTGTTTTGTAATGTTTGTTTTGGGTTTATTGAATCCATTTCTCTTCAAAAAAAAAAAAATGTACCTCTCATTTTTAATGACAATAATCGGATCTAATCACTTACTAGCATTAGGATCCTTTTATGAAGAGATAATGTAACACCTCGAATTCAATATACAACAAACTAGAATGATATTAAGTCGCACATTTATTAATAATTTAAGTGGTTAGTGCATCTCTGGTAATAATAGTATGTGTGTACATAGAATCCCAATTAGATCAGTAACAGTAACAGTAACTGAAAAGTGCTCAAAAGTGATATTTATTGTCTATAATTTTTATGTATTTTGAGCATGCTTGTCTGATGATGTGGCCTATGTGAACAGTAACGTACAAGTAAATAGTGTATGATGAACAATACCATACACGTGAATAGTATACATTGAACAGTGCCGTACGCGTCAGCAGTGACATCAACACTGTCGTACACGTGAACAGTACCCAGATGAACAGTATCCAAAATTTTCTTATAAATACCCTATTTCCTTCATTTAAAACATCATCCAACAAAGAGAGAAATGAGAGAGAGAACAGAGGAGAAGAGAAGCTGCTACCTCTCCTTCCTTCATTTTTATCTATTTTTGTATTTATTTTCATGGAAAACTAATCTCCTAACTAAGGTGGGAAGAAAAACCTAAGATTATTTATGTGTATTGTTGATTCAATTATTTTCTTAAAACTTACATAAGAATGAACATAGAAAAGATAAATTCGGTTAATGGTGTTCACACGTAAACACAACTAATTTCTTATAGGAAAAATCTCAAGCATAGCCTGTACCTACAGTAACAATCTATCAAAAAATAATTCCAGTCGAAATTCTAAATAATCTATTAACTCACCAAAATTATAAAAACATGGATGTTTTTACTAAACAATAAGAAAAACATGATTAAACCTATAAATAAAATTATATAACATCCATCAATTATTACAAGAAGCTAAACCAATAATTAAATTGAACAAACCAAAAACCAAATTTATGTTGAAATACTTGTCTAAATTGAATCAACAATACACATAAATAATCTTATATTTTTCCCCTCACCTTAGTTAGGAGATTAGTTCTCCATGAAAAGAAATACAAAAATAGATAAAAATAAAGGAAGAAGAGGTAGCAGCTTCTCTTCTCCTCTGTTCTCTCTCTCCTTTCTTTCTTTGTTGGATGATGTTTTAAATGAAGGAAATGGGGTATTTATAAGAAAATTTTGGATACTGTTCATCTGGGCTGTTCACGTGTATGACAGTGTTGATGTCACTGCTGACGCGTACGGTATTGTTTGACGTCACTGTTCACGAGCGGAACCCACCAACGGCGCGGCGCACAGCACTGTTCACGCCGCCATTTCACTGTTTAGTGTATACTATTTACGTGTACGATACTTTTCATCATGCATTATATACGTGTACGGTACTATTCACTTGGACCACATCATCAGATAAACATGCTCAAAATACATAAGAATTATAAACCATAAATATCACTTTTGAGCACTCATCAATAACTACAAACAATTACCCAAAATAATTTTACAAATTCACATATAATCGAATCAGTAAATTTTCTTCGAGTGCTCTAAAACATTATTTTGTAAACATTGATGATCAATTGTTATAGATAAACAACATTGCCAAAAAAAAAGTAATGAAGTTTTACTAAAATAAACCAATAAGAGGCAGTGCAGCAGACCAAAAACATTATTTTCTTTCTTACTGTAACACCCAAATTTAAATAAACCCAATATTTGTCCTAAGTATTTAAGTTTTAATAACATACCTTTATGTGTTTGGTTTAAACTGTGATTAATAAAATAATTGATATTGTTTTTTTTTAACTCTTTGAAATTTAAGAGAAATATTGGACCTTTATGTAAATAAAGTATTTTTGAACTCATTAGGGTTTCCCTTTAAATACTATTATAAAGAAAAAGAAACCCTACTTCTTTACCTTTATATGACTCAAGATAAGAAAAAAAAAAAAAAAAAACTCTCATCTCTTGAAGTTAACAAAATCTAAAGAATGTGTTTTTTAATCAAGAAGGACAAAGAGATCTTCAAGGTGTGTTATTAATACTTTATGTATTTTTATACTTATATGCTTAGTGATTCAATATTAGGGTTTTGATTGGGTATAAAACCTAAAAGCATTCTAGTTGAGTTTTTAGTTTCAATTTTATGAAATTAGGTATAGTTTTGACTGACCAGTGCTAATTTCAAAAATTTTATTGTGAATATATGTTTGGTTTTGGTAAATTAGTTTTATATTCTGTAAACTAGACATCTAAATGGTTTAAATAAATTCGTTTCGCTTAAAAATATTTAGTATTGAGTTTGTTATGAATTTTTGAATCTTTAATAGAGTTGCAGGAAAAGTTCTGTTTTCAAACGTAGTTTCCATTCAAATCATTGTTTTAGCAGGTTATACCGCTCAGAAAATTACGAAATTTTATATGATGGTTTTAAAATATGTTAATATGAGTTCCGGAAAGTTTTGTAATTTTTAGAGTTTATTTGAAAACGATATGAATTTCGCAATTAGGGTTTTGCAATCTGTCCAGCCGTACACAGAGGGCATAAACGTAAAAGTAAAAATACTTTAAAACTATTCATATGTATTATTTAGTTTTGAAACTTTTATTTTGGCATTTTATATGTTTATTTCATGTTACGACAAAATTTTATATTAATTTGAGTTTTGTAAAAATTCTAAAAAATTCGGCATTATATAATGTTCCGGACTGCCCACTGTCAGGCAGACCAGAATACTCCAATAAATTAATTATTTTAAGGTAGTTTGAAATTTGATAAAATTCTGAAAATTTTTATATACAGAGGTATGTTTGTTTAGAAAGTTTTTGCAAAGTTTTAAAATTTTATAACTTGTAACGAATTTACTAAAAATCCAACATTGAACACTATTTTGTTTCCAAAACAGCACTAGTTAGATCTATTACTGAGTTTTTGGTTTGAGGAACAGTTTGAGAGATATATTTCAATCCTAGGATATTATTTTGAGTCTGATATATAATTTAAGCCAAGGTTTGGATCATTGTCTTTTTGGAGGATTTGTTTCCTTGCTTGGATTGCTGAAAGGTAAGTATACTAAATCTTTTATTTTCAAAATAGGAATCACAATGGTATATGTATATGAAAGTGTTTATGTGTGATTTTGAAATATGTTTATGCAACCGTTACGCTTTGAAAGTATGTAAATATATGGTACCATAAAATATGTTTTGACTAGGCATACCTTTATTTATTACTCTTAGTAGGCACCCTTATGATTTTTGTGTGGAGCCCTATGTGATATGTAATTTGTTATGTGTGTGGTGTATGGGAAGTGACTTCAGGGCACCCTGGGGACTAAAGAGCCTTCGCATTTAAGTGTTGATATATTGGTGCATATGGGAGGACTCGTTGATGATCACAACGAAGGTCTGGCTCTTACCTTCGGGTATAAGTGTTCTGTGTTTTTAAGAAAATAATCTTCACTTGCATTTTCACTGTATACATTAGTTGCTGACGGGTAACTTTGGCTCCAATATGTGATATGTATTATGTGCAAATCCTACTATGCAGTGATAAGTAAAGGGATCCTAGTATTGTTTTGATATATAATAAGTTTGTGATTTTCGATATATGATAAGTCTTATTATTTGTGTTTTGAATGTAATTTTGATTTGATAAATAAAAATTAATGTTTAATATGCTTACTGAGTATCCAACTCACTTAGTCGTTGTGATTCCAAATGATTGAGGTTTTGATTCGCGCATAGCATGGATTAACATTTCGGCGAAGACTAGTTCTCAGTTCCCTAAGCTTTAGGAGTTTATTTGTTATTTTAGGCCGCTATTTATATTATTTGAACATTTGTTGGACGTTGTATTTGTTTTCAAGCTTATATTAAGATTAGTTGCAAGTTATTTGACAGTAAGTAAGATCATATTTTGACCTTCGGGTTGGGGTGTGACACTTACAATATGATTATCTCTACTTATTTGTTGACAATCACACTTATCACTTTGTAGGAATTTCATTTTACTAAATTCTGCAAATTTTAAAGTGTATATATATACATATAAAGGGAAAAGTTGATAAATAGCCAAAATGGGTTTGTAAAATCCTTTTTAGCCAACAATTTAGAAAAAGATGATTGTTTGATGCCAAAAATACCCTTCATTAAAATTTTTCCTCCAACTTTTGAATAATGGAAACCAAAAATAGTTAGAACTGTGGAATCCTTTATTCTCTTTTTTTTTTTTTTGAAAACAAAACACTTATTTTGTTTAGGGTGTTGTTTTATATTGTCGTGGATGTTGCTATTGGAAGTATGGATGTTATTGCTATATTTTGGTTATTCAAATGTGCACAGCATTGGGCATGCATGTGGGAATGTGGGTTGCAGAAATATTTTCGTGAATAAGGGTTTTTTGTTTTTTTTACTTCGTGATGTAATTTGTTCTTTCTGTGATATAAATTGGTTATTCCGTGATCTAAGTTTTGATGTCTTGTATGAATTTCGTGATCAATGTAATTATTCCTTGAGCAATATGCATCGTAATCATTGTAGTCCTTCTGTGATGTATATAGACATTTCCGTGAATTTTGGCATTGTGTGATCTGTATGGACATTCCAGGCATTCTGTGATCTACATGTTGATTATTATTTTATGTTTTCTATTTTGTTTTTCAGCTGCCGTCGAATCCAAACAAAAAAATTGTGGCAGTTTTCAGACTAAGATACGTGGATTGCCGCAAGGATAAATATGCACAGTAAGACATGCATGGTGCCTTAATGTGATTGATGAGGCTCTATGGAGGTGTGGTGTGTGGAATAGTTCAAGAATGGACCTTTTGGCCATTACTTGTCTAATACGACCCGTAAAGATTTGCTGGAAACTTTCTCCACTGCATTTTTAAAGGGAGGTACACCGCAAGGATGGGCAGAGAGAAGATAAGGTATGGTTTTGCTTGGGATCCAACCATGCGTGCTTTGGGAAGGAGGATATTTGTCTCTACACAGGGCTGAAATTTGGTTAATTGCCGGATGAAGTTATTGTCAACTCTACCGAACTTGGTGACGTATTTTGGCCTCGTATTTCAATAATGAAAAACCTGAATCTGAACCACAGAGGAGAGTGACGATGTGCTAAAGATGATGTACGTGTTGATTTGAGTCGGATGGATTTTGAAAAATTGGTAACTCGTTATCATAATATTAAACATTGGCCCTGAATGAACTTCGAAATGGGCCTAACATAATACACTTCCACTCTGGGCCTCTGGCAAACCAAACAGCAACCTCATGATGAAAACTAGTTGGACCACCAGGCATGAGGTTTTTTTTTTTTTTTTTTTTTTTTAAAGGATACAAGTATAATATTAATAATTGACAGAACCTGTCGAAATAAATCACTAAACGCTCGATCCGAATATTTACTCCCATAATAGAAAATATCTACTCCCATAATTAGAGGAGAAAACTACTCACACATGTTAATAAATGTGTATGGTATGAATAGTATTTGTTATCAATTGCATTTATCTTTGTGCATTTTAAGTCTTCAATTCCTATAATAGGACAAAGAATAAAAAAATGATCACCATTAGATTATGTTTGATTAGTATAATGAAATTTAATATAAAAACAAAACTGAATATAGGATTCATGAATCATGATCATATTAATATGTAACTTGATCAGAAAATTATGAAGTATGCACGCACGTATGCATAATTGCATATTCATCAAATTATCATCCCTGAAAATATGACCTAAACCCTTTTCGAGACACCGAAGAAAATAGAGCCTTGACTGCACTTGGGAGGCTGAAAGAAGACCATAAAGGCTATTGGTCCCCATCAAACCCTTGACGATTTGAATGGGTTTGCTCCCTTTCCCGTAGATGAATAGATTTTTCATCAGTTCAAGCTACATTTCTTTTTCAAACAAGGATTTCCCTTTAGTCACGCTTGGCAACCTCGGCAGAGTCTCGCTGGTCCAACTTAAAATCTCATGCTAAGATTTCACCAAACGACAAAACAGTATTTAATAATCTTTATTTATTTTTGACACATTTGGTGGTAAAAACGAAGTGAGGTGACTTGGAATTATAAGCCAATCTAATAAATCCAACCTAACCTCAACCCATAGCAAAAAAAATAATTAAACTTTAATAATAATATAATTTTTTCCCAAAAATTATTAATTTTTTATTTTAATATTTGAAATATTAATTTCCGTTTGCTAGTTGGCATCACCGATTTTTTTGGAAAGCAATGCTGTATTTATGATTTTTTTTTTTAATGAAATAAATAGAGGACAAAAAAGATGGATAGTAGTTGAAATGACTGTAGTGGGACAGATTGGAAAGTTGTCTACTAGCAACCAAAACTGATGGAAAATATTGGTTTTGACTACCGACTTCCAAAGTTATTGGAAAGCATATCAGATCTTTACCCTTTCCAATCTCCAGCTCATCTATTACATACAATTTGCAATATCATTTTGCATCTCTGCGCCCTCGCATAATAGGTTATTATCTATTGTCATCTTTTTTTTTTTATCATGTTCCCGTTGCATGTTATGATAATAATGGCCTATGTCAAACGCTTATAATTTTCAAATCAACAATGACTATATGCATATGTAAAGTCCACTTTTTTTTTTTTTTTTTATATCTATTTCCATAACGGGAGATATATATTCCTATAAATTTATTGAAATCTGCTAAAATTAATCATTAAATACACGTCCGAATATCTATTCTATCTTTCCCATCTACTCTCATAATAATAGAAAAAAACTACATACACATACCTATAAATGTATATGGTGGGATTTAAATTATCACCACAGAGATAGAAGGGAGGTGCACTCAAACTATAAGTAAATGTACAGTACACTTATTGTTGAAACAAAATTGAGAGATACTAGTCATAGTTGCTCTTTTATATAGCGACAAGTGTCACTAATTTCATTTTTCAATCAAATTGTGTGTACAATTTTAGTTTAGTCCTTATATTTATATTTAACTTTTATAACTATTAAATTATTATAAATGTATCAATTTTGTCTATATGATAAAATTTCTAATGATAAAATGTAAATGAAATCACAATTATTTATTATTAAAAATTAAAAATTAAAATTAAAAAAATTAATAATAATTAAAATTCAAAAATTAAATAAAATAATTTACAAATTGAACAAATTTCACACACAATTTGTCTGAAATTTATCTTTTCATTTATATATACAACTTTATAGTCAATTGAATAGTTAATTTTTAAATAAAAATAAATAAATAAAGGTTTCTTTTGAAAAGAGTTGGGATCTCCACCATGATATCTAACGATGGAGATTGTAGTGGCCAAAAATAGTTCATAGAAAACTTAAGGCTCGAAAGGTGGCAAAACAGATCAGAGCCCAAGACTCGCAATAAGAGTGCTCGACATGGTCGTGCATTCTAAGAGGGTCACGAGGGCAGTCTAATCTACAACGAAAACGGGACCAACCATCGACTGCACGACATATACTTTAGCAGACGACATAGACCAAAAGGAATGTCGACGGGTCCTAACAACACAGCGACCGCCTCCATGACGTTGACATAGTCAACACACTGACTAAGTCAATTGATCGGGTCTAAGCACTATCCAGCCACTATCCGAAATATCAGGAATCCCGGATATCACAGGGCATGACATCCCTAAATATCCGGAACAACCGTCCTCTCTTCAAGACCCCTATAAATACAAACCCTAGGCTTCACTTTTGGGGGTCAAGCATTTTTACTTCCAAAGGCTCGTTACTCTGTTTAAATCACTCAAGCACACGACACACTAGCCAACGCACGACATAGTCTTCGATTCACGTCATCATCATTAACACTTTGCCACAGTCCACTTGACGCATTCTGATCAATACCAAACGATGCATACCATTTGATACCGCACGACATACGGTCATACCAGGTATTATTCGTCACCTTTGATTATTTCACGACCATATTCGCTATCTAACTTGGGTGTCGGAGGCTATTTGACTGCCACCACCCCTGTGTTCCAAGTGCACGACCCTTTCTATTGTTTTGTAGATCGTCGTCCCCTCAATCAATCACTGTAAATCGCCAAGTCATCAAGCGTAGATTTCTGCATCTACAAATATCGTCTCCATAGAGACAATAGAGACCTCATATATTCATATGGAGGCTTGATATCCATTGATAGAGACCAAATCTGATTTCCATATTTCTATTTTGACCAGGTTTGATCTCTATTATGGAGCCCTCATCTCTGTCAATCTCGTTTCTATGGAGATTAGACTTGATCTCCATCAATGGTAATAGAGGTTTGTGTCAATTGACTACAAAGTTGTATATACAAACGAAAAGTCAAATTTCACACTGATTGTGTGTGAAATTTATTTGATTGTTGAATTTTAATTATTATCAATTGTTTCCTTACTTTTAATTTTAAAATTTTAACAATAACTAATTGAAATTTCATTTATGTTTCACTATTAAAATTTTATCGTATGGACTAAATTGATATATTTATAATAATTTAGCAGTTATAAAAGTTAAATATAAATATAAGAATTAAACTAAAATTATACATAAAATTTTTTTAAAAAAAAATTAATGTCACCTGTCGTCCACAAAATAGCGGGACGAATGTAGCTAGCATCCTTTAACAAAATTTTATTATTTTGAAAATTAAAAGTAACCCCCAAGATTAGAATTAATAATTACTAAAGATGATAATTAAAAAAAGATTTATTCTAAATTTAAATGTCCGAAATTTATCCCTTTGTTAAAATTTTGTAGATACTTGTATGACATATCATTATCTAATGACATTAAATTTTTTTTTTTCTTCATCAACTATAGCACATGGAACATTTTATTGCAAGGAGTGCAAGTGTGCAACAACTTTTGTTGGTGCAACTTAATTGGTGGGTAGGTGTAGTTATGGTATGATTTTCTCAAGTTAATTTGTGTACTCTATACATGGAGGAAATACTTTTATCTTATTAATGGTTATTTTTGTTTTTTACATTGTCTATTTTATTTTTATAAAACATTAAATTTTATTTCTTAAGAACGAATCTAATGAATTCTATAAATGTAATGCATATTAATTGGGATTATAAAAATAAAAGTAACTAAATAGATTTATGAAAGAATTTTTAAAATTATTTTTTTTTATAAAAATATTAGCGGTCATTTATTTTTTTATATGAAAACTTGAACAGTCCTGAATTTTACTGAGAAGACTGAATGGTAACTGAAATCTAAAATCTGAATGATTTTTTTTTTTAAACCACTGAAATATGGTGTTAACTTATTTGTTTTTTAAAAATAAAAATGTCTGATAACATATAATTGATATTTACACCCTTATTACTATTAATTGTTATATATATATATATATATATATATATATATATATTCTATTATACAAACAACTAAAACTAAACAATTTAATAAATGCTAAAGTATTTTTATGTATATATTAATAAAATTTTATTTAGGATAAAAATATAATAAATAATTATATTAAAAAAATTATTTTTATTTTAGGAGCCAAGACCGATATATATAAAGATTCAAATTGTAACATAATTATTTCATTCAATCACAATTATAAACAATAATATATATGTATCTAACTTGCTACTATATATTACAAATGAAGTATATTTTTTTCATTACGAAAAATAAAATTATATACATAACAAGTAGTTCGATAAACAAAATAAATAAATAATTTTTATCTAAATTTTGGTCGAAGATAATTCAATCTTTCGATTCTAAGAAATTTTGAGAATGAGAAGTTATTAGAGTTTTTTTTTTTTTTTTTTTGTGAAAAGAAATAGAGTAAAAGAAAAAAAAATTGTATGATATAAAATTGGAAATATGTTATATTTAGGAGGATACTTTTAGAAAAAAAATATTTTGAATATATTTAAGTTGATTTGTAATTAAGTGAAAAGTCAAGATTTTTTTATTTTTTTTTTTAAGTTATTTTTTAACTTTTTAAGTTATTTGACCACTTAAAAAAAATAAAAAAATTTAATATGTTCAATTCAGACTTATTAAATTATAAGTAGAAAAAATAAACAACCCCTTAATTTATCTTCTTTAAATAAAACGGGATCAATAAAATTAAAAAAAATGGTACGGATTATTTACACATGAATGAATAATATTTATATATAAGTAATATTAATTGTCCAAATTTGTATTCAAAATTTATGTTTAAATGATGCGGCATTAAATTTTTTTTTTTAAAGATTTTATTGAATATGAAACATCAGACAAAAGATGAAATATAGGAAAAATGAAAACATAGTTTTAAAGCTCAAAAAATTTTCAAAATTTGTTTATAAGTAGATTTATTGAATTGATCACCCATGAAAAAGAAATTACATTAAAATTCATTACACTTGTGGCCCACCTCCCTTTCATGGCATTCGATTCTTTATTTCTTTATTCCCTTTACTTTTTCGTTTTATTTTTTTTTAAAGTATAATTTAGGATATTAAAAAATAAAAATAAAAATACTGAACCATCACAATTTTTATCTTTACTTTTATATTTATCTGTCGTTATATAGTTATAATAGTGAATGGTAACTTTTCACAATTTGAAAGTTAGAAAAAGGATTACTAATACTTTGCAAGTTGAATGTTGGGGGAATGAGACATGTATCGAACTCATCCCATCAAGTGAATATTATTTAAATTAATACAGTAAATTAAATGATTTTATTTGCAAAATGGGAATTAGATTCCACTTTTTTATCATCTCAATTTATGCGTCGATCACTTCTAAATTTCCGGAGGTTCAATATAAAAATAACCAAAAATGCTACACCACAAGAAAAATATAAAATAATAAGAGGTAAATTATGTAAATAGTTAGATTCCGTTTCTATTAATGTGAATATGTGATTTTGGAATTTTAAAATAGTATTAAACCATGCCCTCAGAAGCGCGTGTTCACACTGCTCACCAAACCCGCTAGTCCCTACACAGTGCTCATCAAGTTCTCACGCGTCTGTAAGAGCGTGTGCCACACCTTTTCAAATCTAAATTCGAGGCTGATTATACATGAAAAGAGAAAAACGGACAATATTTTATAAACGTAAATTACGTAATTAAATTGTTAGACTTTATTTCTTATTTTTCTAAGGGAAGAATTTAATTGGGTCTCTAGCTTTTTTTTCAAGTATCAATTTTTTAACTTTAACTTTTCAATTTTAGTCTACAGAGTTCTTAAATTATAAAAAATTGATCAAATTGATATTTATATTAGTAAACTGTTAATCGCATTTAACGGTTTTAGAGGTATTTTGATATTTTATATGTGAAAAATTTATAAAAAAAATAAAAATGCTGTCAGTTAAAAAATAAAAAAATAACATTAAATATTAAAATAAATAAAAAATTATTTTTTTAAAAATAAACCTCTAATGTCCATCATGATGTGGAGATTCTATTGAATTTTTTTTAAAAAAAATTATTCTTGGATTGAATGGAGAACCAATCTCCAAATGGAATCTCTAACATCCATCAAAATTGATGGATGGTGAATGTCCTCCATTTCTAGCGATGGAGACCATATATATATATATATATATATATATATATATATATATATATATATTTTTTTTTTGAGATCCAACCTCCAGGCAGATTGAATCTCCATTCAACCTAAAAATAATTTTTTTTATTAAACTGTTCATTTTCTTTATTATTTTTAAAAATATTTTCAATATGTATCTCCAGCGTCCATCAGGATTGATGGACGGTTAGAGAACCATTTAATTTTTTAAAAATATTAAGGAAAAGTAACTATATTACTTTTCAAACTATTTCATTGTAATTTATCCAATTGTAATTTATTAATTTAATAAAGGATAAAATAAATATTTTATGACAGTTGACCGTCAAAAATCTGGTCAAAGAGACCAATATAATCTATTTCTGATAATTTAGAGACCCAGTGAACTAAAAATAGAAATATAAATAAAAAACTGATATTTTGAACAAAGTTAGGGACCTAATTAAATTTCCTCTTTTTCAATTATTTTTCTAAAAGTTTGTGAGAAAACATTGTTCCAAGAAATGTTAAGAAAATAAATCAGTCAATGAATGTATGCCTAGATGATGGTTTTAACAAAAATTCAAAAATTAAAACAGATGACATCAATATTTTTTTAACACAAATTATATTACAAAATTTTAATGAATTAATTACACTCAACCTCCCTGAGGCTTGGCTAATTACACTCGGAATTAAAGTTTGCATTAATTGACACTGACCTCCCATCACGTTAATTTTGACCGTTAGAATAAACGTTGACTTTTACTAAATTTATTAAATGACCAAAATACCCCTATTAATTAATATTATTGATTTTTTCACTATTCATTTAAAAAATAATTTGATGGTGGAATTCAGATTGGATCTCCACTGTCCATCAACAATGATGGACTGTGGAGATCCAATCTAAATCTCCACCAAGAGCAAAAAAAAAAAAAAAAAAAAAAATTTGAAACTGGAATTCGAACCCAAAAAGGGATCGAAGAATGAACCCTTCTGGGTTTAAAGACGAACCCATGAGGGTTCGATCTTCGAACCTAGAAGGGTTCAAAGAGGGTTCGATCTCCAACCCTTCTGGGTTCGTACTTTGAACCCTATTGGGTTCGTCTTTGAACCCAGGAAGGTTCGAAGAACGAACCCTCCTAGGTTCGATCTCGAACCCGGGAGGGTTCATGCTTCGACCCTTTCTGAGTTCGAATTCAAGTTTCAAATTTTTTTTTTTTTTTTTTGTTCTTGGTGGAGATCTAGATTGGAGCTCCACCGTCCATCATTGTTGATGGATGGTGGAGATCCAATCTGGATTCCACCATCAATTTATTTTTTAAATGAATAGTAAAAAATTAATAATATTAATTAATAGGGGTATTTTGGTCATTTAATAAATTTAACAAAAATCAATATTTATTCTAACGGTCAACGTTAACGTGAGGGGAAGTTAGTGTCAATTAATACAAACTTTGATTTCGAGTGTAATTAACCAAACCTCAGGGATGTTGAGTGTAATTACCTCAAATTTTAATTGTTAAATAGTTTCAATTATTGTGATCGTAGGTATACCTGGTGGTAACCACACCTCTTAACGAAGTTGAGGTTTCGAATTCAAAATTCGTTTTGCTCAAGTTAGGAAAAAAAATTTATTAATTTGAAAAATAAAAATTTAAGATTGATATGATTATATTGTATTTAGTGTGCATTAATTACACCTAATTCGAATGTGAATTGCAATATAAATAACTGAACCTGTATCATGTCTGGCTTGTGAGATAATTTTTGAGTAAAAGATTAAAATTACTGATTCTATTTTAAGTATAACATAAAAATCAAGACTAACTATATTGTAAGTGAAAAATAGTAAACAATTTAGATTGTTTTTAAACTTATAAAGTATTTTTGAGGATTTTACTATGATTCAAAACTAGATTTTGCATCATCCAATTTAGTTTAGTGGTAGTGACATTCATTCGTGCTGACAATATTTAAGGTTCGACCCATCATCATTTTAGGTAATATATCAAAAATAAATAAATTATGCTACCACATAAAACTAGATATATATATAATTATTGGGTAAAAAACTAGATTTTGCTACCATATAAAACTAGATTTATATAATTATTGGGTAATTATTAGAGATATAACATTTTATTTTTTATTTTAGAAGATATTATGGATACTAAAAACTGGTCATATATGTGCGGATTATAAAATTTTATTAAATTTAAAAAATAAGAAACATGTTAAGTATTAAATAAAATAATAACAAATAAAATACTATAAGAGTTATTATTTTTATAATCTCAAATTATTTGTATATATATATATATATATGAAAATTAGTAATCAAATGTAATTTTATATATCTTATTATGAAGAAAAATGAAATTTTAGTTAAAAATAATAATATGTGAGTGTTGTGTACTTGTGTCTGTACGCGAGTGGAGTTGAGTTAAAAGCAAAGCATGGACAAAAAACCTTTTTGGATCTCTTCTTAGGCAGTGTTTCGCAACTAACGCCCACCAGCAGCCAGCAGGCAACAGCACACATAGAAAAACTGCCCATTTACAAATCACAACAACATTATACACAACATTGCACGGGTCAATCTCTGTTTCTCTGCTAACAGTGACAGACGTCAGACCAGCCCCCCCACCGCACCGCCACCCTAAATAATGTCTATCTCCACCTGTTTCTTCAACCCATCCTTTTCCATCTCCAATAACAACAATCCCACCACCCCCACCACCACCGGACTCAGTCTCCACCGTCCATCTACCTTCCTTCATCTCCGCCTACCCACCAACCCCACCACCAATCTCTCCCTCCACCACCACCACCGCCACTGCTCTCCTTTTTTAGCCTTGTCCACCTCTGGCGGCGATAACAATTACAAAAACGACGATGGCGGCAGCAACAATGGTGGTGGTGGTGATAACAGTGGAGGAGGCAATGGTGGCGAAGGTGATAATGCGGGGGACAGGAACAGGGAGGAGGCGATGATGGTGTTGGCGGAGGCGCAGAGGTCGCTGGAGAGTCTGCCCAAGGACTTGGCGGCTGCGATCCGAGATGGGAAGATCCCTGGGGCGGTTTTAACGAGGTTTTTTGAGCTTGAGAAGTCTGGGTTGATGCGTTGGTTGATGCAGTTTGGTGGGTTCAAAGAGAGGCTTTTGGCTGATGATCTCTTCCTCGCTAAGGTTGGCATGGAGTGTGGTGTTGGCATCTTCACCAAGGTTTGTTTTTCCTTCTGCTATTTTTTTTTGTCACTTGTGATTGGATCACTCTGATGCATGTGTATTTGTGTTTATGTGAGTGGTATGAAAGGCTGAAATTATTCTTAGTATTGCAATTCTATTAGGATTGATTAGTCAAACCATAAAAGTTGTTCGATTCCGTGTTAGTGGTATCAGAAATAGAGGGTATATTGAAGAGATACATAGATGATTATTAGCTTGAACGACTGATTATCAATTGCAACTCATATATGCTTGAATCAGGTGTCACAATTGAGCTGTAAAGTTGTTTCTTTTTTAACTGAGTAAATATTTAACATGTTGAGGACAAAGTCACCTGTTGATGATGTACCTTGGGACGTGTTTTCCATTTTGAAAGTTTTGGAATTCAAGTTAGAAAATGGGCATAATGCCCACAAGATGGCGGTGGTATGAGGTTGACACAACAATTCGCGAACATACATAACTCAAGCCGAAATTGCTTTCACAATGTCGTCTGACCAATGGATCAACATGATTGCTATAAGTCCATCCATATGTGTTTTAATTGTGGGCTAGTCAAATAATAACAAACCATAAAATGTACGTTTGATTTTGAGGAGGGATGTACTGACAGATTGACTTGAAGAAAGTTGGGATAAATTATGCATGCCTGAGCAGAATTTATTTGCTCATATTTTGTGTCAATAAGCGACTTCTTAGTGCTATGATTTTCCTACTTTTAGTGAATTCCTAACTCATGGTTGCTAAGCATGGACACACCAGTAAAATAACTTGTTTTGAGCTGCAGATTCTATGATATGTGTCGGCAAAGAACTGTCTGCTCTCCTCTCGTTATAAGCACTATGGCCAAACTGGTTAATCACTGTTTTGTTGGATACTTGACTAAATTGTACCATTTCTCAGTTTTTATCTCTGATTCTTTGTAGTTTATATAGTCCTAGAACCTTATATGCAATGGTTTTTTTCGATTTTCCAGACTGCAGCAGAGTATGATCGGCGCAGAGAAAATTTTTTCAAGGAGCTGGAAATTGTTTTTGCAGATGTGGTAATGTTCTTTTCCATAATCAATTCTTGTCAATTTGTAACCTTACCATTTGATTTTACTGTAAGGTTTGATATTTCTTGATAGCATGTAAAACTTGATTTAGAATTTTTATTTCAATTTTTAATGTATAATGTCGATGCTTAAGCAAATTATCATATAGATTGCTTCAGTAAATGCTTGATGTTGAGAAGAGGCAATTGCTCTGTTCAATTGCTATTACAGTTGAATTGATGGCCTGCAATTTTTTTTTTCCTTAGATCCTTAAATCGATTGCAATTGCTCTGTTCCATACTAGAAAAAGATTATAATTTGTCAATTAGGAGGAATTTTGTATTATAATTACTTATCATAAGGTAATAGATCATCTTTCAATGTTATAATTTTGTCGCACTCAGCTTTAAGAGTCTTAAATACAGATATCATTAGGTCCTTAAACTGTACATATAACTTCTTTTTCTGTTTTTCTCTATCTTAAATATCGTGTTATGTTATTCTTATCATTATAATGCTGAATTATGATGTATGGATAGACATTATAGTATGCTGACTTTTAGAAAGAAAATCATGCCTTATTAAGCTGACATGACTCTATGCTGTAACATAATCATTTCTTGGCATCATGATCTAATTTTTGAATCTTTATCATTCATGATTAGCAGAGTGCCTAGCTACCATCTCTTCGAGTTTTGTACCATATTGAGGGGTTTCATAGAAGTTAAATATCAAGGATTTGTTATAGTGTGTTTCACATGCTACTAATATGATTACTGTTGAAAATCGTGAAGGTGAACATAATTTATGATTGTGTTGTGGTGAATCTATGTTTCAAGGCAAATAAGATTAAGGATGAATATAACTTTGAAGTTGAAATGACATAGTGGTGAAGTTGATACCCTAGATATACCAAACATGACCATTCTTTTTTCTTGCTACAACTTGATTATATACGAGGACGGAAGATCAAACAGGACCTTGCCTGTCATTTTGTTTTTTTCTGTTCTTTTTCCTCTTTCCATGTTGTGTCCTTAGAATTGAAGTTTCCTTGACTTATATGTTTGGATGCCTGATACACTTCTTGGACAGAGCTTTGTTTGGGACTAACAGTAAATTGCATGTGATTGATCCTGCTTGTTCTCATTTGCTAACTATCAGTTTAACTTCAAACCCTTTTTTTATGTAAATGTTTCAAAGCCTATGCTTAGTATCTTACAACATTCTTATGACATTTATGGTCATTAATTTATCTGGAATAGTTCAGGACCTTTAGATTGGTTCAGATGTGCGTCATTCTAAGGTGATAAATTATATAGATATATATTTTCTAGCAGCTGAACTGAAAATATTTTTATTGTTGTGTAGTTCATAGAGTTTTTTTTTTTTTTTTATGGATGATAAGTGCATTTTTCTAGTCGGGACAATTAATTTCTTATGTAAGTCACAGTTTATAATAATCTATTCTCTTTCCTTAAATTCTATTTTGAAGTCAATAATTGTGGGTTGTTTGTGCATTATGCTCTTAAGGATGTGTAATCTCTAAATTTTCAATTGGCTTTTCTCTTAGGTTATGGCCATAATTGCAGATTTCATGCTCGTTTATCTTCCTGCTCCAACTGTGTCTCTACGATCACCTCTTTTACTCAGTGCTGGACCTATTTCCAAGTTCTTCTTCAACTGTCCTGATAATGCTTTTCAGGTCCTCTATTGTCCAAATATCGCCAAGTTTTGTTTCTGAGAGTACAAACTACATAGAATTACCTGGTTTGTAAATTTTATATGCAGGTTGCTCTCTCTGGAACTTCATATTCACTTTTGCAGAGAATAGGTGCCATAGTGGTAAGAAATCTTCTAGTATGTTGCATAAATATGATTAAAACTTCTCAAATTTTGGTGAAATGCTTATATTTTCTTTATTTTTATCTGTTATGCAGCGCAATGGGGCAAAACTTTTTGCAGTTGGTACCACTTCATCACTTGTAAGTTGTTATCTATCAATCAGGATTTCTAATACAACATTTTGATTAATCTAGTAGGAGCCATTTGGCATCAGGGTCTGCATGGTGATTGTAGTTTGTTAGTAACCAACAGACCTAACACACCCCATCACGTGCAAGACTAACAGACTTGTCACGTGGCTCGAGCCCAAAACAAACACACAACAAATTCATTTAACAAATAACAAATTCAAATATTATCACATGGGGGACTCAAACACAGGACTCCCTAGTATAAAAAGGCTATAATATTATATTAGTAAGCATTAGACCCAAAAGGTTAAGCTGACAAGAAAGGGCCCAACAAATAGTATTTAAGCATTCTAACATAGTTGTTGAGAACTTATCAAGTTCGAATGCAAAGCTTATGCTTTTTTCTCTGTCCAACCACCCAGCTACTACACATACAATCAGACCCCACACACTTATGAACAGGGAATGCAATAATTTAAGAAAAACAATCAAATTGGACTGGGTTGGGGAGTCCAAAACTCTATTGGAGATCCTCCTTCCTTTGGTCTGTTTAGGTTCTCCAATCTAAGTGCAATCCAGTCCCAGAAACTTAAAAAAATGTTTGGCTTTGGGGAATCAACTTTAAATTTGGTGAGTCCTATGTAATAATGTAAAATTTTCCTTGCTTAAAACATGAAGCTTGTAATATATGGAAATGCCTTTTTTATGGCTTCTTGTACCTTTATTTATTAGCCAAAATAAATTTAGCTGTACGGGAATTGGCATAAAAGATTAATAGCATAGGAAAGATTTTCCATTTGTAACGTGTTTTAAAAATTACATCTCTGTACAGTAAATTAGTTACTCTAAATTCCATTTAGCTTACTTTTGCTATTCAAGTTTCTATTTGTGGCTTCAAATCCAAGTCCCTAACAATTGCTTTTAGCTTTCGACTAGATACTGATTATGCAGCTAAGTAGTTCAATTATTCTGTAGCATGAAGCTTATACCAATTTAAAGATCCAATTAGTTGACTGGTTAATTGTCTGCCTTTGCCTTTTTGAGATGCTGGACTAGCAAATGCGTACCGTATATCATGGTTTTCATAAGTTGAAATCTTTTGATGTGTTATAGGAGTTGTCTTTGCGGCTATATGTTTCCCTTTGTATGCTTGTAGTGGTTTAATTCTCAGGTTATGCATATGCTTATGCTTCCATTTAATGAAATTTATTTTGTTTAGGTTGGCACAGCTGCGACAAATGCCTTGATCAACGCAAGGAAGGCTGTGGACAAGTCTGCTGCAGGTGAAGTTGAGAATGTACCCATACTTGCCACAAGTGCTGCTTATGGTGTCTATATGGCAATTTCTAGCAACCTCAGGTATGTAGCCTCTGATGATTATCACTTTGGTCAGACCTGGGTTTCCCCATTGATCTTGGAACTTCCTTTTTCAATTTTCCTCCCTTCTTTTTATCAATAATACATAAGATGCGTAATGCTATTCAGATCATTTACGAACAATATGAAATATTTTAACTTTTTGAATTGGTGAAGTATAAACTAGTGCCTATGGCTTCCTGTTGAAGTATAAACTAGTGCTAATGTATAAGGTAAGAGGATTCAACTTTCACAGTTCCCAGATTAAATGGTGAAAGATTTGAATTGTTCAGCATATGTGAATAACTCAAATATGTATTAGCTTTATTTTTTTTCTTTGTCCATTTAAAACATGTATGGCGCTGATTAGTCAATTACACGGGGTTTCACTTTTTACTTGGGCTATATGTTCTTATCCTTATTGAAGGCTACTTGGAATATTTTAGTTAGGTTTTACTTGTGTGAAACAGGTACCAAATACTGGCGGGAGTTATTGAACAGAGGATTTTGGAGCCCTTCCTGCACCAGCACAAGCTCCTGCTTAGTGCATTTTGCTTTGCTGTTCGAACAGGCAACACATATTTGGGTTCTTTGTTGTAAGAATCTCTTCCCTTACCCAATGAAACTTTACCAGCGACGAATCGAGCCTTCTCTTCTGTTCACCGCTAACGACTTTCAATTTACTTTGGCAGGTGGGTGGATTATGCCCGTTTCATAGGCATTCAAAAGGCTCATGAGGAGGAAAAGATTTTGTCCGAATGAGTTTCGAAGTCTTAATGAGTCAATCGTTTGGTTAACATAAAAGGTAGGTATAAGATATAAATTGAATTCATGTGAGGTTTTGCCATTTTGGTAATATGATAAGATTTCTTGAACATCTATACATGTTGAGGATTTGGAATTAGTGATGATAACAGTATGAGCTGTTGTATTATTTTTTTTTTCCGCCAATCAGTCGATATTTTCAAGTTGATTAATATGTTTCCATAATATGCCATAATTTTCTGCTTTCCCCTTATTTTTCTTCTACTTATGTGCAGATTTTTAAATGGGAGTTTACACTAAAATTCCCAAGTGTGGATTGTTTAGATTTTTTTAAAATCCGAACCTAGCTTGCTCAGGAAAAAGCTTGTTCAATGCAAAATAAACTTTTTTTGCAAGGCTAGATATTAGCAACTAAGAAGCACTAGTATCTATGCTTTACAAGAATGGATGAGAAAAATTGGGAAAAAATGGCACAATAATAATTATGGTGATCAAATACTGCATAAAAACTTGTGACATTCTAAATACTGTCATCTTCCGTACATGCTCGTAGCTTGACATCGGTAACATTCATGTAAGCTATGTGCTCAATATCGCAGCATTCCATTATTCCGACCTGTAAAATTCAAATAAAACCATTCAGCAGGTAAAATCAAACTCTGAAGTAGCTATATATTTTAGTTTTGTCAAGAAACGTACCCTCTTGCGCTCTGTTGCTGGAGAAAAAACCTGAATCTTATCGATAACATCTGCTGAATGATTGCCAGTTGCTGGACAAGGCGGCAAATTCCGCGGTGATGACCTGATATAGGTTAAAACAACTTGGTTCCCTCTCAAATTCTCCATGGAATCAAAGAAAAATACATGTGGAACTTCACATGAGTTTCTGGTTAGTGGCCGAGTGTTGAACATGTAAAGTGGCGGCCTATCGCTCCTTCGCCACGGCCTGAATGTCTCGAGGGGTTTTATAAGAAAGTTTCGAGTGTATATGTTTTCATATACGTGTGCAGAGTATCCCCACGAGACGGAGATTGACCAGTTGCTTTGTCTGTTATAGCAGACTGATTGCTGTAAGAGACGGGAACTGTCAACCTCGGCCGCCTTCATCAGGTGGTTTATGGACTTGTAACGGTTCATGGAGGGGAAGATAGGGTTTACGACGTCCATGTGGTGGAGGGAGATGACAGGAACCTGGGGATGAGCTGATAGAAGACCTGATATGTCATGGTGTAGATCAATCTGCAGCATACAACAAAAATTAATAGAAAATGTTGTTACAATCACACTCTTCTTGTAGATAGAAAACACTTGGGCTTTTCTGGTTCGGCAAAAAACCATTTTAGCTACGGAGGTTTCTGATGGACTTCAAAATCAATAAAATCTGCCTGGATTAACTTCTTGTACTATGGAAGTTTTCAAAACTGTAACTATTACTAAATGATAATTTTTCTTTTATAAGTGCGGGCTGTTCTGTTAAAAATTACTCGGCTTGTTCTGCGTATAACAATGTTAAAAATCAAAGTTATATTACTTTTAAATTTATCTGACAGTTAAGCTAAGACGTATACACGGACATATGGATAGTCCTTATCTGAAAATGACTTGTTAAATTAAGCATATGATTACCTGGTGAAAGCCTTGCTCACGAGTTAGAGCAGCAACTCCTAAGTCAGCCAAGCAAGAGTAGAGCATTAAGTCGCTAGCATACAAGTCGTGATATCTCTGAATACACACATCTAACTTGGCAACCAATGCCTTGGTTAGTGGATAACTCAAAGCATACCCAGCTCCTCCAAATGCCATCCCAAATGAGGCATAAACATTTGAGGAAACACATTCAGAATTTGTTCCAATGTAAAGATGTTGAGTGTGATCATATTTTGCTAGAACCTCGACCAAGTTATCGACAAATAGAACAGTGTCATCATCCCCCATCACAAACCATCTCACGTCTCTGTCTCCCACCAGCCTGAATGTCTCCAAAATTGTTCGAAACAATCGAATTTGAAACTTTTTTTGGATATTCTGGAAAGCTTTTAATCCTGTGATGTTTTCGTTCACTTGAAAAGGAGGCGAGGATGCTGGCCAAGGTAAGAACTCTTGGGTAGGAGGTCTATCTAAGAAGAGGTAGCCCCTCGTGACATTTGGTCGCCACCATGATTCGATGTATGATTTTCTGAACTTCCAACCATTTACGGTACCAGCAATGCCAAAAACTATGTGACTAATATTGGTACGAGAATTATCTATGATTTTCGGAGGCGATAAATTATTCATTGTAACAACTTTAAAGTGTGAAAGGAAATCATCAGAAGAATGGTTGTAATTAAGATGATTGAAAAAGAAGGTATAGAACAAGAAGAGAAATAGCCCTGAAATGGCTATAGATTTGCACAAAGTTGCCAGAGATTGATTTTGCAAACGTTGTTGCATTTTTCGGAAGTTGATCATTGAATTCTCAGAAGACATCATGATGGGGATTTGAACCAATTTTGTTGAAAGAAACTGGAAGTATAAATGGAGTTATTGGAACTTTAAAAAAGGTTTTGTGGAGGCCATGGATGGATCTTGTTTCAAGTATGCTACTACATGTGAACTTGGCTTTCTAAGTTTTACAACTGATCATGAAGTGGGTTTAGGCATTATCATCGTGAGCTTGGTGATATCAATGAACTTTCATGATCAAGTGCCTTGAATGCATGTTTAGCTTCCAATGGACTTCAAACTTTCTAACAAAGGTATGCAACATTTCAGGGAAAAGTTTTGTAAATCGTTCTTCATGCTAGCTAGCTACTGTGGTCTGTGTGTATATAATATATATATATATAGGGATATTCTGATTTCCCCCCTGATGATTCGGTTAACGATACTTTACCCCATCATATTTTTAAAATAGTCATCCCTCCCCCGAAGTGAACTTTCCATCCAAAAAGGAATATGATCATAAAAACATTAAGTGAAATGACTTAATTACCCTTGAAGCACTTGAAGTCATTTCACTTAATGTTTTTATGATCATATTACTTTTTGGATGGAAAGTTAACTACAAGGAGGAAAATAACTATTTTTAAAACGTGAGGGGGTAAAGTATCGTTGACAGAATTTTCATGGGAGAAAATAGGAATATCCTATATATATATATATGCACACACCAACTAATGAAGTACATTTACTAAATAAGTCCCTTTATTTTTGTTTAATCCTAATTTCCAAGTAGTTTGCAATTTTTTTTTTACCACAATGCTCCTTAAATGTTAAGAAGTACAAAATTAGTCATTCAGGTCAAATTTATGTTAGTCAATTTAACTGTTAAAAGGTCTAATTGTGTTATTAAAATTAGGGTGAATTGCATTAAAGTATCCTAATTTTATCCATAATTACACGTATAATATTAGTTTTACATATATTAAACTCAAGTACCCTTGACCACGTTAACAACCGTTAACTTGACAGTGGTCTCAGCATGAAAAGGGTAAAAGACCAATTTACCCTTAGACAATTCATATATTAATTCTTTAATAAAATTAATTTTTATAAAAAAATTCACATCTTCTTCAATTAGGGTTGGCCGCGATTTTGGAACCAGTAGTTTCGGTCCCCCTAAGAGGGGGACCGTTCTGGAATTTAAGGAATAGTTGTTTCAGTTCCTCTTCCAGTTCCAAAACCAGAACCGCAGCCCCCTTTTTTTTTTTTTAAAAAAAAATTAAGACACAAATTGGAAAAATTTTAAAAATGAATAAACCGAAGATAATACGGCTTTGATCATTTTGGATGGGGAATAAAAATTTTAGAAGTGTGTGTGTGTGTGTCACTTTCAATGTGAGATTTGGAAAAATGGTTATATATATAACCAAAGATGGTTCAAATTTTGTGCACTTTCAATGTAAGATTTGAGAATATAGTTAAAAATTGTTTACACTAGTCCCACATTGAAAGTAAAAGAAAAGTGTAGGAGATGAAGTATATATAAAATATAAGCATCCTAGTAAGTAGTCCCACATTGAAAAGAAAAGGGTAGTGTATGAGGTTGAGTGCTTATAAAAGCTAAGCTACTAAAGAAAAAATAAAGTAAAATATGGTTAAAGTGGTATATGGCCCAACAGTGTTAGGATATATATATATATATATATAAATTTTTTTTTTAAAAAAAACAGAATTAAACTGGAACCGGCGATTTCGGTTCCATTTTATTGCTAACCAGAATCGGGATCGAGGGTCCCGGTTCCTGTTAGCCTATTCAAAACCGCCGGTTCGGTTCAAACCAAACCGGGGCTAACCCTATCTTCAATCTTCCACGCAAATTTTTTTTTTCTCTCACAAAAACAAATCCACAATACATAATTCATCTCCTTCTTATCTTTCGTAACTCCAACTTAATCTTTAACAAATTCCACACAAATCCAAACAATCATCCCAATTAAAAAAAGAAAAAAAAACAAAATGGGAGCAGCTATCTGCTCCATCAAGCTCCATTGTAGATATAGAGCAGAAGCTCCATCGTTCTGTGGTGGAGTCCATTGTAGAGATAAAGCCTCCATCTCGCAGATCTCTACGATGAAGCAGAAGCTCCATTGTTCTACGATGGAGTCCATCGCAGAGATAAAGCCTCCATCTACACTATGAAGTGATCCATTACAGATGCTCCATCAGATGGAGCCACTTTTTTTGTTTGCAAAAAAAAAAAAAAAAGATTTGGAAAAAAAATGCGAAGAGATCCAGATCTTTTCCCAATTTTATTTTGTTTTTTATTTTTATTTTTGATGGTGGAAAATGGAAATTGCATGATTGATGGTGGGAGATTTAATCTCCTCACTCCATTTTTTTTAATTATTATTAAAATAATTAAGTAATTAAATTTCGAATAAATATTGCATACCTCCCCTGAGGTTTGCCCAATTACAGGCGAAGTTAACTTTTGGGTTTATTGACAAAGAGCTCTCATCTTTTGAGTTTGCTCAATTACAGACATAGTCAACTTTTAGCCAACTCTTTAGGTTTTTGACAATGACCTTCCCTGGTCAACTGTTACATTTGACCAAATTTTACTAAGGGCAGGGAAGGTGTTTGTCAATAAACGATAAAGTTGACTCCACTTGTAGTTAGTAAAATCTCATGGGAGGTCCATACAATTAGCTCTTAAATTTAAATCCCTTAAAAGATGTTTATATCCTTGACGACGTTAAGACCACAGTTAAGTTGACGGTGGTAATGTGGTCAAATGTACTCGAGTATAATAAACGTAAAAATGATATTTTGCGTGTAATTATAGTTAAAGTTAGGGTATCTTAGTGCGATTTACCCTTAAAATTAAAATTAAAGAATACAATATTTTTATAATTTCATAATATTAATATATTTTTTAAAAAATAATATGAATTTAAATTACAGCAATTATAAAAATAAATTTATAACATAAAAATATAATTAGAATAAAGTAATATTAAAAAATTTAATAAAAAATATTAAGTTAATGAAAGCCGACCAGTGACCTCTATTAGGAGGAGATTATGGATCTCTTCTAGTGGAGGAGATCATCAACGACTTCCTTTGTTGATGGATTTGACGATGACCTCTTCCTTATCATCACCATCTCCTCCACATGACAGTGATCTTCACAATCTCCAGAGGAGTCATCGAAGGTCACTTTCATCTATGGTGGATGTGGCCTCCTTTTCTATTTTTTTTTCTTTTATAATTTTCTATTAATCAATTTAAAAATCAAAGGGTCTAATTGTCATTATATTACAAAAACTTAAAACTTAATTAAATAACAATAACAAAATATTTTTATGATTTAATATTAAAATAATATTAATATTTTGAAAAATAATTATAATTTAAATTTACAGTGAGTATAAATATAAATGTATAATACATCAATCTATAATTATAATAAAACAATATTAAAAAATTTAATAAATAGTATTAAAATAATAAAACATTTTCCACTTAGAGAAGTTGGCCGTCGAGCAATCTCCTCCACATCTCTAACATAGGAGAACAATGATGATCTCCTCCACTGAAGATTCATGATGATCTCCTCCCTATCGCAGGGTAAAGATTACTGTGATCTCCTCCACATGAAAGAAATCGATTGATCTCCTCTTTCATTAAGGAGATAGCTAGGCATAGATCAGCTAGCCAATCCGATAATGATCCTCTCTTATGCAAGAGGAGTCACTAGATGGGGAGGTGGCACTTGTTTTTGGTTTTTAATAATTTTTTATTTTAATTATTATTTGATTTAAATAATTTCATTTTAAAGGTTATTTTTGTCATTTTAATAAATTTAAACTAACAAATCCTAGCGGTGATGGAAGATTTTGGTTAGTTTTGAAATTATAGGGACTAAAATTGTATGGGAAAAAAATAATTAAATATCAATTTAATTAAATATGAACAAGTCGTAAACTACTTAAAATTAAGTGTAATTATTAATTTAGCCCCTAAACTTTGATGAATTATCAATTTTTAATGTTGTTTCATTTAGTAGTACCTTTGGGCCCTCCATTTCTATAAATGTATCAACTTAGTCCCTCTAACCAATTTTTTAACAATTAAGCTCACAAAAAATGTTAAAAAGATAGTTTTACCCTTAACTCTATTTAAATGAGGTAAAAGTACAATTTTACCTTCAAACTTTTAAAATTTTGACAACTTTACTTTTACTAATCTTTAATACAAATATGACATGTGTCACTAAAATAAAAATAATTTAATATGACATAATTAATTTAATTTAATATAATAAAATAAATATATAATTACAAATTAAAAAATAAATTAATAAACAAAATAGAATTTAAAAAGATTATGTTCATTTTATTTTAGTCAGAAGGGTAATATGATCATTTTATATTATTATTTTAAAAATAAAATTAAAAAAATTAAAATGGATCTCTAATATTTGAAACATTTTAAAAAATATATATATTTTTTAAAAAATAACAATTAAAAAGAAATTTATTTTCTTAGTGAAATGGAGATCAATCCCTAGATAGGATCTCCACCGTCCATCAATCCATCAAGATTGATGGACAGTGGTGCCAATCTGGAGATTGGACTCCACACCAAGAACACAGGAAAAAAAAAAAAAAAACTCAAATCTCATCTCCAACAATGGAGATCGTCCATCGCTGGAGACGTCGCTGGGTCAACGATGAAGACGACCCAGTCTCCATCGTTGGAGATCGAAAGTTCTTAGTGATGGAGACTTGGTCGTCTCCTCATCTCCAGTGATGGAGACGATCTCCATAGCTAGAGATGAGCTTTGATTTTTTTTCTTTTTATTTTTGGAGTCCAATCTCTAGATTGGATCTCCATTACAATATTTTTTTTTATTATTTTTTTAATTCCATTCACAATATAAATTTTTTTTTGAAATTTTTTTAATATGATCTCCACCGTCCATCAATCTTGATAGATGATTGAGATCTATTTAAATTTTTTTATTTTTTTTATTTTAAATTTTTAATCAGGGATAGTTATGTTTTACCAAAAAATTAGTATTGACACCTGGATAGTTCTGGTTTACTATTAAGTATAACTAATGGTTGACTCACAAAGAGACTTATTTGCTACATTTATGATAACTTAGGGCTCATGAGTAACAATAAAGTAAGCCACGTTAAAAAATTGATAATTCGTTAAAATTTAGGGATTAAATTGATAATTGTCCAAAAATTATATAAAAATATTGGAATCTATTTGGTAATTGCCAAGAATTTACTTTGTCACGTTCAACATTTAAAAAAAAAATTAATATCAAATTGTTTTCTACATATCATAGAAATACAAATTAAATTAAACTTCTCACCAAAATTATTGTGATAGGAATTTGATCTTCTTTCCTCTTATGAATCAACTAACCAAACTGAATTGAAGTGGTAGATCTAAGGTTACTAAAAGAAAGAGTAATATTTGCGTGGATAAAATCTATACAAATAAAAAATTTGAAATTGATTTTGTAACGGCAGTAATATGTAGCAATATTTTTTTTTTATCGTGATCTTATTAATTTACAATACTTGGAATTCGCTGCAAAATCCCTTTTACCAATAATACATCAATGAATTAATAAATTTTAAAGAGCGTAAGTTAACCCTAAATTTTGCTCTCCTTCTTTATTTATTTTGTCACATTAACATAAATGAAAACTCTAGTAAACATCATAGTACAATAGAGCTCAAGTAAGAGATGAACTACGAAAAGGAAAAAAAAAAAAATTAGCGTCTATATATATTTATAGGGTGCTAATATTATCATATAAAAATATAATTTATACACCTAATTTGTAAATTCACCCAATCTAATAATGCCAATACTAACCTTATGAAATATTTATTTATTTATTAATTATAAGCGCCCATTGAATTATTAATACACCCAATTAATCTTTTTGTTTCTTTTGTTAAAATAAAAACCTTAACCTAACTCAATCATACTTATCAAACAAAGCAAAAAGTTTAAATACTATTAAAAAAAAAAACTGATGTAGGTTTGATTTATTAAAGATAATTACAAATGTAGTAATGCAAGAATTACAAGAATAAAAAATTTGATACTTACTAATGCAAATTACAATTATGCCTTTAATTTATTTAGAATTACAAATAAACCACTAGTAATCGTGTTAACCTGAACTTGTTAAGGCAAATCCGAATATTACCCAATAATGGGTGTAGGTTTATGGGTGGAGAGAGTAATTTGATTGATTTGTAATTGTATTATCGTATCCTCATCAATAATTTCATACATGTATATTTTGTTAATAAAATATGTGCAAATTTATTAAAATTTTGGGTCATAATATCGGTTCCTATATTTATATTTTAAAGTTATGTCTTTGAGTCTCATATAAGCTTTCTAACTCCCTGTGAGTGCTAGCATACGTACAAAACTACAAATATAAAACATAGAAAAGCAATAAGAGGAAGAGGTGCTCCTAGTGGGTTTTTATATTGTGATCAGAAAAGGTTTTCTGTTCAAGTGATTATCTTTCGACCTACAATCGATTTTATTTATGTATTACCTTTTTTAAGGTAAAAAGTATAAAATTATTTTATCCCCTTTCCAAGATGATTATAGGAAATTTCATATATTATAAAAAATTTATAATATATGATTGAAGAAGTTATTCTTACATCATCTGAAACCATTATTTATAGATAAATAAAAAAATGACAGTAAATTTCATATATTATAAAAAATTTAGGGATATTCCTATTTTTTTCCCCTGACGATTCGATCAACGAACTTTGGCCCCTCACGTTTTAGAAATAACCATTTTTTTACCCCTGAAGTTAACTTTCCATCCAAAAAGTAATATTATAACAAAAAAAGTAAGTAAAAAGACTTAATTACCCTTGAAGCATATTTACTTACCCTTTAATGCTTCAAGGGTAATTAAGTCTTTTTACTTATTTTTTTTATTTTATTATCATATTAGTTTTGGGATGGAAAGTTAACTCTAGAGGGAAAAATAACTATTTCTATAACATAAGAGAGTAAAGTATCATTGACTGAATCATAAGGGGGGAAAATAGAAATATCTCAAAAATTTATAATATATGATTGAAGAAGTGATTCTTACATCATCTAAAATCATTATTTATAAAAAAAAATTAAAAAAAAAATGACAGTTGGGCCAAATCCCCCGAAGGCACAACATCTTTGATAATTATGTTAAGACATCTCCAATATTGTGTGCCAAATATTACACTATTTTGATGTTAAAAAAGTATCATTATGGAATATGTTTACACCAAGTTTTTTTACACTCCAATGTTATTAACACCAAATTGGTGTAAAGAGTATCTTTAAAGAATATTCTATTCTTTATATAATATTAATTAATTTTTATTTAATAACTTATACATGATTAATTAATTTTTTTTGACAAACTTGAATAATTAATCATATAATATTAAAAAATAATTATTCACATAATTAGTCATATTTTTTTTAATAGTTGATCAGATCATACTTTATCTTAAACATACTTTAACACATAAGCTTTTAATTTAATAGACACGCTTTATTCAATTTTTTATTAAAACTCATAAACATTTTTACATCTAATTTATTGAATTACTATAATTTAATTTTAGATATGTATTTAATTTCACTTAAATTTACTGTTATTATTTTTATTATATTACTGTATTTTTATATTATAATTATTAAAAATTTAATTTAAAATAAAAAATTTAGAGATGAGGTAAAAAATGGATTAAATAAATTAAATAAATAATATTGGGTTCATTTTGAAGATCTTGACAAGATTTTTCCAACGATATGTTTTTTATAATATTTTAATTTATAAATTTTATTATTTATTAAATTTTATAAATATATTACATTGCTAAAAGAATATAAAATGAATAAAATTTATTTGAACTAACTAAAGGAGGTCAAAAAATTTGTAAAAATTAATAAATTTGGTGTGGATGAATAGAATCACACCAATCAAATTTGGTGTGATACTATTCAGGAGCACCAAATGACACCAAAGTAGTACTGTCATGTGTTTGGTGCAGTATGAATTGAACTAAAAATAATATTGTTTATTGTTTGGTACAATATGGGATTGGATAAAATCAGAATGAATTAAAATTAATTTTCACATAAAAACTATTTTAAATATTTTATAATTAAAATAAAATCATTTAAAATAAATCTAAATAAATATCATATTTAAAATTATTTAAATTAATTAAATATATTTATATATAATATATTAATTAATTAAATATAAAAAATATTAAAAAATAAATAAGTTAAAAGGTGTACAAAAACACATACAATCAAGTGTCAGACTTTATTTAGTGTAGTAGAGAATTTAATAAAACATAGCTATATCATATATTTTATATGGTGCGAGATTAGTTAGTATAAAAATTAAATTAAATTAAGGGATAATTGTAATAAAGTACCCTGACGTTCGGCTATATTGCAATGAAATCGTAAGTTTAGCCTTAATTGCATGTTAATACCATTGACTAACTGGTTAATTGCACGTTAGTACCCTTGACTAACTGGTTGACCGTTAGAGTTGACGGTCAACCAATAGTCAAAGGGTATTTTGGTCTTTTTGACCTTAATTTATTTTTAAAAAATTTATAAATTATAAAAAAAGTTAAATAAATCTCCACCGTCCATCAATTTTGATGGACGGTGGAGATTATATTGATAAAAAAAATAAAAAAAAATTAAAATTAAAATTAAAAAATTAAAAAATAAAAAAATATATTTTTTTTTGGTTGTGATGGAGCAGCTCCATCGCAACTCAACCCAAAAAAAAAAAAAAAATTTTTTGCCCAGATCTCCAAAAAAAAAAATTGTGATGGAGCAGTCACTCTATTGCTCCATCGGCGACGGAACAGCTCCATCGCAGCGAACCCAGTTTTCTGGGTTCGCGTTCGAACACAGAAAATGGGTTCGAATGCGAACCCAGTTGCTGGGTTCGCGACAAATTTTTTTTTTTTTTTTGTTCTTCATGTTCTTGGTGGAGAATCAGAGAACACAAAAAAAATTTTAATATAAATTTTTTTTTTAAGTTTTTTTTTTTAAAATGTATCTCCACTGTCCATCAAGATTGATGGATGGTGGAGATCCATTTTTAAAAATTTTAATTTTTTTAATTTTTTAATTTTTATTTAATTTATTTTTTTTAAACTAGGGACAATTATATCATTTTACACAAAAGTCAAAGTCAAACCGTTATATTTGACTGGTCAACTGATAGTAGGGTACTAACATGCAATTAAGGCTAAACTCACGATTTCATTGCAATATAGCCAAAAGTGAGAGTACTTTATTGCAATTAGCCCTTAAATTAATTTTTGAAGTAAAAATAAAATCATTTAAAAAATTATATTATTTATATTAAATTTGGTTTATTAAATAAAATGAAATATTTAAATATTACAAATAATATTTATTTTTATTGATATTAAAATTTATTTTTTAAAATTATTTTAATAAAATAGATTAAATAAATATAATATTTTATATAAAATATGTAAATAAGAAATTAAAAAGGTTTTAAATAAAAAGCATTGAACAATCCCATAAATTAGATATCTAATTTATGTAAACATAAAAATTTCTTTTTACTTATTTTATAGTTATTTAAATTTATTTTATAAAAAATTTAATCCCAAGAGCATGGGACTAATTAAACCCATGGTGAATAGTGGGACTAAATAATCCTATTGCAATGAGACTATTTCAAAAGTAGGATTAAATAATCTCATCTCATTGCATTCACCAAACATGAGATTAGGACTAGATTCACTTAAAATAGTCTAATTCTAGTATTAATTCTATGTATCAAACATAGCCTAAAGAGTGTTTATTATTTAGATGTGGGATTGAAGTTTTCAACCCCGTATTACATCAACATATTTATCGTAACAAAAGACATCATATATTACTGAATACTGATAGAAGTTGATTAGCTTACTGGTAAGCCATCTCAATTTCCGTTTTTTATCATAATCTTTTGATCCTCTATATCTTTTACAACGAGCATCCAAGGATCAAGAAGTAACGAAAAACTATCGTAGATCTATTATGCACGTGATTGGTTGACATTGAATTGATCAATCAATACCCCATACAATGCCATATCTTTTAAATTTGTATGTTCTTATTTTTGGTCTCTCTCAAAGATTTATTTTGAAGTTGTATCATTTGTTCAAGAATACTTCTCCGTGACAGCAATTGAAAGATTGACGTCGCTTTAATAGCACAATTACATTCACTTCATTGAATAGTAGAATCATTTGGTGAAGTAGTTCATGATATTGACAAACACACACTTTAAACAATGTTATAAATCTCAACATCAAATCGATCTACTTCATGTTAGTGACCCTAATGTTGTGGAAATTCGGGCTATTTTTCCACCAATAAATAAATTCAATAGTGCCCGACAATAACAACTTGGAAGCACAAAATTAAAAGAGAGAACACCAGAGATTTAACGAGGTTCGGCCAATTATGCCTACTTCCTCGGACACCACCAATAGATGACTTCACTAATTTCAAAGAAGAATACAAAAGAGAGAGAAAGAATACTAAGCCTTAAAGATGAGAGGCTTTTGTGGGATGTTTCAAAACCAAATGAGGGGTCTTTCTTTTATAGCATAAGAAAGCCCATCACATCTCATATCTCACCAATGTGGGATTATGATAAAAGCCAAAATACAACAAATCTCCACCTTGGCGAAAAATCAAAATCCCAAGAAACATTTACGAATCTCTCTCACAGAAAAGCTATCCTTAGTAGTGTCTCCAAATGCGCCTAGGGCGCCACCCATCTTCAAATCTTCAAAATATTTATCAAGTCCAAACAATGTTGGAACTTGATCGATGTCACAACTTTGGTCATCATGTCTGCAGGATTTTCAGCTGTGTGGATCTTCTGAAGTAATATTTGACCTTCTTCAAGAATTTCCCTTACAAAATGATATCGGACATCTATATGCTTCGTCCGTACATGATAGACTTGGTTCTTTGCTAAACAAATAGCACTTTGACTGTCACAATGCACTTTCACGTGCTTCTGACCAAATCCCAAGTCTTTCAGCAATCCTTGAAGCCAAATAGCCTCTTTAACAGCCTCTGTAACTGCCATATACTCTGCCTCTGTAGTAGACAAAGCAACTGTTGACTGTAAAGTAGACTTCCAACTGACCGGTGCCTTTGCAAGAGTAAACACATAACCGGTAGTTGATCGACGCTTGTCCAAATCTCCAGCATAGTCGGAATCACAATATCCAACTACATATTGACCATTTTTTTCATCCCGCTCAAACATCAAACCAACATCCACGGTGTTCAGAATATACCGCAGAATCCATTTGACAGCTTGCCAATGTCCTTTACCAGGATCATGCATGTACCTGCTCACAACCCCAACTGCCTGTGAAATGTCAGGTCTTGTACACACCATAGCATACATCAAGCTACCAACAGCATTAGCATATGGAACTTTTGACATATATTCTCGTTCAGCATCATTCTTTGGAGATAAATCAGCATTAAGTTTCATATGAGGGGCAAGTGGTGTATTCACTGGCTTTGACTTGTCATTTATGCCAAAACGTTGCAGTACCTTTCTCAGATATTGTTTCTGAGTCAAACAAAGTTGCCCCAATTTTCTGTCTCTACTTATCTCCATGCCGAGAATCTTCTTAGCTTCTCCCAGATCTTTCATTTCGAACTCTTGACTCAATTGAGCTTTCAACTTCTCAATTTCTTCTTGATTACTTGAAGCTATCAACATATCATCAACATAAAGGAGAAGATAGATAAAAGATCCATCTTGTAGCTTGCGCAAATACACACAATGATCGTACTTGCTCCTTGTGTATTTCTGCCCCAACATAAACTTGTCAAATCGCTTGTACCACTGTCTTGGAGATTGTTTCAATCCGTACAATGATTTTCCAAGTTTGCATACCAAATCTTCTTTTCCAGCAACCTTGAACCCTTCTGGCTGAGTCATATAGATTTCCTCCTCCAAATCTCCATGTAAAAATGCAGTTTTTACATCAAGTTGAACTAGTTCCAGATTCAATTGAGCTACCAAGGCCAATAAGATTCTGATGGAGGAATGTTTCACTACTGGAGAAAAAACTTCATTATAGTCAATTCCTTCCATCTGAGCGTAGCCTTTAGCCACCAATCTTGCCTTGCAGCGAATACTTTTCTTGTCAGGAAATCCTTCTTTCTTTGCATATACCCATTTGCATCCAATTGCCTTCTTTCCCTTCGGTAGACTTGCTAGCTTCCATGTCTGATTTTTATGAAGAGACTGCATTTCTTCATTCATAGCATTCCTCCACTTTTCCTCTTCTGAACTTTGAACTGCTTCTTGATACGTGGTAGGAATTTCATCATTTACAATTATAGATGCATGAGCCACCATATCATTAAATCGAGCAGGTTTGTGTCTCTCTCGTTGTGACTTTCTTAATGCAATTTGTTCTTGTTGCTGTGGAGGTTCTTGGGTTAGAACCTCTTCTTCATTTAACTCCTCTTCTGCCGTAGGAGTTTCTCCATCTGCTTTATTGATTACTGAGCCAATTCTTCTTCCTTCAAACTCCACCTGCTTTGGAGTTTTCTCCACCTGTTGCGGAGTATCATCGATCTGTTGAATATCATCTTTTGTCACCTTTTTCAATATGGCAGATTCATCAAAGGTAACATCTCTGCTAAAGATTATCTTCTTTGTTTCTGGACACCAGAGACGGTATCCTTTCACACCAGTAGTGATCCCCATAAAGAGTGCCTTCTTAGCTCTCGGATCCAACTTTGATTCCTTAACATGATAGTATGCAGCGGAACCAAACACATGTAAGGAATCATAATCAGTAACAGATTTTCCAGACCAAGCCTCCAGAGGTGTTTTGCCACCAATAGCAGTTGATGGCAAACGATTAACAAGATGACTCGCGTATCTCACTGCCTCAGCCCAAAATTGTCTGCCCAACCCAGCATTGGACAACATACACCGAACTTTCTCCAGCAATGTTCGGTTCATGCGCTCTGCCACCCCGTTCTGTTGTGGTGTATTTCTAACTGTGAAGTGTCGAACAATGCCTTCATCTTGACAAATTTTGTCAAACGGATCACTTCTGTATTCACCTCCATTGTCTGTTCTGAGCCGTTTGATTTTTTTGCCAGTCTGCGTCTCTATCATTTTTTTCCACTTAAGGAAACATTCTAACACTTCATCTTTTGACTTCATAGTGTACACCCACACTCTTCGAGAGAAGTCATCAACAAAAGTAACATAATAATGTTTTCCTCCCAAAGAAGCTGTCTTGGAAGGTCCCCACACATCAGAGTGAATATAATCCAAAATACCCTTGGTATCATGGATTGCAGTGCCGAATTTCACTCTCTTCTGCTTTCCCATCACACAATGCTCGCAGAAATCTATCTTACAGGTTTTTGCATCTTTCAACAATCCTTGTTTCACCAGAATTTGCAAGGATTTTTCGCCTGCATGCCCTAACCGCATATGCCACAACCTGGTTACATCTGACTCCTCATCATCAAGAGTAGCAACTGCAGCTGTCCCAACAATTGTACTACCATCATAGTAATACAAATTATTCTTCCGAGTGCCTTTCAACATCACCAGAGCTCCAGAGGTTATTTTCAGAATTCCATCTCGCATTGTCACAATTAATCCTTTGGATTCTAAAACTCCCAAAGAGATGAGATTCTTTTTCATATCAGGTACATATCGGACCTCTGTCAGAACTCTAGTCGACCCATCATGGTTCTTTAAGTAGATTGAACCAATTCCAGTTGTTTCGCAATATGTGTCATTGCCCATGTAAACAACTCCGCCATCTACTTCTTTAAATTCAGAGAACCACTCTCGGATATGACAAATATGTTGGTTACATGCTGAATCAAACAACCATTTGTCAGATCGCCTTGTTGAGGTTGTAACGACCAGTGAAAGATCTGAATCTTCATCACTGTACTCAGCTACACATGATTCTGCAACAGCTTTGCCTTTATCATCTTTGCCCCTGTTTTTTCAGTTTTGGGCAATCTTTCTTCCAGTGCCCCTTCTCTCGACAAAAGGCACATTCGTCTTTACTAGGTCTGCCTTTCGAACGAGATCTCCCTCTTATTCCTTTCTTCTGGCCTTGTGGTCTGCCTCTGGCTACTAGTGCTTCTGCTACCACTTCTGCTTTCTTGCTTTCCTCTCTATCCTTTTTCCTTAATTCATGACTATATAGAGTACTGCACACTTCACTAAGGGAAACTTTCTCTTTCCCATGAAGTAACATGGCTTCTATAAATGTGTACTCATCAGGAAGGGAAAACAGCAACATCAAGGCCAGATCCTCATCTTTGAAAGTTTCATCAAGATTCATCAAATCAGCTACTGCCTTGTTAAAAGCAGTAATATGGTCGTTCATGGTGGTACCAGATTGGTAACTAAACCGGAACAATTTCTTCTTCAAATAGAGCTTATTATGACCGCTCTTCTTTAGAAATTTATCCTCCAATGCCTTCCATAGCTTGCTTGCAGAAGTTTCCTTTGAGAATGAATACTTCTGCTCTCTGGAAAGGCATGATCGAATAGTACCACACGCCAACCGATTGATGGTCTTCCATTCTTTTTCATCAATCTCATCTGGTTTCTCCTCTTCAATAGCAATGTCTAGACCTTGCTGAAAAAGAGCGTCTAGAACTTCACCTTGCCACATGCCGAAATGACCCGTACCGTCAAAAATCTCCACCGCAAATCTTACATTTGGCACAGTTAATCTCGTCAAAATTGACGACGAAGAGGCTGTCGAAGTTGATGCGGCGGAAACTGTGGATTTTTGAGTCTGCTCCATATCATCTGTCATTTTGGCTCCGTAGCGTGAAAATTACTAGCAATAAAATGGTCTTAAAAAAATGCACCAGGAAAGTTCCCAAGAAAGAGAGGTGGGTCACAACGGACACTCTTAAGTACCAAATCTTTCCTTAGACAGACCTTTCCTAGACATGCACTAAATTAGACAATATATTACTAGTAATCAAAACACCAAACAATTCTCAAAAAATTCTTTCTGATGTGGAAGATCAGTTAAAACTGCGACCACAGAGCATACTTGAATTTTAAGAGAAATTGCAACCAAGAGCTCTGATACCAATTTGTTGTGGAAATTCGGGCTATTTTTCCACCAATAAATAAATTCAATAGTGCCCGACAATAACAACTTGGAAGCACAAAATTAAAAGAGAGAACACCAGAGATTTAACGAGGTTCGGCCAATTATGCCTACTTCCTCGGACACCACCAATAGATGACTTCACTAATTTCAAAGAAGAATACAAAAGAGAGAGAAAGAATACTAAGCCTTAAAGATGAGAGGCTTTTGTGGGATGTTTCAAAACCAAATGAGGGGTCTTTCTTTTATAGCATAAGAAAGCCCATCACATCTCATATCTCACCAATGTGGGATTATGATAAAAGCCAAAATACAACACCTAATCAAACTCTTAAAATGATATTTATTACATTCAAGCCAACATTTCACCTTTCATGCAAGCCCTTAACTTGACATCCGCAGTGTCATTACCAGCCACATATTCAACATCGCAGCACTCAATTTTTCCGTACTGCAATATAAAAAAAATGTCAAACTTTTTTATTCTTTGCTGAATATTTTATTCGTGATCGCATGGATAACTTAGTGATAACCACTCCTCTCAATCAAATTAAAGTTCCGACTTTGAATATATCCTCCAAGTAAAAAAAAAAAAATTGAATGTATTGACTGAAAATTGTTATTCTATGAAATTGTTACCGATAAAAATCTTTTTCAAGAATTTAGATTCTCTCCTCATCTCATTTTTACTTCCCTTATTTTGTTTTTTTTTTTTAAAAAAAAAATGAGATGACAAGAGGATTCTTGTCACTTTCTAGATAAAGCATGAATGTGTAAATAAGGTCAAAGACACACACCTCTTTGCGTGCAGTTGCTGGAGAGAAAACTCGAATCCTGGAGACGGGTTCCGCAGAATGATTGGCGTTAGATGAACAAGCTCTTAAATTACGCGGTGAACTTCGAACATAGCTCGTAAGGACCAGGTTGTCTCGATCAATATTCTGAACGGTTTCCAGGAAAAACACATGAGGAGCTTGACACGGATCATCGCTAGGCCACCGAGTGGTGAACATGAAAAACGGAGGCCTGACCTTTTGCCAGGGCTTAAATGTCTCGAGTGGTTTTCGTAGAATGCTTCGAGGCAATATACTTTCGTACACGTGAGCAGAATAGCCCCAGGAGATGGAGAATGTCCAGTTGCTTGGCCTGTAATAGCAGATGGTTTGCTGCAACAGACGGGATTGATCAATATTTGCAGCTTCCATCAGGTGGTTTATGGACTCCGATTGGTTCTTGGAAGGGAAAATTGGGTTTATGGTGTCAAAATGGTGAAGGCTGATTAGAGGAGCCTTTGGATGAGCTGATAACAACCCTGAAATGTCTCCAACTAGATCAATCTGCAACAAAGTACAAATATATCAAATGAATAATAGTGTCTATATGAGAAGACTTAATAAGATACAACCCTAAAATTTCTGTAGTACTAATTTATCAAAAAGCATTTGATATTTATATAATCCAATATTATTTTTTGAAAATTTTAAAAAGGTTCAAATTAATATGATTGTTAATTGTTTTCCAATTCTCACTTGAGTTTTGATAATCAAAAAGTAATTTTGGGTACAATCCAAATACATTTAACAAATACTTTTCTTAAAAAATTTTAATTTGTATTTTTTTTTTTTTCCAAAACTAAGAATTGTAGTTGTATTTCTTAAACTTTTATACTCCTGCCTGCTATTTATTATTTATTTTTGGCGATAACTAGTAATTGATTTCTAATTCCTTCCAAGGGGTATTTACAAATCGGGAATGAAATTAAGAAGGAACTAAGTTTTATTGGAAAGAGAACTTAATTTTCGAGGCGGAAGGGGGAACTTAAGTTACCTTTCTCGGACAAACTTAATTCCTAATTTTTGTATGTGTCGTTTACGTAACTTGATTCCTAACAGTTTAATAATGCTGTAATCACAAATCAAAAATTAAGTTCAGTTTCACTCATTAGAATTTCTTATTAGTAAACACGCTCCTAGAATGAAAGAGCAGAATTAACACTTTAACAAAACAAGTAAATATAATTAGTTGAAAGCATGATCACCTGGTGAAGCCCCATTTCGATGGTCAGATCAACTCCTAAATCAGCCAAACATGATTGGGACATATAGTCACTTGTAATCAAATGTTGATATCTTTCAATACAACCATCTATGTTAGAAGCCAATACTTCCACTAAAGCATAACTTAAAGCATATCCAGCTCCACCATAACCCATATCAAATGAGAATTGAAAGTTCGAATGAACACACTCTGAATTCTTCCCAATGTAATAGTACTTATTATGGTCATACCTTCCTAGCATTTCGACTAAATTATCGACGAAAATGAGACTGTCATCATCTGCCATCACGTACCATCTCACGTCCTTATTTTCTTCCAACTTGAATGTCTCCAAAATGGAACGATACATTCGAACTTGAATTGGATCCACCATTTTGGAGTGTATATTCTTCAATTGGGTAACGTCTTCATTGATCCGAAAAGGTGGAGAAGATGGAGACCAAGGTAGAAGATATTCTGTGGGAGCTACATCTAACCAAAGATTTCCTCTTGTTCGGTTTGGTCTCCACCATGCCTCAATATATGGTTTTCTATAATTCCATGTTTTAATGGAACCCGCTAACACAAACATAATGTGGCTGATATTGGTAGGAGGATTGGTAACATTGTAAGGTGAATTCGCAGGCCATTTTTGTTCAATAAAGGGCGTAAATATATCAGAAGACGGCTTATATGGATGGTTATACATAAGGGTGTAGAACAAGAAGAGGACTAGGCCAGAAATGGCTATAGATTTGCCTAAAGTTGCTAGAGATAATTGGTTTACATGTGAAGTTTGCTGTATTGAGCTTAAGTTGATGGCACTGTTAGAAGACATTTTGGAGAAGCGGGTGAGATATTGAATAAATTTGGAAAAACATTAAGACAAATTTAGGCAATATATTCAAACTAGTTGGAGCCATAAGCCATGTTTCTTGTTTTAAGTTTTGCTAATACATGTGATTGATCTCTCTCTCTCTCTCTCTTTTTAAACCTTTTTATGCAAACCAGATTTACACAAATTCGTGAGGTACTCTCATGATACACATCATCTCACAACCGTTTCCAAGGTATATCATGCTCATGTATGCAAGATTTCAGGGAAAAGTTGTGAAATGTTTTTCATGCTACTATGTACATATATCCCCAATGCTTATAAATGCATTTATCTAATTTTAAATAACCAAACTTGCAATAATGTATTATTTTGGATTGAAATTGTTTCAACCAAAGGGTACCCTTGAGGCTAGCTTAATTAATGTAACTTAATTTATTATTTTTTGTAAATGTTAAGATATCACCTTTCAGTATTTCAAGTGATATTGCTCATGCTCAAACAAGTACTGATGCAATGTTGATCAGGTATGTGACAATCAGGTGTGTGACAAGATGAATGGTACACTAGTGTTTAAAATACCTCAGTGCAAATTAGCAAATGTTGTACCTTAAGGGTGCGTTTGGTGTGCAGGATTGGATTGGACTATTTTTATGGGATATGATTAAATTGGATTAGAATGAATCAGATTAGATTAAATTAGTACTGTGATGTGTTTGCTACAATATGAATTGGACTAAAGATAATATTGTTCTTTATTTGGTATTATATGAAATTAGATAAAAAATAATTGTGTTTTATATTTAATATAATATGAAATTAGTCAAAATAATATTATATTAAATTAATTTTTAAATAATAAATTCTTTAAATTTAAATTTAATAAAAATAAAATTATTTAAAAAAAAAAGGGAGACAAAATTTTCCTACCTGCTGTGGCAGGACAATTGAGTCCTGCCACATTAGGACTAAACATGAGTCAATCATGTGTCCACACCAAACATAGAATTGGGCTTAAAAATAGCCCCATCTTATCCTATCCCATCTAACAAACGGGCCATAAAGGTTTTGGAGGCAGTAAGAAGAGCAAATAGCCAAATGGTGAGGTAGCCATTACGAAGAAGAATTCTTTTTTAAAATGACACTCATAAGTGGGTATTTTGTACAAATATCACGGTTTAATACTGTGAGTAGAAATAACACCTATACGGTGCTTTGGGACAAAATTACCCCTACCACCATCAGACAAAGGAAAGAGAAAAACAAAGAGTAAGAAATTTTTAAAAAGCAATTAAACCCAAGAGAGAGAAAACTCTACATCCTTTTCACCACCCCTGCACGACTTCCACCGTGACTGAAGATTGACCACCGTTCGTCAAAAATAGACCACGATAAGATGAAAAAATAGATCATGGTCAGATTAAAAATAGAATACCATCACACCAAAAATAGATCACGGTTACACCAAAATTAGTTCATGGTCAGAGGAAAAATAGATCACGGTTTCACGATCACACCAAAATTAGTTCATTATCATTGTTAAAATATATCACGAAAACACCAATCTTAGAAAATATTTTAAGCAAAATATGTTTACAACTTCAAATATAGTGAGATCTAGTAAAATAGGATACATACAAAGGGCACAAATCTTAAAAAATGCAACACTCGAATCAATATAGATCTAATTATAAAACACATATTAACATCTCAAAAACTTCCACAGAGCGTAGCATACTCGACCGAGTACCCACTTCTTTTATTTGTGTAATGTCCGGTTGCCTTTTATTGTTGTTGAAAATAAGTTAGTAGGGAGAAAAGAGAAATGATTGTGTAATACCCAGTCAAGTGTTTGAAAATTTTAGTTTAAAGTAAAGAGGGGAGAATAGAGAATAAAAAACTCAAACATGTGAGATGAAAATAAGTCAAAAGAGAGGAAGATAAAACCAGGTTAGAAATAAACAAAATGTGTTTAAGGAAGGGTGAAATGGGGCATCTGAAATTTATGCTATTTCTCCAATGTCTAATAAGTTAATGTTAATGTCATAAAATCAGGAGAAATTAGTTTCATTTCTCACCAATTTCTCTATGGTATTGGTGAAGAATTGCACAACCATGTCAGAGTTGGTTGCAGCTAGATAATTGATAGCTATTGCAAGCAAACTCACTCTACGGCTGGAGTTTCATGCTTTCCCATCTTACTGATGATCAGCTATCATCAGCAATGTACAAGATCATTCCTAATGATCAAGCTGATCATCAGACTTTTGGTTGATGATGAAGGGACAAGATTGTTTTGTACAAATTATAAATGCATGGTTAAGATCGGTTGACGTATTCAGTACAAAAGATGTATATCTCTGAACAGGTTTTTAATGAGAATCAGTTTTGAAGTTTCCGATTCATTCATCTTTCCATGCCTTACATTTCACCATTAATGGAGACCAAAGGTTCTAGAGCTGACATCTCTTAGGGCTATTAACGAACATCTTTTTATTTATATCAAAACACCTTCCTTAAGTTTACAATATTTGTATTACTTAATGAAAATCCTAATAGATCAATGATGTTATAGGTCATTTGAAGATTAATTAGACCAATAATCACCTTATTTGTTAACATTAACATTAAAGTTCTATTTTTTGGTTTATGGGTTACTTTGTTTGTTACATTTAACTTTAAAGTTCTATTTCGGTTTATATTGTGGCTTTTTTTGTAAGATTACTTTTAATTAATTAACAGGATTACTTACCGTCGCAATCCAATTAACCCTTGATTTATAAATTTACCAATTTACTTATTTAATTTGTTAAAATAATTTAACTTAATTAGAGAATTTGAATTCACTAAAACCATTCAACAAATAAAAAATAATACACTATAATATAATCTTCATTCAAAATAAATTTTAAACAAAAAATCTCATGAAAAAGTAATACAATTTTCTCAAATAAAATATTATACATTAAAAATAATCGTGTCAAATGGGTTAACGGGTTAGAACTTATAAAGAGTTCAACTCAAACACAACCCGTTTATTTAATGGATTTAAAGTGTTGATTCGATACCCGAACCTACTTATTTCGAATCGAATTGACAATTGTCACACCTAATTTTGATGTACTTTATGATTTCAACTCTATTAATTGAATTTATTCTTACAATAATTAGGCCAATATTTCACCTTTCATGCAAGTCCTTAACTTGACACTTGCAACTTCCTTACCAGTCTCGTACTCCACATCGCAGCATTCTATTCTTCCTGCCTGAAAAATGAACAATAAAGATCAATAAATATATGTGATTCTTTTACTATTCTGTGAATGTAGAATTGTCACACCCTTGATATATATAATAAGATTATATTGCTATTTTATAGTATACATATGATAAACACCAAATCATAATACATTAAAGATTATATTGACATGTGTTTCGATAAACAAACGTTAAAGAAACATTGCACCCATAATTGTTAAAATTATCATGTCTTCAATATATTAGGTCAATGATCAGAAACAATTCAATACAAGAAAATTTCACTATTTGGGATGTCTCAATACCTAATTTCTTCAAAAGGAGAAAAGCCACCTTTCCAATATTGATTTAAATGTAAAATAAATATATAATTGATATAATTTTATTAGACTGACATAAACACACACACACACATATATATATATATATATATATACCCCATATGAATCAAGTGTTTTCCTTCTAGCTCGCTTTAAATGTAAACTAAACTTTCCAAACAAACGTGAGCGAGATTTGAATGCAAAGCGTTTTCTATAAGTGTAAGAGACAGTAAATATTAGAAAACACACCTCTTTGCGTCCAATTGCCGGTGAGGAAACTTGAATCCTTGAGATGGTATCGGCAGAATGGTTCCCATTCAATGAACAAGCCGGCATATTACGGGTCGAGCTTCTAGTATAGATGCTAACAACTAGGTCACCTTCTTCACTGCTCCGATCAACGGTTTCCAAGAAAAACACATGAGGAGCTACACAGGGATCAATGCTCGGCCACCTTGTGTTGAACATGAACAAGGCGGGTCTGCCTCTCTTCCACGATGCGAATGTCTCGAGGGGTCGTCTTAGAATGCTCCGAGGAAATATGCTTTCGTACACATGAGCAGAATAGCCCCATGATATGGAGAATGTCCAGTTGCTTTGCCTGTGATAGCATATGGTTTGTTGGAGGACACGGGACTGGTCGAATTTCGCAGGTTTCATGAGGTGGTTTATGGATTCAAAACGGTCCTTGGCGGGGAAGATGGGCTCGACTGCATCGAAATGGTGGAGAGTGAGGAGAGGAGACTTTGGATGAGATGATAGCAGCCCTGAAATGTCTCCGCGTAGATCAATCTGAATGTATTAATAATATCATATACAGTCAGCTTGAAGAATTAATAACAATTAGGAACTTTAATTTCATAATGATTTCCATCACTTTATTCTATGTCTAGGTCGTTCAATTAGTTAATTTTATTTGGTTTTTTAAGTTGTTAAAATATATGTATAAACTTCATTTTGTTTTTTTTTTTTTTTTGACATTGCGGTGGTGACAACTCGAACTCAAATATTGTCAACTTGAATGAGCGTCCTTACCATTGAACCACATTGGGCGAGGGTCGATGTTTCCGCATTATTTTTAGTCCACTATGATTAATTGTGGAAATAAAAAGAATCGAATTCTATTGGAAATGGAATGAAAAAAGGAAACTTTTAATTTCCTACAGACGGGAGGGGGGAATCAAGTTCCATTTTCCGAAAGAATTTAATTTCTAATTTATATGTGGGGTTTACGTAACTTAATTTCTAATAATTTTTAATAAATAATATAATCACAAATCAGAAGATAAATTTTATTCTCCTTATTGAGATTCTTAATTAATAAACATACCATAAGTGAGAAGAATGGTACTTTGAAGCTTGAACAAAAAGTAGGTATGAAAATTGATTATTGAAAAACCGATTACCTGGTGAATTCCTTTTTCGATGGTTAGATCAACTCCCAAGTCAGCTGAACATGAAGATGATAGATAATCACTAACCCACAAGTGTGGATATCTCTCTATGCATCCATCCATCTTCGTCACTAATTCCTCTACAAGTGCATAACTCAAAGCATATCCAGCTCCACCATAACCCATCTCAAATGAGAAATCATAGTTAGATTTAATAGATTCTGAATTTGTCCCAATGTAATGATACTTAGTATGATCATACTTCCCCAATACCTCAACTAAATTATCAACGAAAAAGAGGGTGTCATCATCCGCCATCACGTACCATCTCACATCTTTATTATCTCCTAACCTAAACGTATCCAAAATCGAACGATATATTCGAACTTCAACCGGGTTGACGAGTTTAGGGTATACCTTCAGTTTAGTGATGTCTTCATTGACCTGAAAAGGCGGAGACATTGAAGGCCACGGTAGAAGATCTTCCGTGGGAGGTAGATCCAACCAAATATTCCCCCTAGTTACATTTTCTCTCCACCATGCTTCAGTGTATGGTCTTCTATACTTCCATGTTCTGATGCAACCCACTAACACAAACATAATATGGCTAATATTGGTAGGAGAGTTGGTAATATCAAGTGAAGTTGCAGGCGATTTGTGTTCAACAAAGGACATGAATAGATCAGAAGAATGATTATAGGGATTGTTATACAAGAAAGTGTAGAAGAAGAAGAGGACTAGGCCAGAAATAGCTATAGATTTGCATAACGTTCCATGTGATACATGTTGGAGTTTTTGTTGAATTGAGCTCAAGTTGATAGCTGCAATCGAAGAAGACATTTTGAAAGATAGAGATTGAAAATTAAACAGTGTTAGGAAATGAAAATGGACTTTGATTTAAAATGTCACAGACCCATTACTATTCTTTGAATTGAGGAAACTTTGAAATGAGTACATAGATCCATAATTCTTGGTTAAGGCTGCTACTCATGTTATATTGATTGAAACCAAGTAAGTTGAAATTAATAAAATCTCAATCAAGCAGAATTCAAGGAAAATGGCTCTCGTGTGTTTCCAGCCACCTTAAAATAGAATGTTAAAACAATAACATATTAACATGTGGATTGATAAAACAATTAGTTAATGAACTCATTGGAGCTTGGGATATATCAAAAAGTCAAGATTTTTCATAAAAGATTTATATATTATAACCTTGTCATGAATTATACTCTTAAAAGAACTAGAAATTCAAACGTTAAATGATATTCTAATGTTACGAATTAGATGAAGATAAATTCTACCTCTTTATAAGATATAAGAGCAAGCATAAATTTTGTCAAATCGAATTCTCAATATCCAGAGTCATAACTCTTGACAACAAGAGGATCTTTGCGTATTTTGGACGGAACCCAGTGCAAGAATTGATCTCATGTTATACTAAATTATTACAACATGACACATGCATGTACAAAGACGAGACAGAAAATTGTCATTGCCTAACAACATTGACAAAGCAGGAACAAAAGCACGCAGATTATGGTAGAAAATAGAGGTTTAGAGACTTAATCTTATATGAAAATGAAAGGATTTGACTCTGTAAATTGCAAGTAATCCCTCTTAATTAAATCTTGCAACACAAAATGGGGAAGGGGAAACAACCAATAAGCAGATATAAAGTTTGACTAATACAGACAATATGACACAATATAGTCCTAGATTTGGGGTCAAGAGAACACGCAAAGATTGGTAGCTATTGGTAGATAATGCACTAACCGGCTATTTGAGAATGCTTTATTAGTATATGTTAAAAGCACTTGTACTAAGAGTTTCTTGTTTATTTTGTATTTAATCCCGAATCCATCAATTTGCGGTAGATCAAATTCCACGCTCTTCTCATTGCTTAAATGGGTTCATGAACCCCTTTTCATCTGGGGCATTATCAAAGCCCTGTAAGTTAATGTGTATTCAAAAACAGGGGTTACCAAATGGTCAAGACCTATGAGGGTCCAAATATTGTATACTAGAATGATGTCCTCTATCCGCTAGCGATAGCTTAACATTCTATTCTGTACTTTCTGTCACATAAACAAGCTTGACAAGCCTAGCAAGAAGTACATGCTTGACAAGTAGGGGTTTGATGGACTGATGATTTATTGAAGATAACCACGTTTCCTAAAATCAGGAAAATAACTGTAATGCTTGTCAAGAAAATGGTGGCAGTTTCTTGACAGTATCGCTGCCAAATGCTTTGTAAGGATCGCACCAAGTAAAACCACTTCATTCAGAAACTTAATTAATACATCTACAATACGTGCATTTAATGAGATTTTTGTTTCATTTAATGCGACCCACTTCTATAATTTTTGATTTAATGAAACTCATGACATCTTCTATAGAGTTCGTAGCAGAGACAAGCAATTAAAAATGTACAAGTTTTGAATGCTTCTTGGAATCTATTAGAAAGTAAGTGAATCTCTGTTACCTTTAAGAGGCGTCAAAGCCACTGCTGTCAACTAAGGAATTGACTGTGTTCTGGCTTCTGTCCACACCAAAGCGTCTTATCTGACAAGGAGCAATCACCAGATCCATCCATAAAAGCTCTGACAATTAAACCAGGGAGAAGCATTAGCAATGGAGGAAAATGATCAAGACAATTTTCCTGGTGGTTGAAATTCTGTAGTTAGGCAATCGCTTCCATACATTCACACACTAACCAAAAAAGAGGAGAGTGAGACAGAAGTTGGTTAAAGGCAGCTTATATGAACCTGTGTTATAACAATTTGGTATTTTTGTATCTACTCATTTGGTGGTTATGTTCAGAGTTACAACTTTCTTCAGAGAAAGGACTGACATCCATTTCTTCACATACAATTTTAATCCCCTAGAAATTTCATAATTGTCAGCTGAATAAATCACTACAGATGCACTACTCTTCACCTAAGGCGAAAACAGTAACTAAAATAAATCAACACCATTTTAAATACTTTCCCCCAGGCTACAGTAGTGCTAACATATCTTAGACTCAGTGAGTCAGATCCATAAGAATTGTTTTCTCAATTTGAGAAAAATGAAGTTGAAATAGGAATTATGAATCTCGAGGGCCATCAAATGACTGGGTCTTTCTCAGATTCCAATGGAGGCCATCGTGGATGCTGCGGAAGAAGTCATCAGTGGAATCCACTAAACATGCTGTAGGCACAGGCCAAGGTGCCATGCTGCACACAAGCGCATCTCCTGGTGCTAACTGTTTCCTGTCTTTGCCATCGAATGATGCCCAAGCAGGGCTTCTGCTATTGAAAGGCACTTGCACTCGCACAGTTACATGCTCAGGCAGTATCAAAGGCCGAAAGGATAAAGAATGTGGACAAATTGGTGTAAAAAGGATGCCAGGAACCTGCATTTACAGAAATGCATAAGAATTGTTTTATTAGATTCTTATAATCAGATGTCATATTGTATTATGTTCCTAATAGGAGATGTCATATTGCAACTATAATAGAGAATCAATAAAAAGTGACATTATTAAAAAGTTAGGATTACATGTTCTCTGTGCATTAATGAAAGTAATTGTAGTCTCCAATGCACGCAAAGCTGGATGAATAGTTCGCTCTAACCAAGATGTTCCTCATCCTATAATTTATGAGGTAACAACAAAGCCTTCTGCTTTTCCTCATTTTTTTTTTCATAATTAAAAAAGTTCTTTTGCTTTTTTTTTATTTTTAATATCATATTTTTTCTCAAAGACTAAGTAATGAATTCTAAGATAAGAGAATCATTTTATCTGACAAAGCTGAAACATACCTGTGGATGTACCATTGATCCTCCGGCTGCCAATGAGTATGCAGTGCTACCGGATGTCGTTGATAAAATCAATCCATCCCCTTGCACACATGTGACAAAGTAGTTGTCACAATAGCACTCCAAATTTGTGAGGAATGATGATATTCCACGGTCAATTGTGACCTCGTTCAGAACAAGTATAGGCTCTTCAGTTTCATACTCATTTGTAGCTGCATCTCTAATAACATGGCACTGCAACCGATGTCGTAATGTTATGCTAATGGGGCCCCTTAGAACTGAATCAAGGGAATCTCTGTAATGCTCGCTATCTATAAAATGTTAAAGGACACTTCTGAGTTGGACTAAGGTAGGTAATGAGAATCATAATTTAAACTAAATCCTAAAAGAGAGCCAATATTTCCAGCGATTTTCAATTGAGCTATCACTTTTATTTACAAAGAAAATAATTTCCTTAAAGAAAGATGTGAGGATACGGAATGGCGTCATAAAGCCTAAAGACCCTAAAGAAAATGGGACGATAGGAGGAACTGGCCCTTTGAACATTGATGCTGCCTGCAGAAAAAGTAGATGGTAAATTCTTCATAAAGTATCAATGTAAGAAAATCCACAATTGAATAAAATTCCTAACATAATTGACTCTAGTGATACAAATCCAAAGTGCATGACATAATTTTCAAAAATAAATTTCACTCACATAGCGAACATGAAATATGACTACATTTAACTTTCTTTTCCTAAATATGAAGTTGTTGGTCTAACTTGCAACATATAGGATCAAATTCGGGTCAGAAAGACCAACAAAAAGTTTCAACCCTTTCCCCACTTGGTAATAAAGACAGAGAGTCATAACTTGATAACCAATGTTATTGCATTATTTACATTAGCAGAAAGAATTTGCTTCAGTTAATCCGAAAGAACAAAGATACTATATAATGCAAACACAATTAAAACAATGGGTTATATACTGATGAGTGAAGAAATTAAGCTGTAATAGCTGACACAGACAAAAGAGATAGATACTTGAATATTTAATGCCAGTAGTCTACTACTTGCATGTCCACTTTCTGATCCAGCGAGAAAATAGATTTATGACTTGAAGGGCAAGATAATTAGTTAAACCGAGATCTGTGTATTTTTTCTGCAGCTATATAATAAGTTTCAAAGGGCCCTTACAAGAATGATCAAAGTTAATTCTTAAAACTTTGCTTTATGGAGGCAGCTTAATTTGGTGAGATTTCAAAAATACAACCAAAGTTTTTATAACAAGCCATTTTCTTTTTCATAGGACAAATGTTGAACTTCCAAAGACTTTCTGTATGAAAACTAAAATGATTCTTTAAAAACAAAAAGTCCATTTCTAGCAACTCAAAGCAAAAATGCCACAATGTTTAAAGAATATAATCCCAACAAAGTAACCAAGTTCATTTCCTTATATAACATAACGAGGGCATAAAATAGTTGGGCATTAACTCCCTTTACATGAAATGAAGTTGGTTGCAGGTAGTAGCTAGCTTAGCTGGTAGGGTTCTTTTTTTGTTGTACTAGATATCTTGGGTTCAAATCTCACTCACATCAAGGTGGGGTGGAGTTTAATTTATTTATTGTAATTAAAAAAAAAAAATTCTTAAACAACAATGAAGTGAAGTTGGTTAGATTCCTAGTTGCAGTGTTTTGGAAATTCCAAATATCATAAAGGAATGCAACTATAGAATTGTCCAAAACAATTGTTCTCCTTTAGAGAAAGGGAGGGAGGGAACTAGAAAAGCAATTATAAAACAAAGCTGCAGATGCTTCTAGATGAGCTATGTTCCATATATCGCATCATTAATATCTTCTTTTCTTTCTACTGAACGACAGCCCTTCACACTCATTAACAATAATTTTGCACTTTCATATATCCCCTTAGTTTGCCTTCCTCCGTCCATGTCACCGCCTCTCTCAGTCTCTCTTCACCATCACAAATCTTCAAGATTCAAGGCTTCACCTTTGAAATTTATCTAACAGTCTTAAACTTTTAGTCATTGCAAATTGACCCTTCTAAGTTCTAAGCAAAATTCAATCCAAAAAATGCCTTGCCCCTTTTTCAATTGAGGAACCCAAAAAATATATCAAATGATACCTCGGCCTCCAAGAACAATAAAAAAGATGGTAAGCTTAGACTGAAAAAAGATGATGGAGAATGGAGGAAGCCAAAGAGGGGTATATATATAGTGGAGGTGATTTCTTCATGGAAAGGAAAAATTAAACCATAATAAACGATTTTCTTTGGGTCAATATCAAGCCTTTACATTTGGAATATAATAATCAGATGTTTGGTTCAATATCACTAATATATTTATTTGCAAAACAATGAGTTCACCGTAACAAAACCCTCCTTGGAACCATTCCAATCTCAGATTCTTTAAATATGATTTTGCCGTGGACAGAAATTGATTTCTTTGCTTGCTGTCTAACTTGAAGTTAGGTGGAGTGAAGGAATAAACAATCAAGTATGAGAGCGTTTGGAGAATGAAACAGAATCGTTTCAGTAATTTGAGGAAAAAAAGCAACAACAAATTAATCCTACCCGTTTAACTCTCAAGTGGACACTCGTCTCAGGATCTTGAAAAATTTAGGTAAAGTTTAGCTTAGGAGAGGATCCTAATCTCATCGAAAATGTCACGCATAGATGAATGATCTCATATAAGGATAACATAGGCAATCTGTTTCATTTCTCAGTTTTTTCTCTTCCTCTATTTACAATATTTCATGTTTTGTTTACTTGTTTGTTGATAAATCTGCTACCAGTTTTCCAGGGCAATATTTGCTTCTTGTTTTCTTATTTTTATTTATTGATTTATTTCATGAATTTTCTTTTTCCACGGACCTGTCATGGAGGTCCCGGAAATAGACTAATATGCCCCCTTTGGTCCATGAGACTATTAATGGAATTGGACTATTTTAGTGAATCCGTCCTATGGGCTACGATTTATAGACATACGGCTGTTAATATGTATTTATTTTACTCATATATAGTAAATTATATATAATATGTTTGTTTGTAGAAGACACATAAAAAGTATAACAACTGTTAGACTATGAATAGTTTTATAACAAGATTTAATACCCTCAAAGAGTTTATATTTTAAGCAAATGAAGGTGCATTCTTCTATAATGGCCCATACTAGTGTTGGACACAGATAGACTAAAAGATCATACAGTTGAACTGTTATCACTAACATGAACAAAAAATCACTCATAAAAGTATAGCAAAAACAGACAGATATAAACACAATTTTTTCAAGCACTAACAAAGAGATTCCGATCATACCAAGATCCGCCAACAAAAATCAATATTCTAATAACCTAAGTCACTCGATCATCTCATGTATTTAAATACAGTAAGACTGGATGCACATACCCAAAGGACAGTTCCATCTCCACCAAGAGTTACCACAAGGTCAACTTTTGTGTGTAAGAGCAAAATTTCTTTGTCTGAAAAGCAATAAGATCAAATCATCAATGGCAAAATCCTAACCAAAATTAAGATAACTGAATAATAATTACATTGTATTCTAATCTAATTTATTAAGACACAAGAATGGTAAGTAAGTTTAAACACAATTATATGGTCAAATGTGGTTTCAATAATGTAAAAGATGCTATCAGTTCCCCAAAATAAAATGGTGAAACTTCAACATTGTGTGTGCAAAACCAATGGAGCACCATTACATCGTGCTGACCTTTTCCAAAGAGAGGAGACAACACAAACCAGTGTTTGAACAAGTTTGATGGAACTATTTTCCTTAGATTAATATAGAGCTTGGTATTGAATATTAGTATCATCGGAGTATATACATGAAACAATTAAAAATAAGAAGCCAAGTGAATGGGTCCAAATGCAGAGAAATAACAATGATTTTGAGGATATAAATACAATATGCAAAGCTTTCCAAATACAGCATCAAAGACATTACTCAACCTTAAATCCTCTTTGTAATCTTTTGTCTGAGGTTATAACTTGTAAGTGGTATTGAATAAACAACATTATTGTAAATTTCTTGTTAGTAAAAACTACCGCTGCTTACCATCTTTCCATGTTTGTACAAAGTTGAAGTAAGATGATTCTGTTAGAAGTTCAACTCTTACTCGTGGCTCCACATAAATGTGCAACTTTCTCTGCTCTCTTAACCATCTGCGGGCAGAAAATAAAAAATGAGGAACCACAAGTTCTAATCCAGCATAAATCGTTTTAAACCATAAAGGCGTCAACAATTTTACCTATACTGACAAGCAGTTTCAGCCAAAGGTTAAGAGTAACCAAAATAAATAAAAATAAGAATAAATTTGAGAGAACAAAGCTATATAAGCAACAAAAATTTGCGGGAAGGTGGACCATTTATTTTGAAGTACCCCCCTTTAGTAGATACATCTCTCCAATTTGACAAGTCAAGCACAAATGCCTATAATAAATAATACATTCTCAAATATCCTTGGCGACAGCCTTCATTAATTCTTCAGAAAATATAAACTTCATTTTAAAAGCAGAAATTTATTATATAAGCATCTACCCAACATAAAATATCCATATAGATATCAAACAGTCACTGAAAATTGTGAAACCTCCCACTCTCCATCTTGGTACTTTGTAAACCCTGTCAATTAGGACAATATAAGCTTAGCTCTCAGAAAAGAAGTTCAAGGTAACCTCATGGATAAGATCAGGTGACTAGTATCTCTAACTGTAGGACAATGGAAACACTACAAGCAAGTTAATTAAAATGCTGTATCATTCATGTTGGACATGTAATTTTAAGATACAAAGTAACATGTAGCATGTTTACTAATGCTGTAGGCCAATCTGAGAAATGATTGCTGCAATGAGTTGCTGTAGGCTATCAAAAAGATTGCTTAAGGAATCACTATAATCGGACATTCCTACTAGTCCATGACAACTAACCAGTAAAACTACTTTTAGTCCTAACTCTTATCATTTAGGAGCACATAGCATCTAAAATGATAGATTTAAGCACCATGGGCATGAGCTATTTCCATTAATACAGTTTGCAAAATCCACCTAGTTTGAATATGGTATAAATTAACCACAAAATGCAAAAGCTGACATTAGTTTATCCACACCTGACCATTTCTGCACATAAAATTCGAACAGAGGTTGAATTTGGTTTGGTCAAAATAAGGACAGTCTGTGGATTTGATTCCCACTTCAGAGAAATCTGAAATTGAAATGTGTTAACATAGACTGAAGGTAAACCATAATAAACTAATTCAAACAATTAGACAATCCAAGGAAAATGTATTTAAAAGTGCAAGGAAAATATTTGCAAATACAGTAACACATACGTCAGTATCACAAAACCAATGTTTTAAAATGCGCGAGGCGGTTAGTCCTTGCGAGGCGAGGCGGTCGCTTCAATTCAATAGTGGTAAATAATGCAAAAAATAAAAATAAAAATACTAAAATAGAAATCACCCATAAAATTTAATAAATGGTTCACAATCAACATGACTAACATAAAGATCCCAATCAGAATAAATAGGAGTTCAGGTTTTTTTGTGTATAAATAGTCTCTTATTTTTTATTTTTTTTAAAGGACTAATTTGACCTATTTAGGATAATTTAGGGGACCCCGCGAACAAAAATAGAAAAGATAAGTATAAAAGTGATGTTTCACAATAAGTTCAGAACTAAAATGAAGGTTTCCTTATTAAATTAGAAACATTAATGAATAATGAGTGTATTATTTGATTTTTTTAGAGGAAGGGCACCAGTGCAATTATTGTCACACCAGAGTCCACACCAGAGAAAGAGGTCACATTAATTCTGGTTTTATTAAATAAAATTTAACAAATAATAATATAAAAAAAGGCAATCCGTCCACCCACCACAACCTGTCTATGTCAATGACTCCCCAATCACACATCGGCATGTCACCACTACCCTCCCTGTAAAGCAAATAAAAAAAAATAAAAAAATAAAAAGACAGCTAGCGAAAATAAAACCAAACTCCCTCACCCTAACTCAGCTCTCTCTCTCACTCACATGCCTTGTCAGCATTTCTATTCGACTCGCCGGATTCCGACTGACTCCGACTAAGTTCTCATTTGAGCTTTCACCAGATCAAGAGAGGAAAAAAAGAAAAAAAAAAAGAAACCAATTTTTTTCGACCGGGCTTAGATCTCCCCGAGTCGCCTCGCCACCTTCACCTGCCTCATGGAGATGAGGCGGAACTGACCAATAATTAGGGAGACAAATGATTTTTGAAACATTGCACAAAAAGACGAAATGACTTAAATGTATAGACAAAAGAAATCATCACATGTAAGACAACAGAAGCAATACCTGTTTACTGCTGCGCTCAGTAGTTGTTATATTTCCTCTTTCAAAATATACAATATCATGTTTGTGCTGATCACTATTTTCACCTTTGCACCTCCATGAAAGTTTAAATGATGCCTATCTCAGGAAAGACAAATTGAATGATGATTAAATTTGAGTTTATAGCACTTCTTTGCATCTTATTCATGATTACATTTAGAGTTTGTAGCTCTGATTCTCTTGCAAATAAAATCATGTTTCATTGTAATTTGTGATCATGAAGCTAAAATATCTTCCCCTCAATATGTGAAGATGTGTAGAAGTGAATTTGTTTGAAAGAAAAGGACATAAATTAACAGATGAAAACCAAAAGCTTTAACTTAAACAGTAATTATGTAGCTAAAAATTCTTACACATGTCAACATGTGTCCACATAATTTTGTTTATAAAAAAAACATGAAATTACAAGATGAATATTAACTGTAAACCTATAACTTAAATTGTACTATTATGTAGCCAAAATTTCTTCCACTCAAATGTGAGAAAATGGGTATACTTGATTTCATTTTTCTTATATATATATATAAAGAACATAACAAGATCAATAATAGTGAAAAGAAAAACAAGAAGAAACTTTCTACAAATACATTTTTCTTTGATAGGTTTAAGGCTTTCTTAAGTACTGTCCTCACCATTCAACACATATCATAAGAAACTTATAAAATAGTCGGATATTACCAAGTCTATTTGTTCACCATCCAAGATGTAATTTTTTTTAACATAGAACAGATGCAATTAGAAAAGAAGCAGTTCACTAGACAATGCCAGGAGCTTGTTTATCAAGGGTAGACAAATCACAGACTCAAACTATTAATAAAAGCATACCTTTCTCATAATTCTGTTATGCATATTGCAATCAAAATCAGACTGCACGTCTCGAAGAACCTCATGGGAGCAAATGTGCTCCAAACAACCTTCTTCAAAATGCTTATTTGCTTGATTGCACAGCACCAGTCCATTGGTTGATTTCTCCAACCTCCCTCCCTCGAAATTACCATTATTCTCTCTAACAGACTGTTCTGTAATACAAACCATTGATTTTTCTTCATCAGGAAACAAAACAAATTGAAGCTGTTTGCTGATCCGGCAGTCAAGTGATTTGTAAAATAGCATGAAATGAGAGAGAGAAGAGTTGTATTTATGAAGATTTCTGAATTTTCTGTATTTCTTTACTGACTATAAGCATGAATATATACACAAAGAGAGGGAACACAATCCCTTAGAAGTAGGGATTGGATCTAACAACCATTGACAAAACTAATTAACAAGCTAACAAATATTGACTACAAGCTAACAACTATTGACTAATCTATATTCTAGAATGCTAACAACTATTGACTAATCTATATTCTAGAATACAGAATTCAACACCCCCCCTCAAGCTGGGCAGTACATGTTGATCATACCCAGCTTGGAACACAATCCTTCGAAAGATGCTCTAGGTAGAGCCTTAGTAAACACATCAGCTGTCTGAGAATTGGTAGGAGTGTAACTTATCTTGACAGACCCTGCTTCTAACTTTTCTTTGATAAAATGCCGGTCTATCTCCACATGTTTTGTTCTGTCGTGGTGCACTGGATTCTTTGCGATGCTAATAGTGGCTTGATTATCGCACAACAGTTCCATTGGCTTAACCATAGGAACTTTGAGTTCATTTAGTAGTCTTTGCAACCAAATTCCCTCACAAATTCCATGAGCCATTGCTCGAAATTCCGCTTCAGCACTGCTACGAGAGACCACAGACTGTTTCTTGCTCCGCCAAGTGACCAAATTACCCCAAACATAGGAACAGTACCCAGATGTAGACCTTCTGTCTACCACTGAACCAGCCCAATCTGCATCTGTGAAGATTCTAACACCTCTATCGTCACTTTTCTTGAAACATATGCCTTGTCCTGGTGTCATCTTCAAATACCTTAGAATTCTCAAAACTGCTCCCATATGTTCTTCATTCGGACTGTTCATGAATTGACTAACGGTGCTCACCGGGAATGCAATATCCGGTCTGGTATGGGATAAATAGATCAGTTTCCCCACCAACCGTTGATACCTTCCTTTGTCTACAGGTGGACTTTCTTCTATGAGACCCAACTTCGTCGTATAGTCCATAGGTGTATCAGCCGGCTTACATTCTGTCATCCCAGTTTCTTTGAGAAGATCCAGGATGTATTTCCTCTGATTTATGCAAATCCCCGCTTTCGATCTTGCAACTTCCATTCCTAAGAAGTATTTCATGCTTCCTAGATCCTTGATTTCAAATTCCTTGGCTAGAAAGGATTTTAACTTATGAATTTCCTCCTCACTGTTACCTGTCATAATCATATCATCCACATACACAATTAGTATAGTAATAACACCTGTGGCATGATGAACAAACAAGGTATGGTCAGCTTGACATTGAGTATAACCAAACCCTTTTACGGCTCTCGTGAACCTTTCAAACCATGCTCTGGGAGACTGTTTCAACCCATACAGAGATTTTTTTAACTTACAGACTTTGTCCCCATATGCATTTTCTAAGCCTGGAGGGCCTTCCATATAAACTTCCTCTGCCAATTCTCCATTCAGGAAAGCGTTCTTCACATCCATTTGGTGAAGCTTCCAGTTGAGATTAACTGCTAGGGAAAGAAGAACTCTGATTGTATTCAGTTTAGCAACTGGAGCAAAGGTATCCTCGTAATCGATCCCATAGGTCTGTGTAAAACCCTTTGCCACCAATCTAGCCTTGTAGCGTTCTACACTGCCATCTGCTTTATGCTTTACTGTGAAAACCCATTTGCATCCTACAGCCTTTTTACCCTTTGGCAATTCTGTGATATCCCAGGTTTTATTTTTCTGAAGTGCTCCTAACTCTTCCATAACTGCATTTTTCCACTCTGGAATTGACATAGCCTCTTGAATGTTTACTGGAACAGACACTTGAGAAATATTGTGAGCAAAAATTTTGTAACTAGATGAAAGGCCCTCATAGGATATATACTTACTCAAAGGGTAAAGAGGTCTCTCTCTGCACTTTCTTATCGGTTTCCTTAGGGCGATAGGTATTTCAGTATCTGAAGGAACTTCCTCACTGGTCTGGTTAGTATCTTGGCCGGTGCTAGGATCACTCAAGGGTTCATTATTGGAATCGGGTATGTGGACTGATTCCAGTTGAGATTCTTGGTCATGCAGAGGTACAATCTTGTCTGGTCCATCTTCATTTTCTTTCGGCTTCCTCGAGTATACAATAGGTTCTGCTTGGAACTTACTTGTCAATTCTGGATAAATAGGAGATACGTTTGACTCAAAAAGAGGAATTTCATGCACATTAGGAAGATGAGACTCACTGTTAGGTCCGGATGAACTTTTATGGAAAACATGACTATGACTCTGATCTAAAAACTGAAATTCATTCTCACTCCCCCCTTGAATTTGAGTTTGAGGAAAGAAAGGTTGATCTTCAACAAAGGTAACATCCAAAGAAATATGAATTTTTCTGGTGTTTGGGTTGTAGCAGCGATATCCTTTTTGAGTAGGAGAATAACCCAAAAATAAACACCTAACAGCTCTAGGATCAAGTTTACCCCTGTAATGAGGTTGAACATGAACAAACACTGTACAACCAAAGACACGGAGAGGAATGGTTGATATAAGTTGGGTATGAGGATAAGTTTCAAGTAGGGTTTGACACGGAGTTCTAAAGTGTAATACTCTTGAGGGTTGTCTATTAATAAGATGTACAGCGGTGAGGACGGCTGCACCCCAAAAATGACTTGGCACCCTCATACAGAACAACAGGGATCTAGTTACCTCTAATAGGTGGCGGTTTTTTCTTTCAGAAATACCGTTTTGTTGAGGTGTGTCTACACATGTGGTCTGGTGGACAATCCCTTCACTACAAAGATACTCTCTCAACCCTTGGTTTACAAACTCTCTTCCATTATCAGATCTGAACACTTGAATTTTTGTTTGAAACTGATTTTTGATCAATGAATGAAAATTTTTGAAGATATTGGTGACTTCAGACTTTTCTTTCATGAGAAAGACCCATGTGACTCTGGTATGATCATCAATAAATGTGACAAACCATTTTGCACCAGTGATATTAGGGACTCTAGAAGGGCCCCAAACATCACTGTGAATTAAAGCAAATGGTTTGGAGGCTTTATAGCTATTAGGATGGTACACAGAACGAGTATGTTTGGACAACTCACAGAAATCACAATGAAAATCTTTTGAACTTTTATTAATAAATAAGTCAGGAAACAATTTCTCTAGATACAGGAAACTAGGATGTCCTAACCTATAGTGCCAAAGCAGAACAATACTCTCTTTATTTGACTTAGACATTGACTCAAGAGAAAAGGTTTTGGACTCAGCAGAATGACCTTGTATACCCTTAGAAGCTTCAGCCTTGATGACATAGAGACCAGATTGTATCTCAGCAGTTCCAATCGTCTTCCCCGAAATCATGTCCTGAAATACACAATAAGTGGGAAAAAATTTAGTCACACATTTTTCAGCAGAAGTGAGTTTGGATATGGAAAGAAGGTTACAATCTAAATTTGGAACATATAACACAGACTGCAGGGTTAGAGTTTTTGAAAGAATAACAGAACCACACCCTGTGACTTTGGACAGAGAACCATCTGCAATTTTGACATTATAGTTACCTTGACATTGCTCAAAAGTACTAAACACCCTAGCATCACCTGTCATGTGATCAGTTGCACCTGAATCCACAATCCAAGGACCTGGGACCTCCTTGTTCACATTCAAGGCAGTGGAGAAGGTACCTTTAGTAGCAATAGATCCGGCACCAACCACTGAGGCATTTAAACCCGAAACCATTTTCTGCAGTTGATTCAATTGCTCCTGAATGTGTACAACTGAATCTGTTCCAACACCTTCATTCCCACTGGCCATGTAACCTTTTGTATCTCTGTCCCCACTGTTCTTAAATTGCCCATCAGCAGGTTTTCCGTGAAGTTTCCAACATTTATCCTTGAAATGACCTGGCCGTTTGCAATGCTCACACCATGGTCGCTTCCTAGGTTGGTTGAACTTCCCTCCATGGATAGCCAAGGCGCTACCATCTGGTTGTGTACTGATGCTGTTAGAGCCGAGCATTACCTTCCTTCTGCTTTCTTCACGCACCACCTCAGAAACAGTCTCTCGGAGAGTAGGTAATGGTTTGATTGCCATAATTCGTCCTCTCACATCATCAAGGGTACGATTCAGCCCTAACAGGAACTTGAAAATTCGCTTTTTCTCAATGCTTTTCCTGTGTGTGGCCTCATCTCTTGGATTGGTGAAAACTTCTTTCTCAAATATGTCTACCTGCTGCCATAATCTAGAGAGCTTCGTGTAGTATTGAGTGACCGAATCATCACCTTGACACAGATCATGTAGGATTCCTTCAACCGCAAACAACTCAGCTGTGTTATCATGAGTAGAAAACGTCTCCTGTACTGCATCCCATATCTCTTTTGCTGTGTCATACAACAGAAAGTTTTCACTAATGTCGGCATTCATTGAGTTTAGCAACCATGACATTACCAAGTTATTTTCAGTCTTCCACTGGCGATATCTTTTGTCTGCCTTGGTCGGTTCTTGTATCTCCCCAGTCAGGTATTCATCTTTTCCTTTCCCGCTAATGGAGATAAGGATTGATTTGGACCATTGGAGGTAATTTTTACCAGTCAATTTGTGACCGGAAATGATGAATTGAGAAGATGTGTGGTCAACTCCTCCCCCTCCATTGTTATTCGAGTTGACTGGGTCAGAACCAGAGGCGACTTCTGAAGAGGATGCGTCAGACATGCCTAATGCTTGCGAATGAAAAGGGTAAAGGGCTGCTGCAAAGGGCAGAATTTTTTTTTTTTTTTTTTTTTTTTTTTTTTTTTGGCAATCACTGCAATTTAAATAAATTAGGGACAGAAACCGTAATTTAAATAAATTAGGGGCAGGAGCTGCAATTCAAACAAATCAGGGATTATATTGTAATCTGGCAACTGAAAAACCACTGCCAATTCTAAGGGGCTGCTGGAATGAGCAGCTGCGAAAGAGAAGCTACGGCGGCGAAAAAAAAATCAAGAATAGCGGCGGAGATACAAGAACAGTGGACTGGCGTCGCAAGCTTCGAACGCCTAGGGAGCTACGAAGCAACGTCGGCCGGAATGAGCAGCGAAGGGAGATGTGCGGCTGCTGGAATGAGCAGCGGCGAAATGGAAGACTGATTTCGGCCGGAATGAGCAGCGAAGGGAGATACAAGGGGCTGCTGGAATGAGCAGCTGCGAAGTGGAACTTCCTCACTAATTTTTGGCCGAAAAAATAAATTAGAAACTGATTTAGGCTGGAAAAGTCTCTGATACCATGAAGATTTCTGAATTTTCTGTATTTCTTTACTGACTATAAGCATGAATATATACACAAAGAGAGGGAACACAATCCCTTAGAAGTAGGGATTGGATCTAACAACCATTGACAAAACTAATTAACAAGCTAACAAATATTGACTACAAGCTAACAACTATTGACTAATCTATATTCTAGAATGCTAACAACTATTGACTAATCTATATTCTAGAATACAGAATTCAACAATTTACTATAATAAGAAATGCCCAAGAGCAATTATTCAGAAGTTCCACAATATCACAAATTTATTACAATTCATTCTGGGTTTTTACAATTTTCACACCTCTATGATTGATTATGAAATCATCATTCGGATTAGTAATGTTATCTTCAACCGGGTTAATTTGGGCGGCTAGATCGACCCACTCTATCTCCAGCTAAACTGAATTACAGAAAGTAAAATAGAGTAAAGCCCCCATAAAAGTGAGTGGGCAAAAACAATTACATTGGAAAATGCCAGCTTCGGGAGGATGGCAGAAGCGAAGCCATTTTAGATTTATATAATAAAAAAATAAAGTTAAGATTCAAGTACCGTTAAAAAAAAAAAAAAAAAAAGACTAAAGGAATGGGCCCAACCTATACAAGGGGTTTCCGCCTTCATTTGGACATACTGACAGACTAATTGGGCTCAACTCAAGAAATCATCATCTCCATCACAACTCCAACCCCAATTCCACTCCCCTCCCCCACCCCCCCCCCCCCCCCCCCCCCCCCCCCCCCCCCACACACACACACACTAAAAAGATGGCAACAAGTTCTAATGGCGGTGCACCGCTGCAAACAGCAGCATTTTACCTCCTGTGGGGATACTTGCAAGCCACTTTACTCTCCCCATCCAATGCAACCAGTCATCATTGCCAAGTATGACTTAAAATTTGCACCACAACATAATTCCTTCTCAACATACACAGCTCCATGCTCAATAAACAATGCAGGAGTAAATTTAAGTAATCACCTATATACCTTGTACTGCAGACAGCAGAGCTGAGTTCTATTGCGAATACTTATGCAAAGCACTGTACTCTCCCCATCTTGGGATACAGCATAGTGCAACAGACCTCACTGCCAAGTGTGACTCTTAAAATTTCCACCACAAGATGATTATCTCTCAACATATAGAACTCCATGTTCAAAGAAACAATCCAGGAGTCTTCACCTCTCGATTTCAATTATGCCAAATATCTTCTAGAAACACCATCTTCTTTAATTCATGCAGAATGCCACTGGAGATCATAATCTAAATACACAGATTTTAACTCAGCTACTTGGATATCCACAACCATTGAAAATCTTACCTTGTTTCACTCATATATTCTCTATAAACTATGGCAAATAAATCTCCTTGGAGAGACTCTCACAGAAAAAGAGCCCACCAAGACCGTAGCATCTGGAAATTGTGATGAATGAAGTACATTTGTGTATGCCAAAAGGTGCCATTAAACTATATGTATTTGACTTTTGTCTTACACATAGGAGCAGATGATTACTAAAGTTAAGGCTACTGCCTAAAACTATGAAAGGAGTTTCTGCAAACAGAAATATAATTATGCAAATTTTGAATCTAATAAATTCGAAACGAAAAGATCAACAAGCTCAAACACTTATTCATGGTAATATTATATGTTAAACTGTCACAAACAGATAGTGTACACAATAAGTTTTTTTGCTGAACCAAAATCTTAGTACCTAAAAAGCTATCTGACACCAGCTACAAGAATTCTTTCAGCCCATTAGCTCCATCAAGGGAGATCTATTCATTGGCTGGAAAGCTATAAATGCCACAAATAAAAGAATTCCTTTTGTCCCTGTAAAACCTCCATTCCAGAGCAAGCAACTTTCCGAAGTAACCGTTAACTTCATTTTACGCAACCAAGCCTCCTTTGGCAACTTTTAAATTATCGACTAAGTAATTGATATTGCCAGCTTCCCAGAAGTTTGTTAATTATTCATATCCTCTTGCATTTGCACTTTATCCATCTTAATGTCCTTACTTTAAAGACAGTCCTTGTATGGTCCTGTCTTTTCTCTTATCTTGGTGTCAGTTGTTGATAATGCTGGCTTCTCAAAGTACATTGTTTACCTGTCTTTTTCCAGCCCAAGCATCCATCCATCCTAACATCACTATTTGGAAGCATTACTAGCCGTTTGGCCAACTATTGACATTCTTATATTCACAATTGACTCATAAATTTGCAAGAACATAATTATGTGTGATTGTATGAGGAAGAAAATACTTTGGCAATATACAATTTGAATGGGAACAGAAAACACACTACTTAACAATAAAAAGGGTAACTAAATTGCAATAGTTGTGACAGAGATTCTTAGAAATACATCACCTGAGCTACCACAAAATGATGAAATTCGAAAAACACCACAGAAAAGACAATTACAAAATCTTTAAATCATATTAAAGGATTAATATAAATTTAGAATTTCATTCTTGTATGGCGAACATATTGGTGGAATATACAAACCCCAGCCCCCACCTTTTCGGGGGTCTGAATGAACTGATTTACATAACGTTCTTTATCCTCAAACTCTCCATATTTTTAGCATAGTAAAAGCATTAATCTTTAAAGCCTTATGAAAGCCAATTGCATGAGAACTTTTACACAACCTGATGTCACAACTTCTAATAAATAAAAAGATCATGGTTGGGGCAAGTGCACCACGTCACTGGTGCCTCTGCCCAATCACGTATTTATATGTGCAGAAAGTTAGATAGAGAAGGAAGAGCAAAGTTTAAACATTATAATAACTGCGTCACAGATTGATTAAGCAGGCGCACCACTGAGATGGTGCACCCGCCCGAATCAAGATTTTCTACTCTAATAGATTATTGAACAGCTCATGCACCCAATTGCTTATTCCTTGCAAATAAAATTAACTCCAATATATGATATGCCATTGGAAATAAAGTTCTTGATGACAAAACAATTTAGGAAATATTTTGATTTTCTTTTCTATTTGAGGAACTCTTTGAATTGCTTGTTTGTATAGGATTTCATTTTATTATTTGAGGTATATTAAGTTGCTAATTTGAGATAAATTAAGCTTTCTTATTTCAGTTAAATCTGGTTTTCTGTTTATAAATATACCTCGTAGTCTTTCAATATAGTTGAGTTGATAAATAAATAAACTGATTATTTGAAACACCCTAATTCCTCTTTATTCTGTATTTTTTTTTTGTTTCTCCTCCCTCTCTTATTCTATTTAGTTTATCTTCTTGGTTCCCTTCCTTATATTTCTATTTTATTTTATTTTTTAATACGTAAAATCCCAAGACCTATCTTTGACCTTGGTAGTCATGAAACTAACAACCTTGATAGTCATGAGGCTAACTTACAACCTTGATAGTCAAGTAACTAACGGGATATTATACATCATAAGTAGGTGTCTAAGGGGATCTAAATCCATGATCTCTTGTTTAAACAGAACCAAAGGTCTTTACCACTCATCGTACCTCTTAAAGTTTTTCTCTTCCTTCTACCTATTTTCTACTTATCTCTAATCTCTATTATTTTCTCTCTTTCTCTTTATTTTTGTCTCTCTTCTTCTTTCTTGTTCTATTTCTCTTTTTGCCCTACATCAATGGATATCAAAATTCATTTGTCCTACATCAAGTGGTGTAGGAGTCCAACCTCACCTTATATGCTTTCCAAACACCTGCAAAAACTCCCAAAATCTCATAAACACTCAAACATGAATCTTAAACACCATCATGAACTACCCTCAATTTTTGCATATCCACAAACTCCAAAAGCCCCCAAACTTTGTTCACATGTTGTGTCTGGCATCATACATGCCACCAACCACTACTTCTCTAATGCAAAACCAACTTCAACAAGTTCGTCAAAACATCAAATACATCGATCTTTTCCTTATCATCTCCAAGTTATCTTCTGCAATTTTTGTGGGGCTTGATACATATGATCAATTCAACCATATTGTAGTTCTGATGGATCATGATCAATTCAATTCATCAAATTCAAATCCTTTTCTAACAAAAGAGAATGATGGAGAAAATATTTATGAAATACTATAGATATTTTTATTGTAGGATTTTTTTTAAACAATCTTTCTAAAAAAAATTTCATTTTCTTGTTTGTGAATAACTGAATATTAAGTTATTCATGCGAGGTAAATTGAATTTTCTTATATGAGTTGGATTTGGACTTGTGGTCTATAAATAGACATTGACTTGTAAATAAATGAAATGATTATTTGAGAATTCTAGTTCCTCTTTCTTGTCTCTTCCCTTCATGTTCTTCTCTCCTCCCTCTTTATTCTCTTTCTTCTATCTTCTTACTTTTTATCCTTCTATTTCTTCAATATTCCTCTCTATGCCCTATTTCTCTCTTTTGTCTTTCTCTCCAATTTTCTCTTTTCTTCTTCATCATTATCCTTATGTTGTACATCAATTAGTATCAAAGCTCTTTTATCTACATTTCCATGATAATCGATTCCAACTAGTTAAACCTTAAAAGAATACTGCAATGATTTAAAAAAAAATGTGATCAGCTTCTTATGGAAGTATCAATTTGCCTTATAACTCTATATAAGTTAATGCAACTACCTTTAGATACTCGCCTATCCTGTTCCTTCCAAACTTCCCCGCAGACAAGACACGGAAGCATTAATCTTATCAATCCCATCACATTATCTAGAGCAGTTTGTGTCCATCGACTTCGATGCATTTCACGTTTACCATTGCCTGATAGTGGAATAGCCATAATCTGATGATAATGAGTCTAAATTTGATTAGCAAGCTCATCAAAACCATATAAATATTCCAAACTCTTCACTTCTTAGACTGATGAAACAGTCTTAAAGACACTCATACAAACATACACAAGAAACGCAACTCAAAAAATTCCTCTTCTTTGTCATACGAGGATAACATAATTTATTGCATAGAGATTATACAAGATAAAAGAGTGGATTACATCTATTGTAAAACACGCATAATAGAAAATAGCTAGAGAAAGAGAATATTAAATTATTAGAGTACATCACAAAGGATTAAAGTGGTGATTGGATGATATTAAGAAAGATGGAGAAGTCATAAATTATTTGATAAAACCACATATGTGTCTCATATTAGAAAAAATATAATGTTTTAGTATTTTATAGATCATAGGTACAAACTGCACAATTGATTACAGCAAAATTCAAACTAAATGGTCTTCACGTTGCTTCAAACAATATGTTTTCAATTAATCTTTGAAAGTTAACAGGCAATAGTCGGACTAAAATACTATAATCAAAATGTCAAGAATATAAATATACTAGACAAGTGGAGAGTAAGTCCACAACAACTTGGGTGTATAAGCCTGGGTGTTGAGTACGAGAGAGCAAGATACACAATAATTAACAATGAATACATTTATGCAAAGCTAACAACCACACTAAGAGATAATAAAATCAGTTCAACTACAAAGGATCAGCCATGCGAAGTAAAGACTAACTATCGTGGCAGTAAAAAGGAGTGATATGACATTAATTATAGAAATCCAAGACTAAAGGTGATAAGGGATACCGGAAAAGCTCTGAAGAAGCAAGGGAACTATAGTTTCACAAACTAAATGGCCTTGAAGAACACTCAGTAGCAGAAGAAATTTGAGTAGCTGACTAGACATGATTGAGGTAAGGATTTGTTAAATCAAGTTATAAATGTTTTCACCAATTTTCAAGGTCAAAATGAATGTTACTACTTATGCTTATGATTCAATCATTAAAAACCTTTATGCTCCAATCGCAGATTTCGTGTCCTCTCCAGTTCAAATCTACGTTTCCATTCAGCAGCCTCAGCTTGAGCAGCAGCCTTTCCTTCAGCAGCTCGTCTTAATGTCTTTGCAACAGCTAACATTTGTAGGAGATATCATAAGCATTGAATTCATGGGAGGTAGAAAAAAAATATATGGTTCTACTAAAGACAAATACAAGTTCAAGAATAAGTAATGAAAATACTTCTCAAAGCCTCAGAAAACTCTATAAGGTGGTCGTCCGATCCCTGAACAGGAGTTTGCTGAAGCAGTTCCTGCACTGCCTTCTCCGAGTGGAAGAGAGAGAGTGAATCTGAAAACCCGTTCTCTGGCTCTGAGCATGAAACACTTGCATCTCCGTTTAAAAAGGAAGCCTGTGAACCGACATACATGAAATCACTTTGACATACAACCAAGGTATCCACACAAGGTAATTAAATCAAATATGCTATGTGAGGTAACTAGATTACTAATATATAAATGCAAAAGTAGAGTTCCTTTGGACATCCAATTTAGACCTATTTAGACTCCAGTCAAATTGAAACTTATTCCAATTCCGGTTAATTATAGCTATTCGCACCTAGACCAAAAAAAAAACATAATACCTTAGTCACAAACCATAAATCCTTTTAGTAATTTAATGAAATATAAGAAACTTATTCAACCACAAGATCTACTGACTTAAAAAGCATTTTTAATTGACAATCAAACACCAATAGCCTTTCCTAAAAAATTCTACTTTAAGAATCTCTACTTCAAAAAGATTTTCTTCTAAAAACTCTAATAGGAGAAGTTGTACTAAATGAGCCCTTATTGAGTAAAATGTGAAGCAACCCCCAAAAAATTTGTCCAGAATTTTAAACGACTCTAACAATTCTATCTTTTTTTCAATTAACCATAAATTTCATTACTAGTTCATTATTCTACAAACAGAAATTACACTAAAAACATCAAATTGAAACCAAAAATCGTGATAACTAAGAAGACAATCAAGAAGTCAACGAAACGCAAAAGCAAGCACCAGAAACATTGGTATATATAAAAAGGAGTAAAATAAAAATTAATAGAGAGAGAGAGAGAGATGATTACTGCAGAATTGTGCTTGTTGGGAGCCATGAATGGAGTGTATATTGGAAACGAAGTTGGTTCCAGCGAGAGAGATCCCCTCCTTTTGAAACTCCTGAAAAACAGGCTCACTCACATGAACATATGAACTAATCTCGTATTTATTTAGAAAGAGATTGGTTTACTTGTTTTGATTTGATTTAATATTCTATTTCAACGCCCAGACTCGTCGTCATCGTCGTCGTCATTATCATCTAATATCTCTCTCTCTCTCTCTCTCTAGAGAGAGAAACACACGCAGATGATTTGGCGGAGAGACAAAGAGAGAGAAAGAGAGATTTGGCACGGACCCACTTAACGCGTGGCTACTCGCTGAGTTTCATAGACTGGGTTGTGTTTTCGGAATCCAACCCAAGCACCAAATACTGCCAAAATGTTGTTAGTATATGATAAAATGTATGTGACTCCTAATATTATGTCGCATAAGCCAAATTTAGCTTTATTAAAAATATATATATTATATTCAATCTATATAAATTTTTACATTACTTGACAACCGAACACCTAGCCAATCTATCATCAATTTATTTAGTTTTTATTTATTAATATTTTACTAATTTTTCAAGATATATATTTTACTTAATCAACACATTACACGTTTTATCTTTAACTTTAATAAAATTAATTTATCATTCTAAGAAAAGAAAATTATTTCACAATATCCATAATTTTCATTAATTTTATATTTTAATTTTTTATTATATAAATAAAATACTCTTTATAAAAATATTTATTGATATTTAAGTCATCTTTTTCTTTCGTGATTTAAATTCTAAATATATATATATATATTTTTTTTTTTTTCTTTAAAATACTACTTGCGATGTTGACGACTCGAACCTTAGTCATTGTTAAGCTGAATGAGCTGCTTTACCACTAAACCATATTAGGCAATCGTAATTCTAAATATATTTCACTCTCCAAATATATGCCACAAGAGTAAAGTGAGTTACCGAAAATCCATAGAAAATGTGCAACACGAGGACTCCTCGTAAGATTAATCCTAATATTATTTGGATACAATCACGAACTATGCATATTAGATATTAATATGTTTGAATATTTTAAATTCTATGATTAATATTTTTAATATTATTGAGATTTTTAAAAAAATTAAAAACTTGTTGTGGTAGATAGAATTAGGTGGTAATTACACCTCTCAACGAAATTGAGGTTCCGAGTTCAAATCTCTCTTCCCCTAACTAATAAACAAATAATAAAATAATAAAACCTTATTACATTTAAAGTTTATCAAAAATATAGTTTATGAAAAGTTAAAGGTCGTTTTTTTTTATTTGAAAATAAATCTGAATTTTTATAAAAATTAAGAAAGACTAAAATCTAAAGTCTAAATGACATGTTTATTTTTTTCTTCTAACTACTGAATATAAAATGTTTAATTATCTAAATAAAGATAAAAATAAAATACTATAATTATAATTCAGTAATTAGGTGTTAAGTGATAATATGATTTTTAATTTTTTAATATTTTTAAATTATTTAACCACTTAAAAAATTAAATAAAAATAACTTAATTATTCAATTTTATATTTTATGTTAATTTACATGAAAATATCATTACATTTTTTTTTTTTTTAAAGAAATGTCATTACATATTTAATGGATGGATAATGCAATTGTAAAACAAATAAATAAAATGTATATTAATATTAAGGCAAGTTAGTTGTACTTTTATTTGGACGCTTGAGTCGACATGATAGTTAGTAGGTGAGGAAGCGACTGTGACAGTAGGTGAGATTAATATTTGGCTTTTCTAATTGAGATTTGGATTCTTTGTGTGGTCACTGTTGTGAGCTAAAGAGAATTATAAAGTCAAAATAGATTCGGTAAAACTTGGATGTTACTTGCTTCTACGTGTCGGATCCTACCAGCAGTGATGATGATTGATGATTCATATATCCAATAAAAACATGACACGTGTGAGATTGAGAAGAACATTTCGAAAGAGCCCATTTGTCGTATTCTCATGGAGGAGAGTTCTATCAAACTAAAAAATATTAAAAATTAAAATCACATAATAAAAAATTAAAAAATTAAAATTAATTTTTTAAAAAAATAATTTTAGATCAGATAGAGATCCAACCATCTATCTTCAAAAGATGGACGGTGGAGATTTGTTTTCACTAAATCTCTAACCAAATTTTTTAAAAAAATATATAAATAAAAAAAATAAAAAAAATATCTCATACCATACTACAAAAAATAAAAAAGATAAAAAAAGGAAAGAAAAAAAGTGGTAAGGAAGAGACAGAAAAAAAAAATATATGTAAAAGAAGAAGAAATGAGAAGAGAGTGTAAAGAGGAAAGAGAGAGAAAAAAAAAGAGAAGAAGACACTAAAGAGATAAAGGAAATAGAAGAGAAAAATATTTTTTATCTTAAATGAAATTTTATTTAATTTTTAAAAAAAATTAGACATTTATTATGTTATAATTATCTTTCTATCCTTCAACATTTAACGGTTAAATTTAAAAGTTAAATATAAATAAATAAATTTATTATGATAAACGATCTTAAATATTTTTATAAAATAAGAGAATAAAAAAAAATAAAAGAAATTAGAGGATAAAAAATAAAAAATATGTCAAACTGACATCCCAACTTTTTATTATTTTTTTAAAATCGAGCTCCATTTGTTATATTCCATCATCTTGTAATTGATTTTTTTTTCTCAATTAATAATTTTGTTTTCTAAGAAAAAGTTTTACATGAAGAATCACCTAAGTAACTTCATGTACAAGATTTTTATAAAAAATAAGCTAAGTTTCAAAGAAACCATCAAAGGTGCAATTATGTTCCAATAAAAAATATTATCAATGTGAATCACGATTCCAACAATTTATTGCACCAATCTCAACCGATTATTATTTATGGTAAGAATAATTAGAGATTATTATACTTAAAATATTATTGTTAGCATAAATTGTATGTGCAATTTGAATGGTTGCAACTTGAGATATTATCACTTATTTTATAAATTGGGATAAAAAAGTATATAATAAATTTTTCAAAATTCATTTATTTCATCATTTTTTTTTCTGTTAATAATAAAAGAATCATATTATAAAATGTGTAGATTTTAAAAAAATTATCCAATATTTTTTTATTTTAATTTATAAAATAAGTAATTATTTCTCGAATTACAGCAATCTGAACGCGTCAACCTACAATCATATTAAAATATCCTTCCTAAAATAGGAATCGGTAATTTACTATTGTTTCTATAATATGTTGCTGCCTTATTCAAACAAGAAATTAATAATAATAATAATAATAAAAGCTGGAAGTCACCTTATAAGAAAAGTCCTCCACAATTTACGTTACTGATCACAGTTCTGCATTCAAATATTTTGTATTTCTTAGCAATAAATATTGTCTCTCTCATTTTTGTCCATGGAAAATATTGAAAATTATTACAAGAAAATTAACTAAAATCATCCCAACAATTAGACGAAGTGGATGCTTCCAAAGTCCATTTCCAAATTAAGTTACAGAAGAGAATTTGTCAAAGTCTCCTCCAATTTTTTTTTTTTTTTTAATTTATAATTATAAGATTAGTAACTGTCGGAATCTGTCAGATCAATTATTAAATATACGGTCTAGATATTTACTCTCATAACAGGAGATATTTATTTTTATAATAAAAAAAAAATTATCCATATATATTAATAAATGGAATGTGAACGGACCACTTATATGAGTGGATGTGTAGAAGTCTCCTCCAAATTTGTTGACAATTGACTCGGAATATAATATTATCATCTAGAAATGACCTTTGCAATTTCCTGAGAAGAATTCAACATGTCTCCGCGTTTTGTCTTCTTTGTTTGACCACAAAATGCTGGAGAGAGGCACCCGAAGTTGAGTGGGTTGGTGATGAAAGTAACATACACTTACTTCAAGAAAACGACATTATTTTATAATTCAGATTTAAGGCACAGGAACGGGTGCGATTATGGTCAACATGTATATAATATAGTTATATTATATAAGTTTTGTCTCGTGTGAATAATTAAAATTATATTGTTATGAAAAATTAAAATATAAGGCTCTCGAACCTTATGAGAAAATAATCTAAAATCTAAATAAAAACAAATAAGAATAAGATAATAATAAAATAGAGAATAAACAACAATGGAATACTTGATATTTAATAATATTATAATCAAATCTTATTTTTATTTAAATTATAATTAAGTATCTCAAATAATTATTAATTTGATTCCTACGTATTTAAAAATATCACTTTTTGATATATTTTTACTTCTTTAATTTATATGATTATTAAATTTTTTTAAAATATATCAATTTAGTTCTTCTAGCCAAAATTTTAATGGTCAAACCTGATATAAAGTATAAATTCATAATTTTTAAACTTTTTTTTAATTAAATTAGAATGACGTTTTTACTCTTTAACAACTTTATCTATTTGGATAGTCTAATAAGAAATTGATATATGTTACAAAAAATTAATTTTTTTTAAAAACACTTAAAAATAATTAAATAATAAAATAAATATGATAAAATTTATTAAAAATAAAATAAAATTTAAAATTGAATACTTATAAAACTCAATATTTAGTAATTTAATACATACATACATATACATATATATAATAAATTTATATATATTGCATTTTTATTATTATATTTTTATTTTTAATATAATATATATATATTGTAATTTTATAATTTTATTTTATTTTTATAATGTATATATACTATATAATATACTCTAAAATATGTATACATTTTATATCATATTTTATCATTTTAGTTTTTTATTAAATTTTGAGTTTTATAAGTATTCAATCTTGAATTTTATTTTTATTTTTAATAAATGATGTTACTTTTTAAAAAAAATATTCAATTTTTATAATTATTTTTAATTTTTAATGAATCTTATCATATTTATTTTTTCAATTAATCCTTTTTTAATTTTTTTTTAAAAAAATAAGTTTTTATAACACATATCAATTTCTTATTGCATATCTAAATAGGTAAAATTGTTAAAATGTAAAAAGTTGGAGGGTAAAATCTTCTTTTTAATTTAATAAAAAAAGGCAAAATAGTCAATTTATACTTTATGTCAGATTTAACCATCAAAATTTTGTTCATAGAGGCTAAATTAATATATTTTAAAAAAGTTAGGGATTATATGAGTTAAAAAAGTAAAAACAGGTTAGTGATATATTTAAATAAGTTGGGGCCGAATTGATAATTATTTGAACTACTAAGTTTTAGTTTAACAAAAGTTCAGTTTCATTGTAATGTGTTCAAATTCCATTACAATTTGCCATAAAATAAAATGCGAAAAATATTTAGAAATTTAAGTCTGAATAAAGGGAGAGGCACGTGGATGCACTATCCTAAAGCCAAGATTCCTTCTACCGTGCGAGTAGTAGCAAATATCTAGGCTCCAAGATACACCCCTTAATACTCACAGCTGGTCTCCTTGATAAACACGATTATCGAAAGACTTTAATAAGTCTATAGAGTTGATTATCAAGAAGTTTGTGTATAATTAGCATTGTAATTATCAAATTGTTTGTGTGTAACTCTTTGTTAAGACCAAAGACACATTTATATAGGGATCTACATTAACAGTTTGACTAACAATAAAACTAATTTATAGATTTTAAATCTATGTATAACAACTATTTTATTGTTTTTTTTTTTGAAAAAAGAATAATATGAAAGCAAAAACCAACAGATCACACCTGACCAAGAGCTTCATTAATAACTAAAGCCTCCATGGAGGAAATATTACTCTCAATCCAAATAGTTTCAGCAAATAAAGACAAAGCAAACTTTGCAATAATATAAGCCACTATATTGGCTTGTCTAGCAGAAAAAACAACTTTAGAAAAAGGAAACTTGGCCATAAGATTTATAACCTTTGTAATGATCAACCCAATCTTAGAAAAGAGAAGGATCTCGAGAGGAAAAAAGATCAACTTGAGCTTTAGCATTAGCCTCACAAATAGCTGGGTTGAGACTTGTTTCCACAGCCAAATGCATGCCATGCAAAAGTGCCAAACCTTTTGTAATATAGGGAGAGCAATTGGCTTGCATTGATTGAGCACAATAAGCCATCGTCAGCTCCTCATAGTTCCTGATAATCACCCTTAACTAGCACTTCTCCCTTGAGCATCAATTGTAGCATTATAATTAATCTTGTAACAGTTAACCATATTCTGACAGCCAAACCAATAGCCACTCATCAATGTGCAATGACCCAACTTATCGAAATGCTGAAACAAAGAATCCTCTACCTAGCGAGGATTTAAAGGGATAGACATAATAATATCTACATCATCTTGAAGAAAGATTGATGAATAAGCCCATGATTCTAACCCATGTATAGAGAAAGCAGCCGGTGTACCGTTATTGACTCCCCTAAAACCTGTGGAGAAAAAGTTTTAAAGTAGAAGATCGAGGTAACCATAGATCTTTCTAAACAAACAGCGAAGCTTCAGACCCTAGGTGCCATTGAGAGCCAGTCTCCAACAATTCTCTCCCTCAAAGTAGACTTTTCCATAAAAAAGACCCCCGAATAAAATGTTTGGCTTGCATAAAACTAGAACTTGAGAAATAACAGCTATAAAGAACACGGGCAACCAAGGTTGCAAGGTTTTGAATAACTCTCCGTACTTGCTTGTTAATAATGCCTTATTAAACATCGATAAATCTTTGAAGCCCTAACCTTCCTCATTCTTCCCTATGCAAAATTTTGACCAGGAGCACCAATGGACTTTTGAGAGGTTCCATCGCTGCCTTACCAGAACTTGGCACATAGTCACTGAAGGTCTCAAAAAAGAGTTATAGACAGTCTAAACAAGCTCATAGAACAAACATGAATAGCCTGGATAATTGGTTTGATCAAAATTTTCTTATCACCAACACAAAAAAGCCTACTTCTCCAACCTTGAAATTTGCCCACGCATGTTCCTATATATATATATATATATATATATATATATATTTGCAAAAAGACTATTCTTGCTTTGGCTAGAAAAACTTGGAGGCCTTAAGTTACGCTTATGTCAGCCCACTATTTGCACTCCCAAGATACTAGTCATAGACGTCCTCAACTTGGAAGACACCCTGTTACTAAAGCACATAATTGACTTCGAAAAGTTGACCACTTGATCTGAAGCACGCAAAAAACTATTTAGCATTCCTTTCAAAATTTGACAATTATCACTAAAACCTTTGGTATAAAATAAACTATCGCCAGTGAAAAAAAGATGAGTAATAATTAGACCAAACCTACAGCACCTAAACCCCTTCAATAACCCCAATATCTCTACATGGTTCATTAGGCTTGATAACCCTAATGATAAATTAAAAATAAATACAGAGATAAGGAATAGACCGCGTGAAGAGCGCACCAACCCTTCATACTAAAAATATGATGAACAACTATGGAATAACCACAAAAATATGTCATCCATGTTTGGACTATCGATATGATTGTTACTATAAAAATCAGAGACTTGATCAAATAAAGAATCTCATCCACTATCCCTTACCTGCTTACCAACTGCAAGTTTTGCTTACACACCTCAACTAATTTCATTGCATTCATAATATCCTGATCTTTTTTTTTTGTAGTGCTTGCTATAATTCATTTGTCAACCCAAGTATTTCTTTCATCAAATACAAGCTAAACATAAAATCGAATGAGGATATAAACTCTAGTAAATATTTTGATTGAAATCTTTACTCACTAGAGTTTGACACATCTTTTACAACTATATCAAGCAAATCAATTAAGGATGGAAAAAAAGAGATTATGCTTAGTAACGTACCGTAATGCGAACCCCAACGTGTATTACCAAAACGCTTCACATTACTCTCCTGATTTTGGCCTTGTCCACTTAAAAGTTTACCATTATTTAATACTTCAGCAACCAAAGCAGATTATTTTTCTCGAAGAATGTCATGACGTTTTGGTGACCCTCCAACAATATTGATAACATTAGCAACTATATTGAAAAAAGAATTAATGTCATCGTGCTTTTTTGCCACCGCCGCATTCGCCAGTTGAAGCTGATGTGCAAAACAATAAACAATGTATACATATTTATTCTCCTTCAAAATGAGTATTTTAAGACCATTTAATTCTCCTTGCATGTTACTAGCTCCATCTAACCTTGCCTACGTAATCTAAAGATACTCAATCTATGTTCAGAAGGTAGATCATCAAGAGCTTTCTTCAATGAAAGAGAGGTGTCGGTAGTAACATGTTTAACAACTATAAAACGTTCAATTACATGTCCACTCTTACTTACAAAACGAAACACAACAGCCATTTGCTCTTTTGAAGACATGTTACGAGATTCATCAATCAAGACAGAAAAAAGTGTATCACCCATCTCATTAATAATGACATTAGTAGTTTCAACTAAACATGCATATATAATATTTTTCTGAATATCAGGTGAAGTCAATTTTATATTTTTAGGAGCATTCACCAAAGTAACTGTTTTAATATTTTCATTGTAATCACTAAGAAATTCTAGAAGCCGAAGAAAGTTACTTGGGTTACTTGAATTTCCAAATTCATCATGACCCCAGAAGGCAAGTCCTTGCTTTAGTAAAAAGCGAACACAATCAATGGATGCAGTCAAGCGAGTTCGATATTCCTTTCGAACTAGATCATAATGTTTGTAAAAAAAATGTTTGAACATGTTACTCTTGCTGCATTAAAGCATCGCACTTACTTACAGTTTGGGTGTGAGCACTGTTATATTTTCTAGCATGTTCAATCAATCTTTTAGATTTTTTCCAATTTTTAAACCCATTTAAAGTAAATGCATCACCTCCCTTTTGTTTACTAGTATCTGGCCTGAATAGATAACAACAAAAACAAAAAGCTGCATTTTTTGATAAACTATATTCTAACCAATTTTCATGGCGGCTAAACTAAGCAGGGTTGAATCGTTTCAGTTGCTTTCTGAACTTCAAGTATTCAAAGTTGTGTTCTTTAGGTTGACAATGACCCTTTGTATATATGCTATTCTAACTTCATCTCGAATATTAGGATGATAATCATAAATTGGAGGTCGTAAACTAGGATCTGTAGAAAGATTGGACAAGTCAAAATCTACTTTTCTTTTCTTTGAACTACCATCATCTATTTTTCGAGGTGTTGATTTCAACGGCTTAGTCAAATATCTTTCCATGTCTATTGTATCATACAATTAAAGATAGAAAATAAAATTATGTCATTCGAATAAAGTAAAATTCTGTAGAAAAATAAAATTGATTTAAAAAAATAAATAAATAAAATTGAGGATAATTAGTGGAGCACGCACAAGAACTGGAGACAAAATACATTAAAACTATTAATATAAGTTAAATTAAAATAATACCTCTATTGAATGGTGTTCTACTGAAAGTCTGGAAGAATACAAAGTGAATAAAAAATCGTTTACTATTAAAAAAGAAATAAAATTGTAGAATTATAGAAAACTGAATAAGAAATAAAATTTTAACAATATATAGAATTATAGAAGATAAAATCGTAGAAATCAAAAGGGAATAAAAAAAAAAGAAATTTGTAACTTGGTTTCCAAATTTTAAATTTGAGAGGCTTTGAACTTTTGGGCTTGGGTTTGGGGCTTTAAATAAAACAAACATAAAAGAATAATATAATGTGGGCTGTTGGACCATTTAAAAAATGAATTTGTTTTTTGAAATAAAAGAAAGCTGAATTTGTTTTTAGCTTATTGGGGGCTTATGATTCCACTGGGCCTAACATAGCTCTGCCCTTGTTCATGATCCTTAGATTTAATTAATTAACATGTTATAGTATTCGGACATGAAAAATAGTAGAAACCACATTGCCGTTTAAATTAATTTAGCATAATGTACTGATAATTCACTTTGATTTAGTAAAACTAAAATCATAAGCAAACGATTTTCGAATGGCACAAAATTTGGGATAATGATAGTTTAATGTCTCTAGGTTACACACAGGCTGTTTTTGCTATCAACTTTCATACCCTGTTTTTCACTTAACTTAAAACCCAAAACAAATGAAATCGAAATTTTTAGACAAGAAAGGCTTAAGTATCTACTTAAAATATGGAATGTTTTGACTTGATTATGTTGCTTCCACTAAATTATGGAAGTTAGGTTGTTAGGTTGTACACCGTCCAATAGTTTTGACAGATTTTATTTCTAATATTGGTTTTGTTACATCATAGGGAAATAGCTTCAAAATGACTTGAAATTTTTAGACACGCAAGGTTTACGCGACTACATAAAATTTAGAAAGTCTTGATTGACTTGGTTGAGTATTTTGTGTGTTGTAAATTTTGGAAGTGAGGCTGCGCAAGGTTTTGTAATGTTGACATATTTCATATCATTGTTTTGCCATTAAATATCCACTAAATGATATAAATATTTTAATATTTATAAATGACCATATGTATACCTTTATATTGTAATTTGTAAAATTATGTAGTGATTAATTGAGCTTATATTTTAGTGTATATAAATGTGTAATGTATGTACGGTTAAGTCTTATATAAGATATTTGATATTTCTCATAATTATTTGTATTTAATATTTTGTGAAGTTTTAAAACTTAAAGAATTTTAGTCCTGAAAAGCTCCCACAATTATTGTTAATTATAATTACTTATGTGCTAAAGAATATGTATATGTAATTTATTTATTAATAATTAACTTAATTTTTGTAATTATATTTTTTTTGGCTTTTGTTATTTTAGATATATAAATTTAATATATCTATCTATATTTTTACAGAGCTGAATGAATGAGCTCGTTACAAACCAACCCAATACATCTACAAATGCAATCTTCAGTCAAGTTATGAGTGAAGTTATTGGTCGAACTACTGATATATCTACTCTAACTTATGATTTTAGGATTGGTCGATTCAAAAAAAGATGAAGATAAAAACCAAAAAAAGAAGATAAAAACTCTTCTCATAATGAAACATTAAAGATGATGGAGGATGAGAGAATCTAAAGAGAGGCAGATAAAAATGAATAAGTTGAGATCCCAACTTAAAGAGATGAAAAATTGAAATTTCAGTTGATGAATTTTTGGTGAAGTTTCAGTTTCACCTAAATCCATATTTCGTTAGTGAATTAGTTTTATTTAGCTTAGAACATCTTTTTATTTTTATTTTTTTTAAACAAAACAACACTTCATTAACGAAGAGAAAAGACACAACTAGGTTCCACATTGAACCTAGAACAAACCTTAACAGAGGAACAATCTAAAGAAGCTAGGGTATGGGCCAAACCATTTCGCTTTCGAGAAATAGCTTGACAGTTAACAACCCCAACATTCTTAAACAAAGCTTTAACATCATTGATAACAAGGCCATCTAAACACAAACTAACATTCTTATCAAGGACTGCATTAACAACATTTAAAGCATCACACTCAACCAAATTCACCACCAGCCCCAAACTCTGAACAAACAGAAGCCCTTCCCTCAAAGCCAAAGATTCACCAACAGCAGCAGAAAAAGACCCAGCCAGCCTTAAAGAAATAGCGGCAATCACAACACCAAAGCAAGCTGGTAACCACTCTTTACTGTATAAGCTCCTTTTTTGTCAAAGTGCCACACAAGGCAATCTTGGTTTTTGGACAGCCCTAAAGGTATACTTAAAATAACCTCCTTGTCAACCTCCAAGAAAATTGAAAAATTTCACATAAAATTTCTTATCCTCATTGATCATATTCCTCATTGTTGATTTCTTATCCTAAGACCGCCAATGGTTTTCTAAAAGATCCTTCCTGCAACTTATACTTTCGTATTTCAGAATTTACAATTTTACTTTGCATCGCCAAATTCTCGACACCACAAAAAGCCTCCACACAATCTTGCAGTGCAATATTCACATCATCGTCATCTTTAATTGTTGGATCTTTGTAGCAGTGGTATGGGTTAAGGAAATAGGCCGCCAAGTGTAATGAACTATTAAGTTGACCTTTAATTCTTGCATCAATAATGTCAAAGATCGGTTTATAGTTTCTTTCGACATTGTTCATTGCCACTTTGATGTCTTCTTTTGCTTGCAGTAGCTCTCCATATACAAACCCCATTGTTGGCTTTCTATCTTCATCAACAAGTCTAAGCACCTTCACCAAAGATGCAAAGACCTTCAAGTAAAGGGTCACACTATTCCAAAAGCCCATACTCATAACAGTCACATATGTCGTTCTTCCCTTGCTAGTGTTAGACCATTTGTATTGCTCCCCATAGTAATGTAACCCATAGGTCACTAGAAAACATTGTCCTCAATTGAGCTTTTTTCTCTATCAGACTTTGCAATGTTAGAAATGAAGAGGCAAATCTAGTCACTCCCGGCGTCATTATGTCTCTCTTTTTTGTGAAATACCTCATTAAGGATAATGTCTTGTGGTGTGCATAGATGAAGACGGTAAAATTCTTGGCTTGGTCAATGGTTTTTTTGAACTTCTGGACCTTACCAATACTTTCAAGCATGAGATTGATGCTGTGAGTTACACACGAGGTCCAAAATATCTTAGGTCTTTTCACCTTGAGCAATTTCGTCGCTGCTATGTTGTTTGTGGCATTATCTGTGACCACTTGAATGACATTCTTTGGTCCAACTTGTTCAATGCACCTATCCACATACTGAAAAATATGCTCAGTCGTGTGTGCCTCATTTGATGACTCTTTAGAGGAAAGGAAAGTGGTTCTTTCTCTACAATTGATACACAAGTTCATTATGCTCATCCTTTTTCTATCGGACCAAGCATCCATCATAATAGAGCACCCATTCAAAGCCCAGTCTTGTTCTTGCTTCTTCAGAAACTCTTTTGTTCTCTGAACCTTCTCCTTCAACAACGGTTCCCTTAATTGGTATTGACTTGGTGGTTTGTATCCCGATCCAAATTGACCAACCGCCTTCATCATTAGCTTGAAATTATCATTGTCAATTGCATTGAAAAAAACCCCTGCTCCATACACCCATCTACTCACATACTGGCGCACATTATGAGTCCTTTGTTTAAAAAGTGTTTCGTGGATGTTTTGTTGTCTTTTAGTTGCACCACTTAATGAAGTTTCGCGATTGATTCCCGATACAAATCGATCCATAGAGCCAAGAGAATGGGGATCTCTCCTCACTCCTAATTCTTCCATCGTATCTTCTTCCTTAGTTGATCAACCACGTTTACTTGTGATCTTAACAACAACTTTTCCTTCTTCTTACCCCTCATCTTACTTTTAACCTCTATAATAGCATTTCTACACTTGGCTTATGCTTCCGGTGTTGCTTTTGGACAAGCTGCAACATTTCCTGATATTTGGCCTATATGCTCTTTCATTCTATACGCTCTTCCGGACATCACTTTTTCATATAGGATATATTTGACCCTGTCCAAATTCTTTGCATCAACTAACTCCCCAAACTCCCATCCAATATCATTTGACTTTCTTTTAAGCAATGACTCGGATATGGATTGGACCGTTTGGTCTAATAAGGCTGTTGAGGACGCCATTATAAATATAATAACCTAGAAAAGTTAATAAACATTTATAATTTATTTAATTATAAAAACATAAATAAAATAATACTTCAACTATACAAGATTACAAGTACACAACTACAATCTAGTCATCTATGACTATAAATGATTAAATTTCATAAACTTCATACTTTTCTATTTGGCTATTTCTTAAATTGTAAAATCCTAAATAAATATTAATTTAAAATACTAAAATAAAAATAGTAATATCTTTGTCATAATTTAATTTTTAAATTATCATTTCAAGTTCAATATAATATTATGGTAATCAACAATGAAGACTAAATTAAAAATATTCACAATTTTACAAAAAAATATTCATATAGACATCTAATCAAACACTTAGATTGCATATATAAAATTATATTTCTAACAACAATAAATCTTAAAAATACTAAAATATAGAAGAACAATATCTTGGAGATGGATGATGATGAAGAAAATGGGTTGAAAATAGACAACAAGATGAGACTTGGGGGGCTAGGGTTTGCTGTTGGCGTACACTGGTGAAGAAGAATGAAAAAAACCAAATCTTTTGCTTCTGCCCAAAGCTCGCTGTTTTTTGTTTTATAACTTAGCCAAAACAACGTCGTTTTGGGCTTGTTATTAAAAAACCAAAAACGATGTCGTTTTGAGTGTTAGAAAAAAAAAAAAACTGTCTCCGCGGCTGGGCGACCGCGAATTGGTCGCCTAGGCGGCCGACCACCTAGATTGGCTGATTTGGCCATTTTTCAGGCGGCGGCCGACCGAATTGGGCGAGTTTTAGAACACTGAATAAATCAAATACATAAATATGGGATTCACTTTGAAGGTAAACAATAAATTCATGAAGAGACTAATCTTTAAAATAAAACCCTATTTTAAGTTAGTCATTAAAGTCTTCTAACCCTAGCATATTTGTTAAATGTTTTTACGAAAAAACAATATAAACTCAGTAAATCTCAAAATATCCCATTAAACAAGAAAAATTGAAATCCAAACAAGATATACATCTTTATAATTACTATTTTGTTTTAATGGAAAAGAAACCGAATTTCCTCATATTCACAGTAATGATGTCTTTTTATTTAAATAAAGGGCGAATTGAAATGAAGTACCCTAGCGTTTAATTATATTGTAACGAAATCATGAGTTTAGCTTTAATTACACGTTAATACCCTACTATAAGTTGACCCAGTCAAACATAACGGTTTGACTATGACTTATATGTGGAATGACATAACTATCCCTGGTCAAAATTAAATTAAATAAATTTTAAATTTTAAATTTTTTTTTTTTAAAAAAATGGATCTCTACCATCTATCAAGATTGATGGACGATGGAGATTTATTTAATTTTTTACAATTTAAAAAATTTTATTTTTATTTTTTTTAAATTCATTAAGTTGAAAATGACCATATCATCTTTTAACTATTGGTTGACCGTCAACTCTAATAGTGAACCAGTTAGTCAATGGTACTAACATGTAATTAAAGCTAAATTCATGATTTTATTGTAATATAGCTAAACGTTACAATTCACCCTTAAATAAATCAAGGGATAATTGCAATAAAGTACCCTGACGTTTGGCTATATTGCAATGAAATCGTGAGTTTAGCCTTAATTGCATGTTAGTACCTTTGACCAAGTTGACCGGTATGTTGACTTTGACTTTTTGGTAAAAAGACAAAATTGCCCCTGGTTTAAAAAAAATAAATTAAATAAAAATTTAAAAAAATTGAAAAAATTAAAAATTTTAAAAATGGATCTCCACCGTCCATCAATCTTGATGGATGGTGGAGATACATTTAAAATAAAAAATAAAAATTTAAAACCAAATAATTAAAAAAAAATTTAAAAAATATTTTATATTAAAAAAAAATTAGTGTTCTTGGTGGAGATCCAGATTGGATCTCCACCGTCCATCAACATTGATGGACGGTGGAGATCCAATCTGGATCTCCACCAAGAACATCAAGAACAGAGCAAAAAAAAAAAAAAAAAAAAAATTTCTTCAAACGCGAACCCAGATCTGGGTTCGCGTTCGAACCCAGCTGCTGGGTTCGAAGGCGAACCCAGTTTCTGGGTTCGCCTTCGAACCCAGCTGTCGCCGATGGAGCGCTGCTCCATCGGCGACGGAGCAGATGCTCCATCAACGGGAGCAGATTTGCTCCCGTTGATGGAGCAGATCGAGTTTTCGAAATTTTTTTTTTTTTTTTTGTGTTCTTATTTGTTCTTGGTGTTCTTGGTGGAGATCCAGATTGGATCTCCACCGTCCATCATCATTGATGGACGGTGGAGATCCAATCTGGATCTCCACCAAGAAACACCAAAAAATTTTTTTAATTATTTTTAATTATATAATTTTAATTTTTTTTTAAAAAATGTATCTCCACCGTCCATCAAGATTGATGGACGGTGGAGATCTATTTTTAAAAATTTTAATTTTTAAAATTTTTTAAAATTTTTATTTAATTTTTTTTTTAACCAGGGGCAATTTTGTCTTTTTACCAAAAAAGTCAAAGTCAACATATTGATGGACGGTTGGATCTCCACCAAGAAATACCAAAATTTTTTTTTAATTATTTTTAATTATATAATTTTAATTTTTTTTAAAAAAAATGTATCTCCACCGTCCATCAATCTTGATGGACGGTGGAGATCTATTTTTAAAAATTTTAATTTTTAAAATTTTTTTAAATTTTTATTTAATTTTTTTTTTAACCAAGGGCAATTTTGTCTTTTTACCAAAAAAGTCAAAGTCAACATACCGGTCAACTTGGTCAAGGGTACTAACATGCAATTAATCAGTTAGTTAAGGGTATTAACATGCAATTAAGGCTAAACTCACAATTTCATTGCAATATAACCAAACGTCAGGGCACTTTATTGTAATTAGCCCATAAATCAAATATAAAATGTCGGATTCATTTTGAAGCTAAACAATAAATTCATGAAGAGCCTAATATTTAAAATAAACACTATTTTAAGTTAGTCATTAAAGTATTCTAAGCCTAGCATATTTGCTAAATGCTTTTAATAGCAAATCATAAAAGTATAAACTCAGTAAATCTCACAGTATCCCATTAAGGAAGAAACATTGAATAGGAATTGCAAGATATACATCTTTATAATTACTATTTCCTTTTAATAGAAAAGAAACTAGATTCACCTTTATCCAGAGTGATGACCTCTTTTGGCAGTATCTATTTGTTGATTTCTTTTTTCCTTTTGAGGCTTCCTCTTCTTGCCGGAGTCAAATTTAATCGTTTTAACCCTAAAATGATTAACCTTTGACTATAAAAAGAATCATATGAACTTACAATCTCTGATACAAACTAGCTAGATATTACAATTCCATCATAATATTTTATATAATTCTTGCCCTTCTCACTAAATATCTCTATGACTATGAATCAGAATCCTTCTTTTTCAAATCCTTTCAGTTTAGATTTTGGTGATGAAACCATTTATAATGGTCAAACCCTTTCACATCACTCATATTTAATTTTAAAACATGTGAATGTGAATGACTTAACCAGCTCCCAACTCCCTCTCATTAACTTGGTGGACTTTTTTGATTTTTACAGTCAAAATGGCCAGACTTTTCAAAGTACTAGCCCAAATGCTATAGGTTCTGGCAAACTAAGGTTTAGCCAAATAGTGACTGAAATGAGGAGAACCTGCGTTACCTCAAATAAGGTTAAAGTTCATAGATCCATTGACTATGAATTCACTGCCCAAAACCAACTAGCCCGTTATCCCAACGATCTCATTAGATATTCACAGGTTACGAGATCCACTCAGTTGCTTTCGTCAACCTTAACTATGGATCATTTGCTTCCTTCGAACAACATCGTTCCTGACCTATCCAATCTCATTCCAAACAACAATATTGGTGCTCATGTCCAAGGAATAATATCACATGGTATTAGATCTCCTTCAATTCAACTCCAATCAAATTTCGGAAACCAATTCCTCCTCATATCCAACCAAGCTAATCGTCGATTAGTTGAAAATGAGCCCTTTCATAACTTTATTCATCATCAAAACCAGCAAATCAGTAGGAAAACACCTCCAATTATGGACCTTGATGGTCATACTAATCATCATATGGATATGAGAGTCGTTCATGATCATACATTGGTAAGTACTGTATACGCATATCAAGTTAAAGGTCGAAACCCGGATCTAGATCCAAACCCTAACCACAAGTCAAGCCTTAGTCTTAACCCATTCGGTATCATAAACCTTCAAACTCTAACATAGGTGTGCCCAGTAGGAACAGAGTGGGAGTATCTATAGCTTCTAAAAACAAAATAACGCCTCACACCAATAACAACTCTTCTGATGACGGTCGTGAGTACGATGGGAGAACCCACAGCCTTCCTTACAAGAAACCTGGGTTATACAGATGTCCTAAATGCCTTGGAGTTTTCCATAGCTCACAGAAGTTTGCGTCTCACATGCAGTATTCCCATTATAGGAACGAAAGTATCGCTCAGAGGAATAAGAGGCTTACCGCCAAGAACAAGAGAAAGAACAAGCTTCAATTGGTTTACTTAGATGAATGACTCACAGTTGTGCCTATACAGTTTGTTAATGAAGACCCAACAAGGGTTCCTAGTCAAGGAATGAAAAATCAAGTGAATGTGAAGAAGGAAGACGAAGTTGTTGCTAATGATCGAGAATGAGAGGATGGCCCTGAGAGAGTTGCTACAGTTTTTATGACGGCTTGAAGGATGACAAGGAAGCTAATGCTAGAGAGGAGTTTTATGGTGAAATGATTATGATTTAAAGTTTAGTTACAATATGAATTTGGCGGGTCTGACCGTTATTAAATATAAGCTTTGTATTTTGTTTCTTTTAAATGGCTGTTAGGCCACAAACTACTTTAATATGTAGTTATTTTCTTATATATAAGACAAAGAGAATCCGTTTTCAACCATTACAATTATTGATCATAACTGATACTAATATCATTTCGGTGACGATGAGATTGAATGATACACTAAAATATTAAGGTAAATTAGGTCATTGATTTCAAATTTAAGTTATAATTTAGTCACCAATTAAAATTTGGCATATTAGACTGTTGTTCACCATAACCATATTTTAAAAACAATAATTGCTGACATAAATTTTGTATATACATATCTACAAATGGCCGAGAGGATGTCAATTATTAATTCTTAATACAGTGTTCTTCATGGAGAGGAAAAAAAGAGCATTATCAATTATAAAAAAATTCTCCATTATAACTAATGCGCATGTTGTTTTATATTTTGGCCATTTTCTCTACTCCGATGATATTTCCTACTAAAACTATTATAAATAATATTCTCCCAAAAATCATATAGGTTAATTTTAAAATGGTCTTTTAATATTAATTACTTAAATAAGAGTACACTTGTTTTATAAATAACATGCATTGTTGTCAATTATTAGAATTTTTATTCAAAGTATTATTCATATTCAAAATAGATGTAATGAAATTAAAATTAAGCAACAAAAGCTTTTAGTTAGTTTTTGGGTTATACAGATAAAATTTGAGGATGTAACCATTATGACCACTTTTGACAGTAACCAATTGTCTAGTAGATCTTTTGTTTTTGAGGCTTCCTCCTCATGCCAGAATCATTTAACCCAAAATTGATTCACCTTTGGCTATAAAAATAAACATATAAACTTACAATCTCTCACACAAACTAGCTAAATATTATAATTCCATCCCAAAATCTCATATAATTCTTGCTCTTCACAAACAATATCTCAGCGGCTATGAATCAGCATCCTTCTTTTTTGAAACATCTCAGTTTAGGTTTTGAAACCATTGATAATATGCTCAAACCCTTTCACTATACTCATATTTAAATCCAAACCATGTGAATGGGAATGGCTTAACCAGATCCCAGCTCGATCATCTCAACTCAACTAGCTAGGGTTTAGCCAAAGAGTGACTAAAATGAGAAGAACCTGCATTATGTCACGTAAGGTTCAAGTTCGCAGTTTCATTAACTTTGAATTCCCCATCCAAAACCAACTAACCCTTCCTCCGAACGACGTTGTTAAGTATTTAGAGGCTACGAGAACTAGGAGGAAAACTTCATTAAATACTTTGAGCACTCTAATATGTATAAATTTATGAACAAACAAATGGAAATAATAATGAATTACAATCACGAGATGTCACACTTTTGGTGAATGAATTCCTAGTTGATATAAATTTCCAACTTTATGAATTAGAACCTCTGTCACAAGAGTTGTACATTAGAAAGATTCTTGAGCGATTTTATTTGAGTAATTGCAAGCTCATAGATACTCCTATTGTAAAAGGACAAACTCTTATCTTTGATATCTGCCCTAAAACTCCATAAGATCAACAAATAATGACAAGTTCTTGATTGTTGGAAATAAAACACTCAAACAACTTTTATTTGAACTCAAAACAAATATTACAAGAAAAACTCTCACTCAAGAACTAACTCACTCTTTTACTTCTTCTTCACTCACTTAGAAGCTTTGCTTCTTCTTGATGCCTAAACCAAAATGGGGAGGGGGTATTTATACTACTTACAAATCATTTTAGACCACACAAATAAACTAATCCAAAATTATAATAACCATACACCTCATCCTTCTACATCCTTCCACACCCTTCTAATTGACCACATGATTTTTATGTCTAATTACCAAACCCTAGAGAATTCTAGATAAAGGGCTTGGACCTTATTTATGGACTTGGACTCTAATTTATTTGTGCTTGGGTTTGGGCTCCCATAATGGTTCAGGCCTTCACATAATTTGGGCCTAAAACAAGTTTATACTTCAATACCCCCATTTAAACTTGTTTTACCATCCCAAGCAAACTTCTTAATCTCGAAAAATCTTCAAACCTGAGTGGCTTGGTGAAAATATCTGCAATTTGATCTTTGGACTTCACGTACTCCATTTGCACATCCCTTTTCGCTATGCACTCCCTTATGTAGTGGTAACGAGTATCAATATGCTTGCTTCAATCATGGAACACTGGATTCTTTGCTAAGGCAATGGCTGACTTGTTGTCGACACAAATCTCAGTTGGCTTTTCTTATGGCAAACCCAATTCCTTCAGCAAATTTCTGAGCCATATTACATGACAGACGCTCGAAGTAGCAGCTACATATTCGGCTTCACAAGTGGATAGAGTGACAATCAGTTGTTTCTTTGACATCCAAGTGAAAGCTGTGTTTTCCATGAAGAACACGAACCCACTGGTGCTCTTCCTGTCATCTACATCTCCACCCCAATCGCTATCGCTATATCCCACAAGCTTGTAATCATTAGAAATTGAATAAAACAAGCCAAAATCAATTGTACCTTTAATGTAACGGAGGATTCTCTTAGCGGCTTTGAAATGGGTGGTTGTTGGATTCTCCATGTATCGACTTACAAGTCCAACAGCATAAAGAATATCTGGTCTCGTGCACGTCAAATAGCGTAAGCTTCCAACTAAACTTTTAAAGAATGTTGGATCTATGCTTTCACCTTTACCATGCTTCGATAGTTTGATTCTGCATTCTGCTGGCGTGTTTATCGGCTTACAATCATTCATCTTGAACTTCTTGAGTATCTCCTTTGCATAATTTTCTTAGGAGATAAAGATGCCTTCTTTCTTTTGCTTGACTTCAATACCAAGATAGTACGCCATTAATCCGATGTCAGTCATCTCAAATTCCTTGGCCATTGCTTTTTTGAACTCTTCAATCAGGCTTAGGTTATTGCCGATGAAAATCAAATCATCCACGTACAAGCATACTACCAGAATATCTCCATTCATGATCTTGATATATAGAGCGTGCTCGTAGGGACATTTGGTGAAGCCATTTTGTTGGAAGTACTTGTCAATTCTGCTATTCCATGCCCTTGGTGCTTGCTTTAACCCATAGAGAGCTCTTCTCAGCTTCAGAACTTTGTCTTCTTGGCCTTTGACTTCGTAACCCAGTGGTTACTGAATGTAGACATCTTCTTCAAGAACTCCATTTAGGAAGGCAGACTTTACATCCATCTGATGTATCTTCCACTTGTTTTGCGCTGCCATAGAAATGATTAGTCTTATAGTTTCTAATCTAGCAACTGGAGCAAATACCTCATCATAGTCTATTCCAGCTCTTTGACTGTAGCCCTTCGCAACTAGCCTTGCCTTGTGCCTTTCAATCTCTCCCTTAGAATTTCGCTTTGTTTTGTACACCCATTTGACACCAATTGCCTTGTGTCCTTTTGGAAGTGGAACAAGTTCCCAAGTGTTGTTCTTTTCAATGGCCTTGATTTCCATCGCATCTCTCCACTTCTTTTCTTGAGCAGCTTCTTCAAAACTCACTGGTTCACAATCAGCAAAGAGGCAAAAAAGAGTAAGATTATCAGATCTCTCAGTTACCTCATATAAATCTTGAAGATTTCTTGTTCGCTCCATTGTTCTTTCTTGTAGAAATGATGGTGGTGAATTTCCATTATTTGTTGAAGCTGGTGATGCTGGTGGTGTAGTGGGTTCTTGTTGAGGTTCTTCTAGTTGCTCCACTGGCGTCTGCTCTGTTTCTTCAAATTGTGGAGTGAAGTTGAAGTTGTCTACATGCGATCCAAAATCCCATTCTCCTTCTTCATCAAATATCACATCTCGGCTGATCACAAACTTTTTGTTGTTCGGGTTGTATAGCTTGTAACCTTTTGAATAAGTGGGATAGCCGATGAAGATGAAACTCTCACTTCTATCGTCAAGCTTGGTTCTTCTCTCATCTGGTACATGAACATGAGCTATGCTTCCAAAAACTCTTAGGTGGGAGATGCCGGGTTTTCTACCACTCCATGCTTCTTGAGGTGTCTTTCCCCACACACTTCTTGTTGGAGAACGATTAGACAAATAGACTGCACACGCCACTGCTTCTGCCCAAAACTCCTTAGGCAATTTCTTACTTTTGAGCATGCTTCGCGCCAAATCCAGGATTGTTCTATTCTTTCTTTCTGCAACTCCATTTTGTTGAGGGGATCTGGGAACAGTTAGAGGACGTCTAATTCCATTATCTTCACAAAACTCCAGGAATTCCTTGGATGTGAATTCTCCTCCTCTATCGGATCTCAGTGCCTTGATCTTATGGCCACTCGCTTTTTCCACATCGGCTTTGAACTTCTTGAATACTCCAAAGACTTCTGATTTCTGCTTTAAGAAATAAACCCATGTTTTTCTTGAAAAATCATCAATAAAGAGAAGGAAATAATTATTGTTACCGAAAGAGCTTGGCTTGATCGGACCGCATACATCGGTATGGACTAGCTCGAGTGGCTTCTTGGCTCTTAAGTCTGACTCTTTTGGAAAGCTATTTCTAAATTGCTTCCCGAGTAAACATCCTTTGCAAAGTTGGTCAGGATGATTGATGTATGGTAGTCCTCTCACCATTTCCTTCTTAGATAGTAGCTCCAAGCTTCCAAAATTGAGATGCCCAAATCGAAGGTGCCATAACCAAGATGCATCTTTGTAGCAGGCTTTCAGACACTTTGCAACATCGTTTTGAATGTTTAAAGAAAATAATCTATTCTTTGACATTTTTACTTTCGCTATTAGATTTCCTTTGTCATCTCTTATAAAAAGACTACAATCCTTCATATGAATATCATAGCCTTTTTCTAAGAGTTGACCCATACTCAAGATGTTGCATGTCATATTGGGCACATAGTAGACATTTGAGATTAATTGATGACTACCATTTTTAGCGCGGATAAGAATGTTACCTTTTCCTTTCACTGATATTTTTGAATCATCTCCAAATGAGACATTGCCAGCCACTGATTCATCTAGCTCTACGAACATACTTCTTCTTCCACACATGTGGTTGCTTGCACCAGTGTCGAGGTACCAAGCATTTTCTTGGTCTCCATCATTGTCTCTACAAGCTAGTAGCACTGTCTCCTTCTCTTCGGTTTTGACTTCCACATAATTGGACCTTTCGTCAACTTTACTGCTGGGAGCTCTACATTCCGAAGCATAATGCCCAAATTTCTGACAATTATAGCATTGAACTTGAGATTTATCATACCTCGAGTTTGAATTGCCTCTCCCGCGGCCTCTTGTTGAGCTTTCTCCTTTCTCATAGTTGTTGAGGTTGCTGCTGTTGGAATTCCAACCTCGTCCATGGCTACGACCTCTACCTCGTCCTCGGCCTCGGCCTCTACCTCGACCACGCTGGCTTCTCTCGTGGCCTTGACTTTCTTCCTTCTCCTTCAGTTGCATCTTGAGGAGTTGCTCGTTGATTTCTTGCTTCCTCTTATGTTTTTCTTCATATGCTTGCAATGATCCTTGGAGTTGCTCGATCGTCATTTCTTCCAAGTCTTTAGTTTCTTCTATCGTCACGACAATGTGCTCAAATTTGGGATCCAATGAACGGAGTATCTTCTCTATTATTCTTACATCTTCTAACTTTTCACCGTTTCTTTTTAATTGATTAGAAACGGCTACTACTCTTGAGAAATAATCTGAAATAGATTCAGATGCTTTCATGTGTAAGGATTCGAATTCACCTCTTAATGTTTGGAGACGGACCTTCTTTACCTTTTCAACTCCTTTGTAAGAGATTTGCAACTTCTCCCACGCTTGCTTGGCGGAGCTTGCACTCGAAATCTTCTCAAAACCATCATCATCTAACGCTTGATAGATGAGATAGAGAGCCTTCTTGTCTCTTTTCCTTGAGTCTTTTAAACTATCCTTTTGAGTTTGGGATAGAGTTGACTCATCTTCTGGTTCGGTGTAGCCTTTCTCTACGACCTCCCAGACATCGTGTGCTCCAAGGAGAGCCTTCATCTTGATACTCCAATTATCATAGTTTTCATTCTTGAGTGTTGGAACTTGAAACGACGCCATACCATTAGCCATAACTCTCAATATGGTGAGAATTTCGAAATTCTGACTATACGGATGAACTTAGAACGTCGAAAAACTTTAAGATGAACTTAGACAAAAAATCGATTTTTATGGTCAAAATCAAAGTCAACGGTCAACCTAACCTGGTCAACAGTCAACGGCTTGGCAGCTCGGTCAGCGGCTCGGTCAACAAGCTTAGTGGCTCGGTCAACTCGGCTTCAACTTGGCTGGACTCACTTCCAACTCGGCTGACTCGGCTTGAACTCGGCTTGGACTCGGTGAGTTAACTCACTCTCTGGCAGCAAACTTTCGGCGGCTCGTGGCGGCTCGTTTGAACTCCGATCGGGGTGATTTTTACGGCGTCGGCTTCGTCTCGTCGAGAACTTCGATTTGGATATGCTATAGTGCACACCTTCCAACTTGTCTCTGATACCACTTTGTTGGAAATAAAACACTCAAACAACTTTTATTTTAACTCAAAACAAATATTACAAGAAAAACTCTCACTCAAGAACTAACTCACTCTTTTACTTCTTCTTCACTCACTTAGAAGCTTTGCTTCTTCTTGATGCCTAAACCAAAATGGGGAGGGGGTATTTATACTACTTACAAATCATTTTAGACCACACAAATAAACTAATCCAAAATTATAATAACCATACACCTCATCCTTCTACATTCTTCCACACCCTTCTAATTGACCACATGATTTTTATGTCTAATTACCAAACCCTAGAGAATTCTAGATAAAGGGCTTGGACCTTATTTTTGGACTTGGACTCTAATTTATTTGGGCTTGGGTTTGGGCTCCCATAATAGTTCAGGCCTTCAAATGGTTTAGGCCTAAAACAAGTTTATACTTCAACATTGATATTGGTGTCATTCAAAGTCTCATGTATATTATGATGTGTACATGGCCGAATATTTGTTATGCCGTGAGATTGGTGATCTATACCAATATAATTCTAGATTAAAATATCGAAATGTTGTCTAAAGGATTTTGGCTTAGTAAAGGCGTTGTTTCATGGAGTAGTAAGTAGCAAACACGTATATATAGTTTGGTATGGAAACCAAAACTTGTGGCATGTTGGGCAGTACTACAAGAAGCTACTTGACTCTAAATGTTTTGAGAATCTTGGGATAGTTATCGATGTATTGAGAATATGATTAGATCAAATCACTAAAAGATGAACACGGAAGTTCGAAAGTCCAATTCTGAAATTCTACTCAGTTATTCATCGCACACAAATTATAACTCTACACCACAGCTTAAAGATGCTACCCTGATCATAAGACCATTAATATATTGTAACTGGCAGAAGCTTTAGAGGCAACTTCATAAGAGTTGAGATGCCGGATTCCTCTTCCATATTAATATCTTCTTTCCTCATTCCATTTGGTAATTTCCAATCAAAACACTACAGCAGATTTGCTAATGCAAGTGCAATAGCAGCTGTAGCAAGATATGCTCCAGGACATCCTCTTCGACCCGAACTAAACCGCAAGCACTTACAGCGGTGTCCCTTAAAATAAATGGAGCTGCTCAAAAACTTCTCTGGCATGAACTGTTCCGGGTTTTCCCAGATTTCAGACAAAGCCAAGCAACGTTCTAGATGAATCAAGTTAGTTCTTGCCGACTTAATTAGCAATAAATTAAGATCATAAGAGAAGTATTTGCTTCTGGAGCAGCAATGAGAGCCACCAAACATGAATTTATTTATTCTACCAATGAAAGTTAATATCATTTATGCTTGATAATGAGTAACTTATTTTTAGACTGTACACTACAAAGTTTCATTAGGAGGAAATGATTTGGTGGTGACACTCCGCGGTAAGCTATATATAATAAGAAATGATCCGATGAGGACGACACTTCAAAAGGTATAATAGTACATTATATGACAGATTTTGCACAAAGTAAAAGTTCCATTTTTTAGGGACATTGTTCGATGACAACACTCCAACTCAAGGCATAATAGTACATCATGTGAAAGCATTTTGTGCACTAAGAAATTTCACAACGGCGACACTTTCGTATAAGGTATAATAGGACGCCATATCAAAGTGTTTAGAGACCTAGCTACAAACTAATTCAATTTGATTTTAAACTAATATTATAAGGTAGATTTAACAAGTTTTACAAATTCACTATGTTTTAGTATCAAACCTGTAATCTTTCAAGTTAAAAAACTAATATTTTAAAACACATTTATAATGGATGGAAAGTTTTTTGCATGTTAAATGATCAAATTAAGAAATAATGAATTTATTATAATATTAGTTATCAAATAATAACATTTTATAATCATTATATATCTCTATTTATAGTTTTGATATATATATTAATTATGATAATAATAATATATTTCCGATTTATTTTGGATTGAGTTTTGTTCTCCCGATGTTGAGTTGTTGGTCCAGGATGATTATCCTAGATAGTTCTCTTTGGCAATATATGGTTCTTTAGCAATATAAGTCTTAATCAAATGAGAATAAGATATCAAAAATAGTTGAAAACAAATTAGATACTAAGGTTTTGTTGATCAATAGACTCTGCTCATTTTGATAAGCTTGTGCATATGGAATTAGGGTTTGTTTGGTACGACTTTTTGAAGTTTATTTTTGATTTTTTGAGCCAAAAAGCTCTTTGAGAAGTGTTTGAATTTTCTAAGAGAAGAGCTTTTAAGCTTTGAAAGCTTTTTCAGATGAAGCAAAAATATACGACTTTTGTAGGAAGAGTTTCCAAGAAGCTAAAAAACTAAAGTAAAAACTATGCTAAATAGAGCCTTAATCGGTTCAATTGGCACAATCAGTTGATCTAGTGTATGGTGCACTGAAACATGATTGTATGCAATCGCAACTCTATAATAAAGGCTTCTAGACTGCATATCTTATAACTTAGATTTTTTAAATCTTAAATATATATATATATATAGTTAATTTAGTTTTATAATTTCATATTTGAATAATTTTATTTATATTCTTTCATATTTGGTTAATTTACTAGTATTCTTCCAATTTTTTTTTTCATATTTGTTAATCTATTTTATTCTTCTATAGTTGGTTAATTTACTTATAGTTGGTTAATTTACTTGTTATCTTATATTGGCTAATTTTAATTTATTCTTCTGGTTAATTTATTTGGAATCTCTATACTGGTTAATTCCGAATTTGGTCAATTTTATATATTCTTCTATATTTGATGAATTTACTTGTTATCTTCACTATTTGATATTTATTCTATATTTAATTGATTTATTTCTAAATTTTTTTAATTTTACTTGTATACTTTTACTTTTATGCTATTGTATTTAGTTAATTCCTTATTTAGTCAATTTATTTGTATATTTAGTTAATTTACCTGTACACTTATATTTAGTTAATTTATTTGTAATTTTCTATATTTTATTAATTTATTTATATATTTCTATATTAGCCGACGATACAACCTTATAAATAGACTTCACTGTTTGTAATTTCTAACAATCTTCTTGTAATTCCAAATGGCGCAGCGAGTAATGCTTGCACCAGCATTCTCCCAGCATTGCATTTATCCATCATCAGAAAAATTTCCTCCTAAATTGTTTTGTGGCAACCGCAATCACAATCGCTTATCTTACTTGACAAAGAAGTCAGTAAATGGAGGCCGAATACAAATGTGTTTAGCAGCTGAAACCAAACAAGAAATTGTTCGTCCACTGGCTGTGTTTCCTTCTAATATTTGGAAAGATAAATATCATTGCTTCTTTGCTTCCACTGCCACTCGTCTCTCTGTAAGTATACTTACTGCATTTCTATAAGCATATCAAGTACGGATTAATTAGATATATGCTTGTAATTTTAAAAGATTAATTTGTATTTATTAGCTGATGTTGTTTATTACTCTTCACAAACACATCACACAAGGTACAAATTAGCTATATATATATATATATATTTTACAATGTGTTCGCTTCTCAAGATTAGCTTATTTCTCAGGATTTTGAGCAAACATATGGTAGCAAGATAGAAGAGCTAAAAGATATGGTGAAGGAAATGCTAATTACTCCACTGAATGATCCGATAGAGAAAATCAGTTTGATCAACTCATTATGCCGACTTGGTGTTTCATATCACTTTGAGACGGAGATTGAAGAACAGTTAAATCATATGTTTGAATCTCAATATGATAATGATAATGATTATGACTTGTACACTACCGCTCTTCAATTTCGAGTCTTTAGACAACATGGTTACAAAATGACTAGTAGTAAGTACGAATTATATATCAATATTAAAGTTTATATCTCTATATATCTATATATACTGACACGGAGTTCAAGTATTTGCATGCATAATGCATTATATGTTTATAATAACAGTCCTAATTCGTTCAATCGTAATCAGGCGTGTTCAACAAATTTAAGGACAATGATGGAAAGTTTAAGGAAGCTTTAACGAATGATGCAAAGGGAATGCTAAGTTTATATGAAGCTACCCAATTGAGAATGCATGGAGAAGATGTTCTTGAGGAGGCCCTTGCTTTCACGAAGACTCATCTTAAGTCCTTGGCTTACAAGTCAAGCCCTCATTTGGCAAAACAAATCAACAAAGCCCTGAAGATTCCCTTCCACAAAGGCATACCACGACTTGAAGCACACCACTACATTTCACTCTATGAAGAAGATCATGAATCTAGGAATGACACTCTTCTCTTGTTTGCAAAGCTAGATTTTAATCGCTTACAGCTATTGTACCAACAAGAGATAAGACACGTTACAAGGTAAAAGTTTTGTTTAACTTTTCATAAGTACTACAAATTTTTTGTTTAACTTTTACTTAATTATATATCAATGCATATGCGTTTATTACAGTACTAAATATAATGAAAAAAAATAATAATAATCTTTTTCTATCTGTAGTGCAGTTGGTGGAATGATTTAAATATCGCATCAGAACTATCTTATGCACGAGACAGAATAATTGAGATATACTTTTGGATAGTTGCTACAAATTTCGAGCCTTATTATTCTCGTGGCCGGTTAATTTTCACTAAATTTCTGAAGCTGATGTCAGTTGTAGATGATACATATGATGCTTATGGTATTTTCGAAGAACTTCAATGTTTTATGGATGCCATAGAAAGGTGCTCTATATATATTCTTCTTTTATTTTATTTTATGTCATGCTTGGACATTAATTGGTCTTGATCTGGTGGACCTAAGTAATTAATTAACTTCTTAGTATAATATCGAAGTATCCAATCGTAATGATAGAGATATGATCATCATATGTTTTTCTAATTATTTTCAGGTGGGACACTAGTGCCCTTACTGAGTTGCCAGAATATATGAAAATTCTGTACAGTACCCTCTTAGATTTTTTTGAAGAAGTCAACAGTGAAATAACCAAGGAAGGAAGATCTTATAGTTTCTCATGTTCAAAAGAGATGGTAATATTTGTTTAATAATTTCTATATGATAAAGCAATATGTCAACTATATATAAAATGTGTCTAATTCTGTTAATAATTAGACGAAAGGGTTGGTGAGAGCTTACCATCAGGAGGCAGAATGGTTGAATCAAAATTATATGCCAACATTTGATGAGCATTTGAGCAATGGAATAATTTCAGCAGGTTGTTTTGCAATTACAGCAATAACCTTTATGGGAATGGGAGAAATTGCAGGGATCAATGCATTTGAGTGGTTGCAAAATCGACCAAGACTTGTCAGGTCCACATATTTAATCACTCGTGTTATGGATGACATAATGACCCACGAGGTATATATATATATATATATATTATGTTATTAATATTGATGGAATTAAATTGTTTCATATTTTATGTTTTAATCTTTACACATATATGATATTTGAAGTTCGAGCAAAAGCGAGCACATATAGCCTCTAGCGTGGAATGTTACATGAAACAATATGATGTTTCAAAAGAGGAGGCAATTGAAAAGTTGATGATAATGGTTGAAGAGGCATGGAAGGATATGAACGAAGAATGCATAAGACCCACGGCCATTTCAATGCAACTCCTCATTCCGATTGTCAACGTTGCTCGTCTAGCTGAAGTTACTTACCAAGCCATAGATGGATACACAAATCCACAGCATATAAAACATTATATTACCCAACTCTTTATTGATCCAATACCTATTTAAGAAACCTCTTTGTGTTTGTTTATTCTGTAAGTCATATCTGTTTTAGACAAGGTGTTGGTGTTGGTGTTGGTGTTGCTTTAATTGAGATGGGTTCAAGTGTGTGTACTAGTGTGCTGTTTGTGAATGAAGTGCTTGTTTATGTAAAACAAAGAAAAATATCAAGTGTTTGTTGTGGAGCTCAATGAGCTTGAGAGAACATGTGAGATTTCATTAATGGAGGAGAAACAGTTTTTGATCTAACTGATCTTCTGCTGGTTACAATGAAAAAGATCAATATATATACTACTATTTGCTAACCATCTGATTGTAAATTTTTAGAATGTTATAAATACATGCAGTTCGTGTGACTTGATCACACATTGTGCATGACTCTAACCACCTTCCAGGTCAGGTGTCAAGTCAGCAACTTATGCAACTTCCTCTGCTCTAGATGCAACTGCCGCCGCTCATTTGAGCACCTTGAACCTGATTGATGATGACCAGCTTCTCTTCGATCAGCTGATCTAATTAGTGGTTGACAAACAGCCAAACCAGTGTAACAGTTTGTGATGCAATGTACTACACCCCTTAATGCAATGAGGTTTAGTGAAACACGAATGCAAGGAAGACATTCAAGGCTTTTGATTACATTTTAAAAGGAAAAAACCAAGGCCTCGTTTGGTACGCGGAATTAGGTTGGACCGGGATTGGATTGGATTAATATAACACTATCCACCATTTGGTAAAACATGGGATAGGACTAAAATAGTGTAATTCTATATTTTGAATGATTTGGGATGTGTATTATATGAATGAATTATAACTAAATTTAATAAATTTAAATATAATTAGTCTATTAAATAGATACATAAATTATAATTACATTAAAAAAAATAATTGAATAAAAAAATATAAATTTATTTTTTTAAAACAAAATAAAATAATATAAAATTTAATTTAAATAATATTAATATATTGGTAAATTAAGTATTAAAAAAATTATAAATCCAATTCAATTTTATTAAAAACCACGATGAAAGTTTACAATTTTAAAAATAAAAGTTCACTTTAATTTTTATTTTAAAATGAAAAATTTATTATTAAATACTTATTAATGGTTATTAATTTTAATTAAATGGGTGATGAGAGAGAAGTGTGTATGTGAGATAGAGAGAGAAGGGGATAAGAAATTATTAGTGATGAGGGAGGGTTTAATAAAAAAACAATAAATTTTTTTTTTTTTTTTATTAGTCGAGAGACTATTAGTGATAGGGGGTGGGGTGGATTTATATAGTCCAGTCAACATAGGACTATTTTAGTATACGAGATTATGAATCTCATGTCTACACATTTCACCAAAAACAGGATAGAGACTAAAATAATTCAATCCCGAGCTAATCCCGCATACCAAACGGAGCCCAAAAGAACCCTGGTACGTGCATCTGTAAATACTGTATAGTATCTATATCTCTATGTGGAAAGTAGAGGACCTAGTCCCCAAATGTCACTATAAATCAGCTCTAGAGGAGACTGTGCAGTGATATCATGCTTGTCAAAAGGTAACTTATGCATCTTCCCAATTTTACAAGAATCACAACAATCAAGTGCATGAATTCGAAAAGGAAAATGCTTTGTTCTTAATGCTTTTTGCAAAATAAGGGGTTAGACATGTCCAAGTTTAGCATACCAAATGGATGAATTAGTTTTGGCAGCCAATGCAGCATCAAAGTGTTATGAACTTACATTTGTATTAAATTGAATTTTATTAGACTTAGTACAAGACAGAGACTAGAGTCTTAAATCTTCTAAGCATCTGCAGAAAGTAAATAGCTCCTATTTGATCTTTGTGAGCCAATTCCAGCTAACCTCATGTGATACAAGTCATTCTCAATTGAGCTTGGAAAAGAATTCTTTTGGTTTTTAGGTCCTTGACAACACAATTATCAGCAGAAAACTCAGCACTAGTATTGTTGTCTTTTGCTAGTTTAGATATGCTCAACGAGTTTCTAGAGATTGTAAGCATGTTTATATGATTGAGATGTAAATTAGTTGGAGGTGAGGTGTGTGACTTAACAATAGTGTCACCATAGTGTGCAATTTCAAGATATACATCATTTCTAATCATAAGTTTATCCTTACCTATCTAATCAGATTGAAGATAGAGGTTATTGAGATCAGATGTAATGTGATTAGTAGCCCAACTATCCACATACTATCTTGGCAAATGTTTGATTGTAGTTGGTTTGTGGCTGATGACAATTGAATTGATAATTGACTTGATTATGTGGCTACGAAAACCATCTTGGCCACCACTAGGTTGTGTAGAGACTTGCATAGCACCTTGAGCATATGAAACCTAATTGTTGTTGTTATTTGAGTTACCACCATTTGTGTAAAATGGGTTTTTCAATAATTTTTAATGGATTTTTTTTGTAATTTTTAATTTTTTAGGATCTTTTTGTAATTATCTAGTCAGTGGATAGTTGAAGGGTATTTATATTATTTTTTTTCAAAATGACTAAAAACGATTAGTTTTTCATTTAAGGTTAAAAACAATTGTATTCATAATTTTTTTGCCACTTTTGTCCCTTTAATAAAACTAAAAACAAAATTTTTTAAAAAGCAATTCTATATCTAGTAGAGATCCAACAATCTATCTTCAAAAGATGGACAGTAAATATTAGTCTCTACCAAATCTCCAAGCAACAATTTTTTTAAAAAAATATGAACAAACAAACAAAAAAAATATCTTATAGCATACAACAAATAATAAAAAATAAATAAAGAGAGACAGAAAGAGAAAAGATGTGAGAGAAGAAGAAGAAGATTAGGAGAGACAGAGAGAGAAAAAAAATAATAAAGAGAAGAAGATGAGGAAACAGAAGAGAGAGAAAAATAATTTTTTTTTATTTTAAATAAAATTTTATTTAATTTAAAAATATTTTGAGTATTTATTATGTTATAATTATTTTTCTACCCTTTAATATATATATATATATATATATTTTAGAATAAAAAATATATATAAAACCAAAACTAAAAGAACAACAATCATCTAGGACAATCGTCCTGCACAAAACACTCCACAAGCGGAGGACAAGAATCCAACCAAAAGGACCCCAAAATTGAGCTAAGAGTAAACCTAGCGAGAGCATCAGCCACCTTATTAGCAGACTAAGGAACAAATGAAAAACTAAGAACAAAAGAAAAACAATTAGAATGCAAAATATCATCAATCACCAAACCTAAATCAGAAAAAGGGATAGACCCTTCGCGCAGAGAGTTAATAACTCCCAACAAATCCGACTCCACATGAACCGGAGCCAGACCAGAATCACGAACAAATCGGATTCCATATAATATAGCTGTAGCTTCAGCTAAAAGCGGAGAAAAACTTGCCAAAAGTGGATTTTACCCTTTAATATTTAATTGTCAAATATAACTTAATAGAAGGAAAATTTTAAATATTTTTATAAACTAAAGTAGATAAGATAAAGAAAAATGAAAGTAAAGATTGAAAAATAAAGAATACCTCAAATTAAATGATGGAGAATAACAATATCTCAAAGATATATACATTTAATTGCATGGATGCAAATGCAATGTATTGTTCCAAGGTGTAGCAATAGCCTAGGTAGCTTGCAAGAATTCTTGACTTTTGTAAATTCATTTAATTAAAGCTATCTCTAACGCTAGGTTGTTGGGAACTTGGGATTGGGTAGAGGCTTTGGTGGCCATCTCTAACATGCAAATTGCGACATTATTTTTCACCTTTGGTCCAAGTGCCATATCTTGCTCTCTAAAGACAAAATATCCTAAATATATTTTAATATTTAATTTTCTCTATTTTTTTTTAAAGGAAATTTTTTTTTCTCTATCTAGTTGTCCTTGAAGTCATCTCTTCCTTGCCTAAACTTTAAATTAATTACAATAGTTGAAAATAAATTCATAAATAAATCAGAAACAAATAAATTAATATATATATATACACACACTCATATTACATTAAGCATGTTTAAAAAATTATAGACGTTAATTATTTTTCAGTTATAACTTCATTTATTGTCAATACATTTTCCTTAGTTACTAACGGTGCAAGAGTATTACTTGGTCATATTATATAGTATTTTTCTTTTAAACAATGTGGTTATAATAGTTTTTTTATTTTACAAAAATTGAGACGAATTAGTAATAAACATTTCACACCTATAAATTAAGGTTATAGGTTCAAATTGTATCTCTATTTTTAAAATTTTAAATTTATACTTAATAAGAAAATATCTTTTCTTCTTTGAAGATAACTAGAATCAAATAAATTATAAATTAAATCAAATAAGTTTTAAAATCGTTATTAGAGTTGATAGATAAAAGCTTATGTGCTTTCAACCGCTAATATTATATTATCGTGTCCAATATTGATCTTCCTTCTCGCTCACCTCCCACTCCTTTCTCACTCAAACCGACATTGCGGTGCCGAACACAATGGTATGGAAACGCGCTTGAGAGTGCAGACAGAGTAGATGACTGAGTCTGAGATGAAGAGTATTACCCAAAACCATGAGTGTGGGCAAAGGTCGATACTCAAATATTGGAACCCCAAATGTTCAATCATGAACAACCAAAATCTTTTTAATTTAAATATTGAGGGATATTTAATTGGTATGAAAAGAATCAGGTAAAATTGAAACTCTGTCTAATTGTATCATGACACAGTTTTAAATTTTAACAATAGTTGAGGGTAAAACAGTATTTTACACTGTTCAAAAAATAGTGAGGGAAATTAAAATGATAAATTTCATACTGACCCTCTTTGGCAGCAAGCTATGCATGAAGAACTAGATGCCCTTCAAAAGAATCACACTTGGGATATGGTTGACTTGCCTCCTGGTCAGTCTGTAGTAGGTTGTCGATGGATTTACAAGATCAAGACCAAGGCTGATGGATCTGTTGAACGATACAAGACTCGCCTAGTTGCTAGAGGTTTTACTCAGAAATATGGCATTGACTATGAGGAAACTTTTGCTCATGTTGCTCGCCTTACATCTGTCAGATGTCTTATTGCTGTGGCTGCCGTTCGCCGTTGGCCTCTTTATCAAATGGATGTGAAGAATGCTTTTCTAAATGGAGATCTTCAAGAAGAAGTGTACATGCAACCACCCCTTGGCTATCCACACTCCGGCAGACAAGTTTGTCGTCTTCACCGTGCTCTTTATGGCCTCAAACAGGCTCCTCGAGCTTGGTTTGAAAAATTTAGCTCAGTTGTTGCTCAGCAGGGTTTCACTTCGAGTCCCCATGACACTGCTCTCTTCATCCGACGATCTTCTGCTGGTATCACTCTTATTCTTCTTTATGTTGATGATATGATTATTACTGGAGATGACTCTGCAGGTATCCGCTCTCTTCAGCGCTTCCTTAGTCAGCATTTTGAGATGAAAGATCTGGGCACTCTCAGTTATTTTCTTGGGCTGGAAGTTACCACATCCTCCGATGGATACTATCTTTCTCAAGCTAAATATGCTTCTGATCTTCTCACTAAGGCTGGTATCACCGACAATAAGACTGTTTCCACTCCCTTGGAATACAATGCAAAGCTCACACCCTTGGATGGTGAGCTTATATCCGATGCTACTCGCTATCGTCAGTTGGTTGGTAGTCTGATCTATCTCACTGTTACGCGTCCAGATATTTCGCATGCTGTAGGTATGGTTAGTAAGTTCATGGATGCTCCTCGTTCTGTCCATTATGCTGCCGTTCTTCGGATTCTCCGATATGTCAAGGGCACTCTTTATCATGGTCTACACTACTCCTCTCGGTCTTCTCTCGAGCTCCATGCTTATTCAGATGCAGATTGGGCAGGTGATCCGACTGATCGATGTTCTATCACAGGTTTCTGTTTCATGTTGGGTACTTCTCTTGTTTCATGGCGTAGTAAAAAGCAGGATGTTGTTTCCCGTTCCAGTACCGAGGCTGAGTATCGTGCCCTTGCCGGCACCACCTGCGAACTTATCTGGCTTCGTTGGCTCTTGGCTGACATGGATGCTCCACAGCCCACTGCCACTCCTATTTATTGTGACAATCGTAGTGCTATCTACATTGCTCATAATGATGTCTTCCATGAACGCACCAAGCACATTGAAATCGACTGCCACATCACTCGTCAGCATCTCAAGAAAGGTATTCTAAAGTTGTTCTCCATCTCCTCTGCTGACCAGCGTGCTGATACTTTCACCAAATCTCACCCACCTGGTCGTCTTCGAGATCTTATATCCAAACTCCAGTTGGCTTCCTCATTGCCACCTCGAGTTTGAGGGGGGATGTTAGTGTATAGCTTTAGCTTAGTATTGGCCCATTGGGCTCAGTCCATGTATTAGCCCATTGGGCTTAGTCCATTCCTTGTATATTGCCTATATAAGGCCACCTCTGTTGTACATTTATTATACAATCAATATACAGAATTCACATTCTTAACAAATTTAAAATAATTTAAGAATCACGCAAGATAAAATTAAAAGAATTAGTTAAAAACTAAGAAATTCAAATATATCAAAAATCAAAATCATTTTTGGCCCTAATTTTATTCTTCCATTTTCTAAATTGATGCGGTTTTGGAAGTTCTTATGGAATTGGCAAACTACGTTAATTATTCGTTTTTTCTAATAAATCTTATAAAATATATGTATTTAAATATAAATTTAAAATTTGATATCACTATCTTGGTTAATAAATTAAATTAATACTTAAACACATATCAAAAGTTTATTAAACAATAATTTAATTATGGTTTATATAGTAAATTTTGGATATACCTGGTGCACTAATCAGTATATGTGCCAGTTATATATTGATAAACAACAAAATAAATTTTTAAAAAATATATTAGTGAAAGAGAGAGAAAAAAAAGTTATAGAAAATAAGAAAAAATAAATAAATATTTTTTATTTAAGTGATTTTATAAAATATATTGATTGAATGCACTTTATGCACCTAAGATTTTCTGTTGTTTATGTGGGGCTGTTGAAGCATTTCTGACAACGAACATAATTGCAAAAGCTGGATCAGCTTCTCTTCTCGTTGTATGGACTGGACTCTGTACATTGTATTTGTACATATCTTTAAAAGGAACGTACATGCTACAATTATTTCTACAACTTTTCTTCTTTTTTCCTTTCTAGAGCGCGAAATAATTGGTTTAAATGTGACATATATTTTTAGATAAATTACAGCAAATATATCTAGGATTTAATTTTTTATAAATAGAATCAAATTATTAAAAATGTAACAGCTAATTCTTCCGCTGTTAATGTTAACCATTAAAAATGATTGTTGGCAGTTTTAAAAGTATAAAAAGACCAAAATACTTCTAATTAAAAAATTAAAAATAAAAAATAAAATAAATATAGATCTTTACCATCCAAGTTGATGGTAGAGATTTAATCAGAATAAAAAATTTAAAATAATATATAAATTTAAAAAACACTTGATGTAGATCGTAAATTTGGTAGAATGGTGATATGGGCACTGCAACCTACAAAATCAAAATTAAAAATATAAAAATAAATCTAGATATACACTATCCAAGTTGATGGTGAAGATTTATTTAAAATAAACAATTTAAAATAAAATATAAATTGATGGTGAAAAAAACTTGATGTAGACCGTAAATTCGGTAAAATGGTGATATGGACACTACAACCTGCAAAATCAGATAAAATAGTCGGTAGATTGCTTGGGACACTTGGTAATGTCGGCCAAGTGAACTTCGACGATCAAGTCAGTAGACTGTTAATAATGGCAGTTAAAGCAATAGAATGAAATATATAAATACTTCTTGATTGTAATTATCGTTCTAATGGTGATCCGAAGGACAGAAGAGTGATAATTGAAATCGGTCGGAATGTGTTGAATTCTGGAATTGTCAGACTTGGTAAAAGTGTTAGATATTAATTTAGAGAATAATTAATTACGTGAACGCTCATTCAGAGTGAAGGTTGCCTTCTTATAGTATTCACATTGTTCCCGTTGATGAGAGGTCATGTCCTTCATTTTAGGCACATATCTCGAGATTGTCAGCTGATCATTTTACTCGGTTTACATTTTGAGCACATAGTCTCTTGGACTCGTGTTTGGATCACAACTCTCTTTGGGTTGGGCTTAATTTGATTGTGGGCATTTTGTATAAAAACAAGGGATCTTACCAAACATTGGGCCTTGGGCTCATTTGAATTATCTTGAATTCATGAGCTTATACCTCATACGTGTTAGGCCTGAAAATTGAGTTTAGTGTTTATTTTTGTCTCTACAATTTGCTCTTAAAATAAAAAAATATATACTATTTTATTTATTTATTAATGAATGTGGAATTCGAATCCTACCATAACACAAAATAAGGAAAAAATACAATAAATACTTGAGTTATGAGTTGATATATAATTTTAATTTAATTTAACTAAATAATAGTTTATATGAATTTTAAATATAAAGCTTACTTTCTTTTTTTAATCAAAACTTTGGTATCGAAGAGTTTTTTTTTCTTCTTCTTATTTTTCACGTGTCTTGAAAGCACAAGTGGGATCCAAATTTCAGTTCCTTTTATTATTAGGCAACTCCACTAATTTTTATATTGTCTATTTTCTAAAACAATTATATATATATATATATATATATATATATATATATATATATATATATATATATATATATATTCCACCAAACACATGATCACATCCAAGATGTACAGAAGAATGCCTGGTGTAGATTTAAGCTTTATTTATGATAAACTTTTATATAACGTGGCAATTATCAATTTTCTAATGTGTGGATAATACCACATCCTAATCAATGCTTTTTTTTTCCATGTACTATTATAACCAATTTTATCAACTTGATTCGCCAGCAATTACTCAAGCTTTGGAAAAAAACTTTAATTATAAGCAACTGTCAACAACAGCCAGACAAAGTTTTAATTTCTTTTTTTTTAATATACTACCTACGGCATTGGTATTTGAATCTGAGATATTATCAGATTGAATAAGTGCCCCTTACCATCTTACTATATTAGTGGTGTCTGGCTGAATGAGCTCATTACTATTTTACCATATTCGGCGGTGGTAGATAAAATTTTAGTTATTATGACTATTCTTGACATATACCTTAACAGAAATTATCAATACGTACGAATAATAGTAGGAAGCCATATGGACGAATGGAGGGCCCAATTGATTTTTTTTTAATATAATTATATTTTATTTAAATTTACTTCAAATCTTTTATTATTTATATATTTTTTAAAATTTTTTCCATAGCCCCTCAATTTGATGAAGCTGGCTTCGCCTTTGTCATTTCTAAGATAAAGATGAAATTATATAGACTTGTATGTAACTTTTTTTTTTTTTTCAATAAAGTTAACATCCAACGAGTTAAATATCAGTTGGGATCTATCAAAATTAATCACTATAAGTGATACTTCGACATATTCACCCGTGCTAGTAAATGCATATGGTGGAACTTAAACTCTTACCACTAATATGAATTATGGAACACCACTTGAACTATGAGAGAATATACAATTATATCATATATTGATACCAATAATTGACAAGAATACAATAGTAGCATAATCCAACTATCATTATGACATGACAAAAAATAAAAAAAAATAAGGAGTAAATTACATCCAACCTATCAGAGATTTGCCGCACTCCCTTACCGTTAGTCAATGACCATTACAGTTAACCGTTAACTTTAAAAAATATTTAAAATGTCCAAAATGCCCCTGAGATCATCAAATTTAAAATCTTTTAGAAAAAATAAATTAAAAAAAAAATAGATGGATTTCCACAGTCTATCATGGACGATGGGAATCGAAAAGGAAAAAAAGAAAAAAGGGTGGAGATCCCAAATCCATAGAGATTGACGATTTCAATAGAAGAAGTCCATCGAGTCAGATACTCCGTCGATAATGAAGCTCTATCGATGCAGATCGACGATCTCCACGGAAGGTGGAGATCCTATCTGGGATATCCACTCCTTTTTTATAAAATTATTTTTTCTTTTTTGATCTCTATTATCCATTTTAAAGATAGATGATGGAGATCTATTTAATTTTTTAATTTATTGTTTTTAATGTTTTATTTTTTTTTATATTGATCTCCACCATCTATCTACCGTCTATTATAAATTCATAATTTTCTTTTTATGTTTTCTATTTTTAAAAAATTTAAAAATCTTTTTAAAAAAATAAAAAAAATAATTTAATAGTTAAATCTAATTTTCGTTGAGGAATGTCTAATGGTTAGGGTCATGTATTCATTAATAAAACAAAACAAAAAATAAATGGTATACAAGAGTGAATAATTAAATCTTAGGTTGTGCCTAATTTGCTCAAAAAGAAATATACAAACCGACAGGTTTCATGATGACAGTGCCATCTGCCATGAATGTAAATGGTTTCATTTATTTCCCCCCACTTGCCACCATACAACCTCTGATCCGATGAACCCATCTCATTAACTCTCTCCTCCCTCTCTCCTTGTGCCATGCATACTTACTTGTAATTAAAATGACCCTTTATTCATGGCAGCATTGATGGTTGGACGTTGTTTGGTGATTGTTAATTGTTGCTCAATAATCACCCACAAATTAAACCCTAGCTAGCTACCTATAGGTTTAGCAGATATCTTTTTATGTTATATAATATCATCTTCAAGCTTCAGCTTCAGCTCCAGATTTTTGATTTACTTGGGTTTTGCTTTATGGAGATAGAAATTGGAAGTAGCAGTCATCAGAGCATTAGAAATGGTAGTACTGCACCATATGATGATGATGATAAGGGAACATATCAAGAGAAAGCTGAGAGAGGGACTTTCTTGGTATGGGAAGATCTAACTGTTGTTTTGCCAAATTTTGGTAACAAACCAACAAAGAGATTGCTTCAAGGACTAAATGGCTTTGCTGAGCCTGGTAGAATCATGGCTATTATGGGTCCATCTGGCTCTGGAAAATCCACTCTTCTTGATTCATTAGCAGGTTTGCAAGCTACCCACTTTCTCTTTCTCTCTCTTCTCTCATCTCACTTGTATGTAACTGATCTCACTTTTCACAAGTTTTCTAGGGTTTGATTTTGATTTATCTGTATTGTAATTTTATTATAAAAAAAAGAGAGAAGAAAAAACATGGAAGTCTTTCAGGTTTTCTTGTTTGGTTAGTGTTGGATAGGATGTTCTTTGCATCCAAATACACCTTGTTTTTCTATCTTAGGAAATTTCACCTGTAAAGGGAATTGTTTGTTTGGATGTCTGATCACAGAATATCTGTGGTAGGATTAGATTTTTTGTCTTTTCTTCCCACAACATAACTTAATTTTCTGGCCCAAACATAGTTTTCCCTTACTGTAGAACTCAACCAGGTTTTATTCAAACTTTTTCCACTTAAATTTCTACTAAATCAGCATATTTAGATCTTTAAGAGCTAAAATTCATAGGACACCATCAACAAATTGATGAGAAAATTTATGATTAATTCAATGAAAACTTTTCTCTTACTGCAGTGTTTCATCTCTAGTTAGCTTTTTTTTTTTAATTACTATTTAATAAAATTTCTCGTACCATCGAGAATTTTTTTTAAAAAAAAACCTCTGTTACTAGTTGTGAAAATCAGAATGTTTCTTGTGCTGTTATGAATATAAAGTGAAATTAAATTTCCACAACCAGATTAGTAATTTTTTTTTACTTTGTTGAGAGATGTACAAGCACCGTAATGATAACTTTGTTTATTTTTAACTTCAAGTCAATTTTTAATAATAGTGATTTATCTTATCTGGGTCAAAGATAAGGCTTAGATTATGAGTAAGACGCAATCTCTTTTCAGTAGAGACAGAGGTGTGCAAAAGGCAATTTATATTGACAATGATAGCTAACTAGAAACTGTAGTGAGGACAATGATCAAGCACACTTGGCGAATTCAAGTCCATATGCATTCACCAACTCGTTGGTCCAACAAAAATATGATACTTCTATATTGATATAGACACATCTCTTTTCTTGTCTCTCTATATGTTTCTTAAATTTTATATGTTATTTTATATAAAATATTAATATATTGTAATTTAATATAAATCTAAATAAACTTGAATGTATGAATTTAAATTCTAAGCATATAAACTTACAATATATCCATTAATACATACTTTGAATGCATCAAGCTCTAATTAAAGGTAAAAGGTAAAGGCCATTGCTTATATATTTGCTTTGCTTGGATGTTAAAACATGATACTTCTCAATGGATATCCTCTTTGTGTCCTCCCGGATATCCCCGGGTCTCACAACCGAGCTCTCTCTGGTGTTTTCTTTATATTTTTCTGGTATATTCAATAAAGAATAACCCTCCTATTTATAGGTTTAGTATTCTTAGTCCCAAAATAATCAGAATCATACTATGAATATGAAGTTTCTAAAAAAAAAAACACTTCCTAAATTAATCAGATTCTCAGAAACCGAGAAAATTTCAAAACAAAACAATTCATAAAACAGCCAAAACGTAGACTTGCGACCTAGGTCGCGCCACTCACTGCCCATGAGGGAGCGTCTGGTCTCCTTTTCTACTGTCGTTTGCACTTTGTCTTCGTCTCGATCTTTTTTTTTCCATCGGTTTTTCAATCACTCCAATCGGACATCATTTTCTATACCTTTGAATTAGTTAATTACGGGTGCGCATTTTATGAATATGAACCAAAACTCAACATGGATCTCCTGCACATTGTTTATTTATTAACAATGGTAGGATTCGAACCCCTATCACATAGGTAAAGAAAAAATATACTAACCACTCGAACTATGAATAAATATAATATTTGCTAGGAAGTTAAAACTTGCATTATGTTCCATGTTTTAAATCAACAAACATTACTACTACTAGCAGTATTTATCAAACTCTTATGGTCAAAAACTTTTGTTAATGTATGTCCTTAGATTTATGGTATTCATGTGAATGTGATTATTAACTTAAACCCAGATTTGTTTTTATTAATTGAAACATCCTTTATTATCGGGACAGGTAGACTCTCAAGAAATGTGATAATGACTGGAAAAGTTCTGTTCAATGGAAAGAAGAAGAGACTGGAGACCGGTGTTGTTGTAAGTATTTATATTGTATTTTATTGTAGAAACCATAGGTTTTATTTCTAAGTTTTATAATTTTGTAAAAAGTTTTATTTTCCATTGTGGTTATATATGATATTATAAGGTGAATTTTTATGAAAACAAAAAAAAAAAGATTAAATTTTCTTCCAAACAATAAATTATAGGCTTACTAAAAAGTTTATAAATTTATTATCTACCATATTTGGAAATAACCTATAAAAAAAATAACAATTACTAGATACAAGTCCAAAAATCAATTTAATCTAATCTCATCCGGTCACATAAGTGATTGTTTTGTATGACCTGTGACCAAGGAAACGATTAAGTGGGGAATTGCATTTAAGAGCTGAAGTAAACATTGAAATTAATTCTAAATATAATCATTGTTATATATGCATGAAGGTCGGGAATTGCTACGTTTCAATTTTTTTAATACAAAATTGTAATTCTAGCTTTATAATTTACTTACAACATTAAAATCCATATTTTTAATATTAAAAAATCAATCCCTTTATAAATTTTTGGACTAATTTGATATATTTAGAAAACATGAGAGATCACGCGAACCAAAAAAGAAAATATAAGTAAAAAAAGTGAGTTTTTATCAAACATTAGGGACTAAATTAAAAAAATACAAATTTAATAAAATTATAAATTTCACAATTAAAACCTAACCTTGTGTGAGTACGAGCAGCTTGTCACTGGCCACCTAAAATTTTGTGTATCTCACCCAAAATTCTATTATAGTGTTAAGAGTAGTATGACCCATGAAGTTGTTAAAATTATCAGCAAAATTATCAAAATATCCATGCAAAACTGGTTAAATTCTTCCAATTCTGTGCATGCAAATTCCAGGCATATGTGACCCAAGAGGATGTGTTACTGGGAACACTGACAGTGCGAGAAAGCTTAACATATTCAGCTCATTTGAGGCTTCCAAACAGCATGACCAAAGAAGAGGTCAGCAGCCATGTAGAAGGGACGATAATAGAGATGGGTCTACAAGACTGCGCTGATCGGGCGATTGGAAACTGGCATTTGAGAGGCGTAAGTGGTGGTGAGAGGAAGAGACTCAGCATTGCTCTTGAGATCCTCACGAAGCCTCGCTTGTTGTTCCTCGATGAACCCACTAGTGGTCTTGACAGTGCCTCGGCTTTCTTTGTCATTCAAACACTTAGAAACATTGCTCGTGATGGAAGGACTGTTATCTCTTCGATTCATCAGCCGAGCAGTGAAGTTTTTGCACTCTTTGATGACCTCTTCTTGCTTTCTGGTGGTGAAACTGTTTATTTTGGAGAAGCCAAGTTGGCTCTGGAGGTAAGTAATCAACTCTTCATTTTTACTCAATTGATCAACGTTGTGATGGTAGTTGGATGGCAATTTTTTGTTTTGATACGATCTGTGAGCATGATACAAAACATAAAAGATGTTAACCGATTGAGTCTTAGGTTGTGACGTGATTAATATATTGTATGAATTCAATTGTGTTCAAGTTTGATACAAATGAAGTTGATTTTTGACATGATTTAAGAACACGCGAACACAGAGTGAATTTAGTCGATTAGGATTGTAGTTTCTAACATAATTAACTAAAAGAGTTGTAGCCGTTTAGACAAAAACATTATGCGATCTAATACGAGTTACTACCGCCAGATGCTAGTATTAACTATCTAAAAGGGTTTTACTAGATTGAAGTGATATTTCATTAGTAATCTATTTTCTAAGCATTGTTATTAATGTTTTCTGTTTGATTGTGTCTTAACATTTTGGGTATTAATGTTTGCAGTTCTTTGCTGAAGCGGGTTTTCCATGTCCTAGTAGAAGGAACCCTTCTGATCACTTTCTGCGATGTATAAATTCAGATTTTGATGCTGTAACTGCTACCCTGAAAGGATCTCAAAGAATTCGTGTAAGTGTCGCCTTGTACCAAAAAGTTTTAGATAGTGGAGATTCAAGTAACACTTCGACTTTAGTGTTATAGGCAACTAAAAATGTAGCCACAATGTTTGGTGTCTTGTACTTGTAGCTGCATGAGTACATTTTTTGTGAATGATTTAACAAGAGTGCAGATTTTGCCGGTTACTGAGTTCAGTATGTTCTACTTCAATATTCCAAAGACAGGAAAAACATGGTGGTGTTAATTGATGGAACATGCTTGCCCAGTTTGATTTCATTAGCTAAAGATCACTCTGCAAGAGAAAATTGTTATAGTATATGAATCTTAGTATCACATCTTTTGATGTGTCGGATGATAATCCAAGCTTACAGAATCCTTTTGTATTCCATTACCTTCCACGCCTCAAGTTCACCATTTGGTTTCGTGCGATTATAGGATATCCCAACTTCATCGGATCCTTTCATGAATATGGCAACAGCGGAGATCAGAGGAAGGCTTGTTGAGAAGTACAGGCGCTCTAAATACGCAAAAAGGACCAGAGCTAGGATACAAGAACTATCAACCATAGTAAGTTTTCAAACCTGGCCTTTGCAGTTCTAAATATTTTCATTAGTTCTTATGATTCTCCAAAAGTGATGCATTTTGATTCGATTTTTTGTTTCCATGTTATATCCAAATTGGCCTATTAATAGGCTAACTTTTGTTGCATTTTCATTGCACAAATTTATATCAGGAAATGCGTTTAATATTTTGGCCTATATTACCATTTTACCAACTGAAGATTAAGGCTAATTGACAACCAAAAAATCTTCTGCGTATGCTGATAACATGTTTTGGTGTGATCAAATTTTCACCATTATATGCATAGACTAAACTACTACATTTCCCGAAAAGTACATCAAACTATGAACAGAACATGAAGAAGTATATACATTGCAGGAAGAGCTTGAAATTGAGAGAAAATCCAATAGTCAAGCAAGTTGGTTGAAGCAACTTTCGACATTGACACGAAGGTCATCGGTGAACATGTCCAGAGATGTGGGATATTTCTGGGCGAGGATAGTGATCTATCTAGTCGTATCTATTTGTGTTGGCACGATCTTTTTTGATGTTGGCCATAGCTACACTGCGATCTTGGCTCGGGTATCTTGTGGTGCATTTATAACAGGTTTTATGACATTTATGTCTATTGGAGGGTTCCCATCCTTCATTGAAGAAATTAAGGTAATCAATGTAAATTAATTTGATTGAAAAATAAAAATGATCTTTTTGTATCTTGTCCCTATGGTTTTTAGGTCTTTAATTCATTGTATTCTTTTCTGAAACAGGTTTTCTATAAAGAAAGGCTTAATGGTTATTATGGAGTTGCAGTTTATATAATATCCAACTTCATCTCTGCATTCCCATTTCTGGTTGTTATTTCATTTAGCACTGGGGCTATTACTTGGTACATGGTGAAATTTCGGCCTGGCTTCTCCTATTTCATGTTCTTCTGTCTCAATATCTTTTTATGCATTGCTGTTATAGAGAGCCTAATGATGGTTGTAGCTTCATTGGTTCCTAATTTCTTGATGGGAGTTATCGTTGGAGCCGGAATCATTGTAAGAAAAGCTGCTAACTATACCTTTCTTGATCTTCTTCATTTTCGTTTCTATCAACATATTTAGCTATCAATGGTGATAATTGAAAATTCATGCAGGGAATCATAATGATGACCTCAGGGTTCTTCCGCTTGCTTCCTGATATTCCCAAGCCATTTTGGCGCTACCCTATTTCATACATCAGTTTTGGATCATGGGGAATGCAGGTACTTCTGTTAAAACTAATTCATTCACATTTCGATCAATTTTTAACGAGAAAGTTCAGTTTACTTTTGAGAAATGAATTTTTCCTAGATGGGATTCTATGAACAAAATTTTCTCTAGAAGCCGAAAATGTTTCTTAGTAAACACCTTAGTTATCCTTTATTAGGTCTGATTCACTTAATGAGGATAATAGTTACTAGTGTATGCGGTTGTCTGTTTTCACGACCTTTTCAAAGAAATTGGAAGAAAGATTTATTAGATCAAGACTGAGAATGCAGGATGGTAAATTTACACGATAAACAGACAGCCTAATTTCCACTAGTTACCGTGCCAAGCAAGAATTAGAATGTAAGAATGTTAGGAACAGAATCAAATAATTATATTAATTGCTGTAATTATTGGACATGTAGGGTGCCTACAAGAATGATTTTATCGGCCTTGAATTCGATCCTATGTTCCCCGGTAGCCCAAGATTGAAGGGTGAGGATATCATCAGAAACATATTTGGGGTTCCGATAGATCGATCAAAGTGGTGGGATCTATCAGCTCTTTTGCTCATTCTTGTATGTTATCGACTTCTCTTCTTCATCATTCTCAAGTTCAAGGAAAGAGTTTCACCCATGTTTCAGTCAATTTACGCCAAGAAAACTCTTCAACATCTTGACAAAAGGCCTTCCTTCAGGAAAATACCATCTTTCTCTTCAAAGAGACACAATTCGCTCCATTCACTGTCTTCTCAAGAAGGTCTTAACTCTCCACTCAACTAGAAGCACAGCAAACGCATAACTTAAGATAAAAGCTACAATTGTTATAGTGCAGTTTCTACTGTTTGTGCAATTTGTAATTCTTGCTTATACAAAATTTACAGAGTTCCCTTTAAAGTTTTATATTACAGGGAAATGTTTATTCTTTCAGGTTGTGGTAATCAATACATAGCATCCCAGATGAATGAGTTTTTGTATTGTTTCTGTTATAAATGAACAACTAAGTTGCATTCAAAACCTTTACTGTGCGTATATTGTTTAGAAATGAAACAAAATTGATTAATTACAAAACACACACACACATATATGTATATGTATATGTGTGTGTGTGTCTATATATATATATAAGAACTTTCGGGTGCAGAATCTCCCTCGTCTTTCTATCAAAAGGATTGAACTGTTGTAGATCCTAATTCACATAGTGTCAGAAAGGGCACTACAACCTACACAACTAATAATCAAGAGAGTCAAAATGTACTTGATATCGGGGTGGTGCCAGCCAATAACACTCTGACGCTTAAATTAGAATAATATAATGAATATTAAATAATAAGAGTAGAAAATGAGATAAAGCGTGAACAATAATTTCTCCCTATAAGGACTTCCTGGGGAAGTGTGATCGGAGATCGTGAGTGTATGGCCAGAATATGTGACGGTGGACCTTTGAAAGGTCACCGGAAGAATGATTGAGAGATTTTAATCAAGTGAGCCTTGAGAGTGAGATTGAGAGAGTCTAGAGAATTTTTTTATATCAAAATGCTAACCCCTTGGCCTGTGAGGGGTCTACATATTTATAGATAAAGTTTGGGTATTCGTTGGAGGATTTCCAGAGCGTTACGATACTCTCATTAGTGCATGGAGCGATCTACCTATATAATATTTTTCATAACTGTGCATGAAGCAATCTACCGTTATGATACTCTTCATAATTGTGCATTGAGCGATCTATCGTTATGATACTCTTCATAACTGTGCATGGAGCGATTTACCATTATACGTTATGATACTCTTCATAACTCCCATTAGTGCACCCGTTGGAGGGGACTACGTAGGCATTATGGGAGTTAAATGGATACTTTTATGACCGTTACGTTCTACCCCATTTAATATTTCTCCAGGCTTTGCTTTTGTCTACTGATCTCTTAGGCCTGACTTATTAGTTTGTCTTGGGGCCTAGCCTATTGACAATTTTTACCCACTACAGTTTGTCCCCACTCTACAAATGTGAAATTTTTTTTTCTCATTTTTGTAGATTGAAATGGTGTGTCGAGCATTTTTCTAGAGATATGGTCGAACACTTATTTGTATGTCTTGGATGTCAATTGCTCTATGTGGTATTTTGAACATTCATAGAACGTTCTATATGGTGATCTCTTTTTTAAACCCTTATGAAGCGTTCTTCATGATGAGCTCTTTTTTGAACAATCATGGAGCGTTCTACATCGTGAGCTCTCATGGAGCGTTTTACACAATGGGCTCTCTTGGATCGTTCTACCGTAAGCTCTCTTGGATGTCTATTTTTCTATGTGATATTGACCACTGATGGAGCGTTCTACATGATGAATTCCATTTGAACACTCGGGAAGTGTTCTACATAGTGAGATCTACTTGAACACTCATGGAGCATTCTCTTTGTGTTACGGTTGAAGGCTCTATGTAGAGGCCATTTCTAATTGGTAGAGCATACCAAGTACTGTAATTTTATGTCGAATGCTTTTTGGTTGAACACTTATTACTCGTAATTTATATAAGGATTTTCTCTACTTTGTAGTTCGTTATAATTGCTGTCTTTTGTTGTCGAACGCCTCATGTGTTGAGCTTTTTATGAATGTGTGGCTTGCAAAGTGAATTGTTATAATTTTAAATTTTTCAATTTGAGCGGTCTACGCGTGGACTGTTGTTAAGTGGACTGCATGAAGAAATGTTCACTAGTTGCTTCTTGGTTTTAGCGGTCTACACTTATGCGAGTACATGTGACTTCGGGCTTGTTTGGCTAAGCTTATAAAAGCAGTTTTTGGGCTTTTTGGGTCCAAAAGCTACTTTTATGTTCGTTTGGATGTTCCCACAAAAAAGCTTTGAAGCTTTAAAAGCTTTTTCAGTTAAAGCCAAAATATATAACTTTTGTAGGAAGAACTTTTAAGAAGCCAAAAGTTCAAAATAAAAGCCCTGCTAAACAGGGTCTTCCTCTCTTTAATGTAGCTTGTGACCTGTTTATAGCTTTTGTCTTTTTAGTAGAGCGCTTCGTGTCATGCCTGCAGACCGCTTTTTGTTTTGATTTTCGTGGAACGCTCATAAAGTCGAAAATAGAAACATGTGTTTGTAGAATCAATCTTGTGAGGGATTGACTATGGTGTGCAACAACTATTTCTCCAAGTGTGTTTGTATGCCATGTGTTGATATCTCTAACACTTGAAATGATAGGTGTCTTTGGCTTTTATTGCAATTAACTCTCTTCGCAGCCGCCTCATAACTATTGACTTTTTTTTTGGTCTTCCAGTGCTGCTCATTTTTATTCATGTAGAATATTTCTCCAAATGTCTTTGGCTTTTTTTTAGGTGTGTTGATTAAATATTGTCTGTCAAGCGCTATATATGTGTTTGATTCATATTATTTTTGGTCGAATGCTCAAATTAGATTATATAGTTTTTGTCGTGTACTCTCCATGGATTGGGATCTAGTAATGGTTGAAGGCTCTGAAATGGTTTAAACCCAGTAATGTTCGAGTGTTCAACTCGGATTGTAATCGAACGCTTACAATGGGTTTAGATCACTGTTGAAAGTTGTACATGTAACAACATGTATTCTACACGTGTGGATTGCTAACTTTGTAATGACACTTAGATGTCGAGCACTTGACATGGGACCAAGTGGTGTTGTATACATAGGTCTTGACCACATTTTTATTTTATCGAGAGCTCTACATGATTCTAAATCAAATGGTGTTTGGTTGAGCGCTCTACATGAGTCTAGACCAAATGGTATTTGGTCAATCGCAACTGAGCGTTGTTGACCCATGATTGCAGGATCTTGTTTGTATTCGACAAAGAGAAAGTGTTAGAGTGTTGTTGCTTGTTGCGTTCTACTATTGAACAGTACCCCTTCATCACTTATATTAGCATGTTTCCTGCCCATTTGGGGTTGACCTCCATTGTTAGGTGGAGCAGTTTGTAGTTGGCGCTCTACATTCACTACTTGATCGGACGCTCAAATGGACCCTGGTAGGACATCATTGGGTATGGAGAACGCTTGCATAATACTTTGGAGTGTGGACCCTTGACTAACTGGTTGACCGTTAGAGTTGACGGTCAACCAATAGTCAAATGGTAATTTAGTCATTTTCACCTTAATTTATTTTTAAAAAAAAAAATTATTAAAAATTATAAAAGGATTAAATAAATCTCCATCGTCCATCAATCTTGATGAACGGTGGAGATTATATTGATAAAAAAAAAGATTATGTTCTTGGTATTCTTGGTGGTGGAGAGTCCATCAACATTGATGGACGGTGGAGATCCAGTCCGGATCTCCACCAAGAACACAACCAAAAAAAAAAAAAGAGAGAGAGAAAACCGCAGATCTGCTCCATCAATGGGAGCAAATAGGATCTCCACCGTCCATCAATGTGAGATCCACCAAGAACACCAAAAAGAATTTTAACATAAAATAATTTTTTTTTTAACTTTTTTAATTGTTTGATTTTTAAAAAAAAGTTATTTTTTTTAAATGTATCTCCACCGTCCATCAAGATTGATGGATGGTAGAGATGTAATTTTAAAAAAATTAATTTTTTTTCATTTTTTTCAATTTTTGTTTAATTTAATTTTTTAACTAGGGGTAGTTATGTCATTTCGCAAATAAGTTAAAGTCAAACTATTATGTTTAATTGGGTCAACTGACGGTAGGGTACTCACGATTTCATTATAATATGATCAAACGTCAGGGTATTTTATTGCAATTCGCCCTAAATAATAAGAGTAGAAAATGAGATAAAGCGTGAAAAATAATTTCTCCCTATAAGGACTTCCTAAGGAAGTGTGATCGGAGGTCGTGATTGTATAGCCGGAATATGTGACGATGGACCTTTGGAAGGTCGCCAGAAGAATGATTGAGAGATTCTGACCAAGTGAGCCTTGAGAGTGAGATTGAGAGAGTCTAGAGAATTTTTCTATATCATAATGCCAACCCTTGGCCTGTGAGGGGTCTACATATTTATATATAAAGTTTGGGTATCCGTTTAAGGATCTCCAGGGTGTTACAATACTCTTATTAGTGCATGGAGCGATCTACCGTTATAATAATTTTCATAACTGTATATGGAGCGATATACCGTTATGATACTATTTATAATTGTGCATGGAGCAATCTACTATTATACATTATGATACTCTTCATAACTCCCATTAGTACACTCGTTGGAGGGGTCTATGTAGGCGTTATGGGAGTTAAATGGATGCCTTTATGACCGTTACATTCTACCCCATTTAATATTTCTCCAGACTTTGCTTTTATCTGTTGATCTCTTGGGCCTGACTTATTGGTTTGTCTTTGGGTCTAACCTATTGACAATTTTTGGCCATTACAACTGTGGCTTCAGAAATCCCTTTTGAGAACTCGAACTTCAAAAAATATTGGAAAAGGAAGGTTGAAAGGATAAATTATCATGGAAATTAAAATTGAGAGTTATTGTTCCTACATTCTTCTTGCTACCAAGTCATAAAAAAATTTGAATTTACGGTCCCATATTTATTTCAAAGGGAAATTTATAATACATTTAGGGCACGTTTGGTACATGAGATTAGCTTGGACTGGACAGGACTAAGTCTTAGTATCATATTTGGTGTGTCACTGGACTATTTTGAGTGGGGCTAAACAGTCCTGGGGCCACAAAAAAATATTCACTTTACTTCACTATCTAATCTCATTCAAAAGTTAGGGCTTATTTTGTCCCCTCTCTAATTTGTCCTCTATAATCCTCTCCTTAGGCCATCTCCAATGAGTCTCTATTTTTTTTTCATCAAAATAGAATATTTCAAGAATATTCCATCTCCATAAATTCTCACAACTCCAACCATTTTCCATTTTACAATCTCCAAATAATAAAATATTATTATCTTTTTACTTCACAATTTTTTTTTTAACTTTCTCTTAATTATTTTAGATAATAATTTACTCACATAATATATTTACACCTAACTATTTTACATTTACCTAATTTTCTCCACCTAACTTTACACCTAATGGGTTCATTTGTAGATGTTAGCATAATTGTTTTTATTTTACTTTACTAAATTATTTTCAGTTAATTATTATATTAAATGGTAATATTATATATATATATAAACTTTGAAATAATTTATTTTTAAATAAAATAATTATTAGGTTATTGATTAATAAATAGATATGATAAATGAAAATTTTAAAATAATTAAAATATAGTCAATATTATACTCACTTGAAAGATCTCAATAAAAATTTCTAATGATATAATTTTTATACTAATTACATTTATAGTCAATATTATTATTTCTATGCTTGGAGACTTTGGAATTATCTGTATATGTTAGATTATTACTTGTTTAATTTATATACTATTTATATTTATATGAGTTTGCACCTTGTATTTCATCTTCGAATATTGAATAATATGAACAAAATGATATTTGAAAGTTAAGGAGAAAGTTGTATAATCAATTGAAACGACATAATTGGTTGTTATTTCATTTTGAACTAATGTCGTTAAAAAAAATCTATCAATAATATTTTATGTTTACAATTTTATAAAATTAAAAAAAATAGCCCAAAACAACATCAAACACGGGTCTGAACTATTTTAATAGTCCAGCTCTTAGTACGATACCGTACCAAACATAGGTCAGGATTTAGTCCCAGTCCAGTCCAATCTAATTATAGAACTTAGTCTAGTCCAAGCCAATCATGTCTGCCAAACGAGCCCTTAGGCGATTGAGAGGACCAAATCCAATGAGGTTGACTAAAGGTTCAAGATCATCAGAAATCAAGATGCATACGTCAGATAGAGTTCCAAGAAATCCATATCTTGGAGGGCCTCTAAATGAGTACAATGCTATGTTGAAATTGTTAGTTATCGAAGGAAGTAATGGTTTATATGATAATTTAAAGGGATATTATCTAAAACACTCTCGACAAATTCAAATAGATCGTTTTACCTTCCACTGTTTCAGTATTTGTCAAAAATACTCCCACTGTTACTTTTTCATTCAAATAGTCAACATATTTTGTTTGACCGTTAATTAAATATTATGAGTAACTTCAATTTAGTCCCTAATGTTTAATGGAATATTACTTTTTTACTCATCTTTTTTTTTAATTCGCGTGGTCCTTAATGTTTTCCAAATATATCAAATTGGTCATTTTAACCAACTATTAGAAAGTCAACCATAATAAAAATTTTTAAAAGACATTTTTACCCTTAAAAAATTTAATTAATAGAATTATAGTTTACCTTACAATTAAAATATAACAAAATAAATTAATATAATAAAATAAATAAAATAATATTAAGCTATATTTAAAAAATTAAAAATGTAAAACATATTAAAAAATTTAAATAAAATTATTTATTAAAGAAATTAATATTTAATAAAGTAAATAATAAAAAAATATTAAAAACTGTTAAAGAAATAAAATAAAATAAAATAAAATAAATGGAGAATTAAAAAAATAAAGGAATTGTTTTTTTATTAAAATATTTATTTTATTTATTTCAATTCCCTTTTTTTTTTTTGCAGTTTTTAACCTTTTTTTTTCTTTTTTTGTAAATGTTAATTTTTTTAATAAAATAATTTAATTTGAATATTTTTTAATACGTTTTATATTTTTAATCTTTTATAATTTAGTTTAATATTATTTTATTTATTTTTATTTATTTATTTATATTATATTTTAATTAAAAACGTTAGGGATCACACAAACTAAAAAAGAAAAGATAAGTAAAAAGTGATGTTTTATCAAACATTAGGGACTAAATTGAAGTTCTTCTAAATATTAATTAATCATATTTTTAAATCATTTTATATGCTAAATTACCTCATTGCCCTTATATTTAACGGTCAAATAAAATATGTTGACTTTTTGGATGAAAAAGTAACGGTGTGAGTGTTTTTGATAAATACTGAAACAGTGGGGGGGGGGGGTAAAACAATGTATTTAGATTCGTTGGAGTGTTTTTGATAATATCCCTAATTTAAATAATACTAATTTGATTATTAATTCAAGTGATGATTGCAACAATGAATATTCCAGTGATATCCCGGTGCATATTCTAATGATGATTTTAGTGAAGATTGAATTTGTTTTTAATTAAAACAAATTATACCTAACTTACTTGAGATTTGCTCTTTATAATAAAATCAACTTATTCAAAAACTGATAATGTTCTCCCATATCGTTAGTGTTGACCATTAAATGTGACCAGTAATCATCTTAGAAATGTAAAAAAAAATGCAAATATCAGGATATTCCTAATTAAAAAAGATTAGAAATTAAAAAATAACATAAATTAAAAAAATAAAAAAATAAAAATTTTAGATCTTCACTGTCTATTTGTAAGATGAATAGAAAGATTCAAATATTTTTCATTTTTTTTAAATTTTAATTTTTTTAGTTTTAACTAAGTTTGACTAATAGTAGGGAATGTGAACGTTAGTTTTTAAATAAATTGATTCCGAGTATAAAAGAGCAAAGTTCATATTTGTTGGGTGTCATTTGTTATTTTACTTTAGTTAAATCAAGTGTTATATTGAACACTAGAATATAGTTACTTTGTTCATTTCTCTACCAAATTTATGATATTATTATCATTTTTATTGTTCATTATATATAGATATACATATAATGTGTGTTATTGAGATTATTGCAATAAAGAGGTTAAATGAATCTTCATAAATTGAAATTAGAAAATATTATTTGTAATATGTAAGTGTTTAAAATACCGATTACCAACCTGAAATCAAATTAAGATGTTGCTTATGAGTATTATGGAAGAAAGGTTTCTTACATAAATATTTTATTACAATTTTTATTGTTGCTTTTTTAACTCAGAAATTATGACTACTGCTTTCTCTTCACATAAAACATATATGCTTTTTCAACTCAGGAAATATCTGTTTCTTCTTCGCAAAATATATTTGAATTTGATTACTATTTTGTTGAGACTTTCGCAAGAAATAATGACTATTTATTTATATAAAATAATTAGGGCTGAGTACGATTCAATTTTTAAAAATTGAAATAAGATTGAACCGATTTAAAGTTGTAAATCAAACCAAACTAATTTTATTCGGTTCGGTTTATTTCAATTCTGCATCTGATATGGTTTTGGGAAAGATGCAGATGTGGTTTTGATAAAACTCAAACTTATTTGCTCAGTTATGGTTTGATGCTGATATGACACAAGTCATGAACACTAAATTTTCTTTTCTTTTCTTTTTTTACCAATGTCCATTCAATTTGGCATAACTTTGGCAGAAGAAATCATAAACATTATTATTTGATAAAGCTACAACATTACACACAGATGAGAAGAACTATCATTTTGACTGATCTGTATCTGCCTATGGTTCTTGCATTTTGAAAATTTTCGCGACATTTGACGACTGTGATGAAATGAAGCTGAACCCATATGAGAAAAACTATGGCGCGGTGGCAGCAGCAGGGTGCAACATGAGATGAGAGATTAGGTTATAGCGGCGTAAGGCCCCGTTTGATACGCGGGATTGTATTGGATTATTTTATGGGATTAGATTGGACTGAGATTGAACTGAATTAGACTGGATTAAATATAATACTATTTATTATTTGGTGTAACATGGGATAAAACTAAAATAGTCCAATCTATTGTTTGGTGTAATATGGGATATAACTAAAATAGTACAATCTTATGTTTGGAATGATTAGGGATTATACTAAAAATAATATGATGAAATATTTATTATATAATTATAATTTAATAATTTTAAATATAATTATCTATTAAAATAAATAATTGAATAAAAAATATAAATTTAATTTTTTTTAAATAAAATAATTAAAAAATTAATTTAAATCATATTAATTTATTGTAAATTAATTTAAATCATATTAACCTATTTTTTATACCAATTACCATCAGAAGAAAATGAAAATGGAGAAAATGAAAATGAATAAAATTTGGAGAAGCTGACGAGAGTGGAGAGATGAGTGTGGGTAGGTGATAGAAAAGTGAGTAATTAATATGTGGGCTCATGTGAGTTTTTTTTTAAAAAAAAACAGAGTTCAGCCTTTTAGCTAGTTCAGGGATTACTAAGGGTGGAGGGTGCCTTGGGTTTATATAATCCGTTAGTGGTGAGACTATATTTTCACTTGGTATTATTAGTCCCCTGTTAAATTATGTCACCAAACATTAGATTGGGATAAAAATAGTCCAATCCGGTCCTAATCCTCCCTGTCAAACATGGCCTAAGAGTTGAGTGGTGAGATAAGAGTTGAGAGATTATGATTTTTTGTCTTTTACATAAGCAGTTTTCGGGTTTTGACCTAAAATTTTTCAGTTTTTAAATTGAAAAACCGTTTTGAACCGAATTTAATGGGTGAACTGAACCGAACCATATTTTTTTATTCGCTTTCATTTTAGGTGTCCACCTCTAACCTCAATTATCAAATATCAAATTCACCCCAAACGGTTTGGTCCCCGTAGGGTTGAACGACCATAAGGATTTTCGACATCTCTAACTATAGTAGTACATTAAATTTGGAACTCTAAACATTAAATTGTGATTGTTCATACCCATAGTGAATTGAATTTGCACCTTTTAGGACCATAACATTTCCCATCAAGAAAGTAATACTAATTATATGCTATAGGTCCCCATCCACGTGAAATGGTCCACAGGTTGACCATTTTGCCTATGGGAAACCTAGGTCGTGCTTGTGAAGATGATTAAAATTCATGGAAGCATTAGATTTTATTTATTTATTTATTTTTCTTCCCATCTATAGCATGCGCCACGTGATCTTCACATTGCCTGGTTGTTGAAAATAATAATAGGAAGTTAATGCCTCCCATACGTGCTGGTTAAAGGATGTAACTACCACATCAAGGTAAGTTCCATATTAAAAAAAAAAAAAATATATATATATATATATATATATATATATATATATATATATATATATATATATGGTCGGCACCTACTCATCATACTTTTGCATTATGTGTTTAATACGTTTGATCAAATAATTTCACCCACATATATCCACTCATAGCTCGCTCAAGTTGTTAGTACATATTCATTCTACTTTAGTGGTGAGAGTTCAAATCCTACCATACATATTTATTAATATGTGTAAATAGTTTTCTCCGTTTATTATGAGAACATTTAATGTAGTGTCATCCACTTCCTATCCTTAAAGCCACATTGATGCGGATAACTATATTGCTTGGAATTATTTTAGGGAAAAAAAATTATCTCGATGCAAGGGTTTCAACATATGAGTGTGAAGGAATTTTTTTTTAAAGTATAAATTTGGATTTTAGGAGGGAGTAGGAGTGAAGTCAGAAAATTATTTTTGGGGTGTCAAGATAATAAAATATAATATTTAGAAGGCTAAACTTTTTTTTTTAAAAAAATTATCTTGATTTTTTTTTTTTGAAACTGTGATAACAAAACTCAGAAATCAAGAACAAACAGAACAATTAGAGATTATTAACTCCTCCACACACGGAGGTGAAACCTCAAACCAAACTTTCGAAGAATTGACATTAACTCCGAACTTAGCTAGACCATGGGCCACCATATTACAGGACCTGGGTCGATAAATAAAATTACACTCAGCAAAAGAAGAAGAAAGAGCTACCAAGTCTGCAATAATGAGGCCAACATCAGATCGTGGAGTGAGATTTTTAACCAACAGGGACACCAAGGAAGCTGCATCAGATTCAACTACACAATGGGTCACTCTCACCCCCACTGCCAATTTCAAACCTTCCAGTATAGCCAACTCTTCTGCACACTCCATTGGAACAAACTAGAAGCCATAGCCGCAAAAACTCCACCCTTACAATCATGAATAACCACTCCAATACCGATCCTCTTGTTAGGCAAATCAATGGCCGCATCGGAATTAAGCTTGAACCAATTCGGAGAAGGAGCCTCCCATCGCAGCACCCTCAACTGCTTGGGCGTCGCAGGCACTAAGGCAGCAGCACGAAAATCATTTGGGAAGGACTTTGCCCACGGTGCCAGATCATTCACAGGAAGCAACCAAGAGGAATAGACGAAAGTGTTCCTATAAAACCAGACCCTTTACCAAACTACGCACAGCTCCTCAAAAACAGAGTCCTTCAAAATTGCCTGGCAGTGCTCAAACAGATCCAAGAATGAGTTGTTATCAGGAACCCGCAGCCCTGCTAGATGGTGAAACCATCGACGAACTGGTTTCAGCTTGTAGCAACTCCAGAGGGCGTGCACAGGGGTTTTAGGCCCAGCTTTACAAAAAGGGCAGAGGCTACTAGAAGAGACTTTGCGCACTAACAACACGGATAAAGAGGGAAGCCATCCCGACACAGCTTTCCAAATGAAGAACTTGATTTTTGGAGGGAGATGGAGCTTCCAAATCTGCTTCCACCACTATGGACCAGAAGCTGAAGAAGAGGAGGAGCTACTGGCCGTATCATCAGATTGCATAGAGAGCCAATAACCACTTCTAACACTGTACGAACCGCGGTTCTCATAGTGCCAACAAATGACATCAGCTGCAGCAGGACTGAAAGAAAGGATGCTTAAAATGGCGTCCGCCTCTTCTTCATGAAACATCTCTCGAATTAATGTAGCATTCCATGCATCTGAGGCAGTTTTTAAGGAGGCTACAGTAGCATCACAAGGCAACAATTGCGGGGAAGAAACTTGAAATGACTTGGGCCGTGGGATCTATTTGTCCTTATACACACTCAGAGAATCGCTATTGCCTATTCTCCACCGAACACCTCGCTCAAGAAGGGCTTTACCCCACATTATACTGTGCTAGACAAATGAAGAACCCGGTTTCGCCTTAGCCTGCAAAAAAATAATGTTAGGGAAATAAATATGTTTGAGCACTATGGCCACCAACGAACTGGGCCTCTCCAATAACCTCCAACCCTGCTTTGCAAGAAGAGCCTGATTAAAGTTGGCTAGGTTCCTGAAACCTAATCCACCCTCCAACTTATGCTTGCAAAGCCTTTCCCAAGTACACCAATGAATTTTCTTCTTTGTGCTAGAACTACCCCACCAGAATCTAGCCATGATCCTATGGATATCTCTGATAAGAGCTACAGGGAGTTTGAAAAGGTTCATAGAATACACAGGAATAGCTTGAATTTCTGCCTTCAAAAGGACCTCTCTCCCTACATGAGAGAACAACTTGCACTTCCAATTCTTCAGTCTACCCCAAACTCTATTTTTAATCGAGTTGAATAGATCTTTTTTCGACCGACCCGCAACGCTTGGAAGACCAAGATAGTGACCATGGCAGCCCACCAGTTGAACTCCTAACAGATCTCGTAACTCCTCTTTTTTTGTACGATCCATCCTGTCATTAAAACAAACGGCTGACTTTTCAAGATTAATACACTGCCCAGAAGCTTCTTCATTCATCTTCAAGATGTTTCGAACCTCTACACACTCCTCTCTCTCCACTCTCAAGAACAGGAGGCTATAGTCAGCAAAGAAAAGGTGCAATATGCGCGGACCCACCTTTCCACATCGAATGCTTTGAAGCTTTCCTTGTAACTCTGCATCCCTCGGTAACCCTAAAAGTCCCTCTGCACAGATAGGAACAGGTACGGAGACAAAGGGTCACCCTGGTGTAATCCTCTCGATGGTTTAATAAAGCCCTTAACCTTTCCGTTAATGAGAAAGGAATACGAAACTGACGAAACACATCGCATGATTTTTGTAATCCAAGAACCGGAGAACCCAAGTCTCTATATCATACCCTGGATAAATGACCACTCAACTCTATCGTAAGCTTTAGACATGTCCAGCTTGAGACTTATAAACCCATTCTTCTTCCTAGCTTTCTTCTTTAGAATGTGCAAACACTCATAACCAATAATTGCATTATCCGTGATCAACCTCTCTGATAGGAACGCACTCTGATTCTCTGAGATTACATCACCCAACACTAATTTTAGACGGTTAGCAAGGGTCTTCGCTATAATTTTGTAAAGGACGTTGCAAAGACTAATGGGGCGAAAGTCCTTCACTTGAATTGCCTCTTTCACTTTTGGGATCAAAACAATGGCCGTAGTATTCAAGTCACTCATGTCTCTCTGACCATTAAGACATTCAAGGCAAGCTAATGTAACATCCTTGCTAATAACATTCTAGAATTTTTGGTAAAAAAGGGTCGGCATCCTATCCAAACCTGGAGCTTTGGTTGGGTGTATTTGGCTTAACGCAATCTTGATCTCTTCCTCATTAAACTGCCGGTCCAAGATAGCATTCATTGAGGTCGAAACCTTAGGGTGCAAAGCTTGGAACATTGCCTCTAACTCCTGCTCCGAGGGCCAATCCGTTTGGAAGATCCCCTAAAAATTATCACACACAATATCTGCTATTTCTTCCTCCTTAGTGCACCAAACTTTCGTAGAATTGAACAGCCTTATGATGCCATTTTTCCTCCTGCGTTGGTTAGCTCGATGATCAAAATACTGAGTGTTTTTGTCTCCATTACCCAGCCATAGAATTCTCGCTCTCTGCTGCCAAAACTTCTCTTCTCTGTACATCAAACCCTCTAGCTTGTTCTCAAGTAACCGAAGTTGCTTCCAACCTCCAGGTTTTAACTTTTTATTAAGCCAAGCCATCTTTTCTCTGGTCTTGTTAATGTCTCGCCTAAGCCGCTTGAGATTATCCCGATTCCATATGTCTAGTGACAACTCATAGTTCTTCAGGTTTTTAAGCACCGAAATCACATGGCTTCCCATATTTTTGCAGCTCCAACTATTCTGGACAACAGCTAGATAGTCCTCTTAATCGAGCCAACAGCTTTCGAAGTGAAACCGTCGTCCCTAATTAATCTTAGGAATACCACGATCTGCCCAATCACAAACATGGAGGAGCACCGACCTATGATCCGAACTACAAAAGTTGAGATGATGGACTGTGGACGTGGGAAACAAACTGAACCATTCCATGTTGCTAAAGAACCTGTCAAGACGTTCTTTAATCAAATTATCATCCTTATCATTGCACCATGTATAATCCGGCCCTGTGTAGCCTAAATCTCTCAATTGGCAGTCATCGATCGCATTCCGAAAGTTGTTCATCAAGTATCTAGCTTTCTCAGAACCTTCTTCCTTTTCATTAATGTTTAAGATTTCATTGAAGTCCCCCTCACACACCTAAGGTAACCTCGAATAAGAGTGAAGTCTTTGAAGAAGGTCCTGGGATTGAATGCGTTTTGAAGCTTCATGATGGCCGTAAAAACCCGTGAAACGCCAGTCTCTCTACCCATGACTACGGATACCGACATCTATGTGAAACTTAGAGTACGTGAAAAGTTGAACCTCAACTGTATCCTGTCAAAAAAAATGCAAATATCACCACTTCTTCCTTCTTTATTCACTACTAACTTACTATCAAACCCAAAACGAACCCTCATTGCTTCTAATCGCTCATGATTTAATAATGTTTCCATCAAGAAACCACTTCGGGGTCATGTTGTTGCATGTGAAATTGCAACGTGTGGAACATTCTAGGATTCCCCAACCTCTGGACGTTCCATGATAATATTTTCATGGCTGTCGGTGGGCCTGGATCACCAAGCCAGCCGATATAACTTTTTGCTTTTTCGCTCCTGCCCTATTATCCAACCTGTCATCTTCATTAGTCCGCTTCTTATTTTTCGAATCCTCCATCTCCATATTCTGGGTGTCATTGGATTCTCGTGCTCATTGAGGACTTCAACATATGGGTGTGAAGAAATTTTTTTGAATAATAAATTTGAGATTTAGGAGAGAGTAGGGGTGAAGCTAGAAATTTATTTTTAGGGGTGAAGATAATAAAATATAATATTTATAAGCTAAAGTAAAACAATTATCTTGATGTGAGGATTTCAACATATAAATATGAGAGGTTTACTGCAGAACTCAAAAATTAACTTAAATTTTTATCAATTATCTGTATTTGTTGCACCATATTGGATAGGATTAGGAATCCGTATAGTAAATGTTTCGCTGGCTTTATAATATTATTTCAACTAATTTTATATTATATTAAATATAAAACACAATTATATTTTATTTAATTTTATATAATAATAAATAAAAAATAGTATTATTTTTTAATACAGTTCGTACTATTTAATTAAATTTTATATAGGTGATGGTCAACCGCATTAAGTTATACAGCTGGAACTTGGAAGAGTAATTCCTCAACTGTACTAATTTAATAAACCACTTAAAACAAATTTTAATAATATTTTAAAAAAAAAAGGTTAAAGTTGTGCAGGACGCTGGCCTCCTCCGTCAAGTTGGTTGTCAGCCTCTGTTTGTGGAAGATTTAAGCGGCTACCGATCGAGGAGGCTGGCATGCAACCTCCACGAATGGAGGCCGCAGGAGGCACAGTTGCCTCCTTTAGGCAATGCCTCCAGCTTTGTGGATTCTCGAAGCGTCCTTCAGTTGGGTTGTCCATTTTATATACAAAGGATGAGTAGACCACACCTCTTTTTTAAGAAACGAGGATGATGCCAAAGCCCACTTTTGATGACAACGTACCCTTAAAAAATAACATTTAATAATAAAAATAAAAAAAAATCTCAATTAATCATCATCCTCATCATCATCAATGTCTTTTTCTTCTCCATCTCTGTCATCATCGCCATTGTTGTTTTTCATCTCAAAATAAATATATAAAAACTAAAACAGTAAATGAACACCGAAAAGTCAAGATCAGTCTGGCCATCATCTCATGAGCAAGATAGATCTGCATAATCAAGTTGCATGAAGTGTTCTACAAAAACTCAACAAAAAATCCATAAAACACCCAATAAAAAAACCACCAAAAGTCGCACACACGGTGCTTCAAATTCACTAGTCTCTGTCAAAACCAAAATCACTCAAATGGCCTGATTCCAATGGAGGAGATTGCGAAAGGCCGGGCGGAGGGGGGGGGGGGGGGGGGGGGGGGGGGGGGGGTTGGTGTGGCGCTGAGTGATGTGCCGAATGAGGGAGGGAGATGGTCGGGTAGGGAGGGATATGGTCAGTTGATACTCCGCGAAGGAGGTCAGTAGTTTAGAGGGAACAAATGAGGATATCCTTCATTGGAGACCAAATCTCCAATGGAGATCCGGTGCGTAATCTCCAATGTTTTTTAATATTATTATTTTATTTTATATTAAATAAAAAATATATAATTTTGTTATAATTATTTTAAAATTTTAAGGATAACGTGGCACAATTTTATTGGAGGAATAATTTCTTTTAATTTATTAATTTAATTACACATATAAAATGATCAAATTATTTCTGACAAACGCTGGTCAACTATTTTAGGGAACTTTATATAATAAAATGAGTACAATTACAACTAATATCAATTATAACGGTTAATGTGGCTCGTGGTAAAAATATTCATTTAGTCTAGTAATGATGCAAGTTTGAATCGCCAGTACTGTAAGTGATATTTAAAAAAAAAATCAATATACATTATTGCAATTAATCCAATATTATAAATGTACATTACTGCAATTAATCCAATATTATATAATTCTACATTTAGTATCAAAATGGTTAATTAATGATGAGTAAATATCAACCCAGCAATTGTGTTAACCGTTTCTGGATTTATACTGAATGGGTGATTGAATATCAAAATCACAAATTAAGTTAATGGATTCACCTTCATGATCTGATGTTTAGTATCAAACATTGTAAGCCATAACATGCTTTTTTATTTCATATATAATCTGTTAATACAGCAGATCATTTTCCAACACAAAATACATAACAGACCACAGTTTTAATAATCATCCCTTCAAGGCAGTAATGGAGGAGGAGCATGAGGATCGTGCTTGGGATCGGGTTTTGGTTGTTCATAGTCTTGAATGTTCATTTCTTCTTCTCCGAGGCCGTTCCGAGGAGGACTGCGGAGATGATCAGCAGCTGAACTACTCTTGCAAGCTTCAGTTTCCATCTTCAAATTGGATCTTATTCCCTTATTATAAAATCCTGAGATGAGTTGTTGATGGCTGCTTCGAGCAGAGGATATTATCACCGAAGCAGAAAACCACAACACAAGTAGGAACAGGCGTGATGATATTCCGAATGCCATCTCTCTCTCTCTCTCTCGGGTTATTACTATGTTTTTTTTTTTTTTTTTTTTTTTTTTTTTTTTTTTTTTAAGTGTTTGTTTCTAATGAGTTCTGAAAGGGACCAGCTACTAACTAAAAGGTACCCACCGCTTTTTTTGTGCAGCAACCGGTTTCAACAAACCGGTTGCTGAAACGTTTTTAAATATATTTTTTAATAAATATATTAATTTAATAATAAATAATGAAAATATTAAAATATAAATACAAAAATACATAAAAATTAAATAAATAAGAAAAATACATAAAAATGTAATAAATAATAAAATTACTAAAATACATAAACATTTAGTAAATAATTAAAAATAAAAAATTACAAAAATTCGTATGTATTTAAATAAATATAAATGTATTTTTTTTAATTGTAATACATTTTTATTCTTTTTTTTTAATTAGTTTGCAAAATTATTTTAAAATAGTTCGCAATGCCAATTGAAGTTTTCGCGACGCTATATTAGTTCGTGATAACAACTTTTGAAGAACTTTGATGTTTGGCGTAACGTTAAAGTTATTCCCGATAAGAAGTTAACGTGGGAACAACTTTGACGCAGGTAGGAACAACTGCAACATTCCCACCAATATTAAAGTTGTTTCGGGAACAACATAACGTTTAATGTTTAAAAAAGTTGCACTTTCGGGAACAACTTTAACGTTTGGCCTAACGTTAAAGTTCTTCTTGAGAACAAGTTAACGTGGCAAAAACTTTGACGTTGGTAGAAACAACTTTAACATTCCCACCAACGTCAAAGTTGTGTCGGGAACAACTTAACGTTTAATGTTTGAACAAGTTGCACTTTTAGGAACAACTTTGACGTTTGATCTAACGTTAAAGTTATTCCTGGAAACAAGTTAATGTATCAAGAACTTTGACGTTGGTAGGAAAAACTTCAACGTTCTCACCAACATCAAAGTTGTTTCGGGAACAACTTAACATTTAACGTGGGAACAAGTTTGACTTTCGAGAACAATTGTGACGTTTGGTGTAACGTTAAAGTTGTTCCCGGAAAGAAGTTAATGTGAGAACAACTTTGACGCAGGTGGGAACAACTTCAACGTTCCCACCAACATCAAAGTTGTTTCAGGAACAACTTAACGTTTGAACAAGTTGCACTTTTGGGAACAACTTTGACGTTTGGCCTAACGTTAAAGTTCTTTCCGGGAACAAGTTAACATGGCAAGAACTTTGACGTTGGTTGGAACAACTTCAATGTTCCCACCAACGTCAGAGTTTTTTCGGGAACAACTTAACATTTAACGTGAAATGGTTACATGTTTGACAATTGATCAGATCGCGACAGATGAACTGTCACTAACTGTGTTATTCGCGATGATGGTGAGCTATCACATGCAAATCTTTTCGCGATGGTTATTGTTTCGCAAGCCGATATGTTCGCGTTGTTTGATATCTCACGAACTGATAATTTCCCAATGTCAAAGTTGTTCCCAATATGAATGGCACATTGATCTCAACAATGTGGCCTAGAAACTTGTTCAAAGAGAAAAAAAAAGGACTTCAACTAAAGATGATGAAAATGGACTTTCCAAAAACCTATACAAAACTTTTATTATAAAATTGAAAACCTTCAAAGGTAAACAGAACAAAACAGAAACCATTTGCTGTTCCATGTCATTATTTGGATGCTTACAACAGGGCAGCAAATTAATTGGAAAATTTAGTTTTCATCTTTATAGCATTTATCTATGACATTTATTTTTCAAAAAATAGTTCAACAACCAATACAACCAGTTGTTCAACAACCATCAGAACAGTTTTATCTTCATTTAAGGCAATTTACTTTATGAATTAGGCTATAATGAATACTGCAATATACTTAATAATTTCAAAACCCTAACAGTCATGTATTTGACCTTCAGACTTCCATAGGGAATTAAATAAATATCAATGATCGTTATACATCCCTAGTAAATTAAATACAATACCTTGACCTTCCTACATCCCCAGTAAATAATATACATAATATTAACCTCCATACTTCCATAGGAATTAAATACATAACCATGACCTTCATACTTCATAGGATATTAAATACATAACCATGATTTTCATTTTTCCCTAGAAAATTGAATGCATAATCTTCACCTTCATACGTTCAAAGAAAATTAATGAACTTAATATATATGACCTTCATACTTCCCTAACAAATTAAAAATATAACCAGGACCTCCTTCCTTTCCTAGGAATTAAATCATAATCTTGACCAAATTACTTCCATAGAAAATTCAATACATAATCATGATCTTCATACTTCCATAGAAACAACCGATATCCACTGACTTTAAGGTTGAACGTGGAACGGTATAATCAGCGGTAGTACCGATGTCATCAACATGTTGTTTTCCTTTGTTGCCCTTGTTTCTGCCCTTCGTGACCTTATCCTTGAGCTCGGTGACCTCGGACCTGAGCTTGGTGACCTTGGTCCCCATATCGGTGACCTCAACCTTAAGGAACTGAATTTCACCCAACATCGTCTGCAGTAGGTTATCGTTTGCATCAGTTTTCTGATTCACGAAGCTAGTAGGTGCAGAGGATGGGGCACCCACTGGAGATTGTCAGATGCCGGATACATTTAGGACATATTGAGAAACTGCCACCTACATGCAATGCACATTAAATTAATGAGTTGTAAACAATTTGAAATGGAAGATATTTATAGTAGTTAACATAAATTATTGAAATGTTATAAGTATGGAAGTGTACCTCCATACTGTTAAGTCCACTTGCATTTTGGAGACGTCGTAAACAAATTTTTATTTTCTCGGTTGTCCAGCTTTGAATTGGTGGTATTGAGGATCCAGCTAAAGCAAATGGAGATAAAATAGCTAAGTGAAAAATTGATATTTATGACGACGTTACAAACAGTAAATTGAAAATGAAAGAAAAACACCTAGTGTACCTGAAGAAACAACAAGCAACTATTTATAGATTGTGTCTTTGACGATTTGCCACTTTTTTTGAACTTATAAATGCCATCACACAAGAAGTTGAAGCATCAGGTAGACCAATTTATTGAAGGGATGGCAGCAACATTGATAAGAGGTGCGATGAAGTCTGCACTTACAAAATCGAAAGTTCCGAGTGCTAGAAGAGAGCCCAGCAAGAACAAGTAGATTGTAATTTTGAATTTTGCATCGAATGAGGTCATGTCATGAAGTCGTCTCTCTATCTGATTAATGTAGATTACACGACCACTTACACAAAATGTAGACGCCCATTCACTTAGAGAGTGATGCTCTTCGTCCATGTGAATCGGCTCTCCTCCGTTAGAAGCACCCATAATCTCAGTGAAAGTATAGGAGTCCAGGGGGATCGATTTCCCATGGATATAGAGTGAACACAAATTAGCGTCAAAGTTGTGGACAAGCCAACCGCATAACCCTCGACAAAGGCGTCCGCTTGCAATGAGGAGGAGGTTGCCAAAACCTAAATCTGTCATAGCCTTTTTTTGGTCATCTGTCAGCCCACTAACAACCCGGAACAAACGTGATAAGGTACACCGAGTCGTGAACGTTTGATCGACATGAGGGTTGTCTAAATCGTTGGGAATATCTTCGTCTTCAGGTGGGCCGCTACCATCCCCTGGTACACAGGGGATAATCTGTTGTTGTTGAATTATTATACCTCCTATACTGCGACTTTTCTTCAACTAATAATGAGTTCCACGTTTCAACAATTAGTTTACATGTCTGAAGAAAAATTGAAAAATTGCAAGGTTATATAGTATTAGTAAGAAAGAATAATCTAAGATAATAAACTGTAATAATAATTAGAGTTAATTGCACCCACAACCCCTTAGGTTTTGCCAACTACAGGTAGAATCAACTTTATCGTTTATTCACAATGACCTCCCCTGCCATTAGTTGACTTTAGTCAAACTTAACAGGGTCAGGGGTATTTTTGTCTTTTCAGACTTTTTTAATTTAATTTTATTAAATAAAAAATTTAAAAATTTAAAAAAAAATCTCATCCCTCTATCTTTAAAAATAGACAGTTATGATTTATTTAAAAATTAAAATAATAATAATAATAATAATGAAAAATAAAAAATTAATTATAGTTAATGTAGATTCATTTTTCAGATTGAATCTCAACCGTCCATCAAGATTGGTGGACGGTAGCGATCCAATCTGGAAAATGGATCTCAAAAAAAAAAAAAAAAAAAAATTTTGGGAAGAATGTTTGAGTTCTTCGAAGAACCCAGTTTCTGGGTAGGTTCTTCGAACCCAGAAAGGGTTCTTCGAATTTTTTTTTTTAATACCTAGATGAAGGCGAACCCAGATTGGAGGGTTTGTCGCGCTGATCTCCAGCAAGTTCCTTCTTTTGTTTTCTTTTTTTTTTGGGTGGAGATCCAATCTCCATATTGGATCTCCACCGTCCATCAGATGGATGGTGGAGATCCAATCACCTTTAAACTTTAATTTTTTTAATTTTTTTTAAAAATTAAAAAATTTATAATAATTTTTTTTAAGAAGAAACAATCTCTACCGTCCATCTCACCTGAGATGGACAGTAGAGATCTAACCTTATTTTTTTTATTTAATAAAAAGAAAATATTATTTTAGGGGTATTTTGGTCATTTTAACGGATAAAGTTGGTCAACAATTAAATCTAACGAAAGTCAACTAACAGCAGGGGAGGTCATTGTCAATAAACGATAAAGTTGATTCTACCTGTAGTTGGCAAAACCTCGGGAGGTGTGGGTGCAATTAACTATAATAATTAATTTATTACCCTTTTAGTATACTTTAGTTTTCCCCTCACTATTAGTGCGTCTTGCCTCTTGTTTGCTGAGATTTGATAATTAAAAGTTACTTGGACATATAAAAGTAAGTAATTAATCTTGTAATCTATACAGATGATGTAATTTATTACTTACAAGTAGTAAAAAAAGCTAAATCTGCCAGTCTTGACATTCGCATTCGAAGATTGATCCATAATGATTCGATGACTAGCAACCCAAATAAGATAACTGCAAAAGACAGTTTTAAAAAACAAAAAGTTATTAATGGATAAGTTAATGTCCTTTGCTTTATAGCATTACATAACATTACAAACATAAACCAAATTAATTATAAGATCAAACAAAAAGCACAATGATAGCCACAAAATATGGATTATAAACGTAGGTAGCGTTGTTACATTTAAGTCTTCCAAACGTTCAATGCGTGTGAGGAAAGTTTAGGTTTTCAGCCGATATACGTCTACTAAACAAAATAACCCAAAATCGCTAAACCAACACGGAATTATGCATCACAAGTTCAGGTAAAACGTACCTTCAACTGTTCAAATTGAAAACTTCTTCACTCAATGCAGTTAACGAAACTGAATTATAATGATATATAACAAATTATATAGCCTGTAAAGCTAGAACACAACTATAAGATAATCTTTATTATTTACTCCATTAATGCATCTCAGTGACCAACAACAAACCGAATATTAACTACGGAAATTATACGATAAACAGTGTTTGCTTTTATAGTAAGCTAAAAATGCAATTAAATTTCAAATAGATTGCGGTGGCAAATACGTACTTAAAACCTAAATATTTAACCCTTGCAGATACCTAATCCAAAAATTGATGCTTTCAACATACATAAAGCTTAAAAATTGAAGATTTGTAAAATCCCATATCCTACAAATTGAAGATTTCTAAAGAGTAAACCCTAGAAATTAAAGAGTTTTATATATCAAGAACTTACCTGTTGAAGATTTGTAAAGAGCCTAACCTTACAAGATGAAGTTTGCAAAGACCCAAACCTTAAAAGTCACAGGGACTATAGAGAGAGAAAATCAATGAAAACAGTTTAGAAGAAGGAGAGTGATAGAGCCACTGAAAAAGTAAAGAAGCAAAGGAGAACCTTAACAGTGAGTTGAAGTTTACAAGGACCAAAACCCAAATCTTACAAGTTCGTGCAAAAGAGAAGAAACAAAGCAAAGGACAGAGACTGTAGATAAGAAAAATCAATGCAAACAATTTAGATTAAGGAGAGTGATCAAGCAAGAGAGAAGAATGAGAGGAAAGGGGAACCTTACCAATTGAAGTTTACAAAGACCGAACCATAAACACAAACGTTGCAAGTTCGTGCAAGATAGAAGAAAGAGCAAATGAGAGGGAAAGTGGATATTGAGAGTGAAGATGGAGAGAGAACGAACTGTTGAATTTTTTTTGTATCAAACAGTGTTTTGGCAGTGAAACAGGCTACACCGGTTACCAATTGTAAGGTATATAAAAGTGTTGCTTTTACTTAACCGTTGGATAGGCAAAATGCCATCCAACAGTTGTGGTTGAATTAGAAAAGTATGGGTATCATACCCACACTTTTTATCCTGGCATTATAGCCAGACCCGTTTTGAAATGGTTCAAGTGGCATTTTTAAAAGAAACTTTGTACAAGATGCCATCCTTACATGCTTGGATCATGACATGTATAAGTTGACTATGTGTGGAAACCCACATGTACTATTACACTTTCACCACTTTTATTGTATTTGAATTTATTAGGATAAACGTAGTGAGATAAAAACCTTAGTAATATATACAATGATATTCAAAACTACCTCATTAAAACTTTGCTTGTAAAATTCAGTTGAATAAAATTCAGTCAAAGGAAAAAGAGTATAATGTACATATGTCCAGAGTTAATTGACATTATTAATATTAATATTGTAATTTTCAGAGCCGATACATGTCAATTCCATATACCAGTTTCTCAAATGGTCTAATAATACCATAGTTAAACATGTAATGCAAGCTTATGGATCTTATGAACACTTTTACTGGAAATCTAACTTTTATAAAGAAAAAACATAATGACTTGTTTTTCCATGTGGGATGGATTGTCATGAGTTTTGTTTCCAACCATTCAACAATACACTCTTGAGAAAGCTTTACCATATATATAATTATAACAAAAAGTTCCTTTTGTATTTTTATGGGAATTTAGTAGAAATACTCAAATTGTAATTGAAAATTGTAAATCTACCCACCCCACACTAACTTTTGCATAGTCTACCCACACAAGTAATATTTGGGACAAACTGCCCTACATTTTTCCCAAAATAAAACCCTAGACTTGTCTTTAACCTCTAATATTGTGTTTGAAACACAAAATCTTCAATGTGAAACACTCCCAAATTGGATCTAACCACATTATATGCATTTTTACTCATTTTTCACTACAACAATCTTACAAATATTTTCATCTACACATCTTTAGCCACATTGTTTGCTTTTTAAACTCCATATTCTTTTGACACGAAAATTTTAAGCAAATGTTAATATTCATTTCTATTGATAATGTTTTTAATTTGTTAATCTTTCATTTTTCTAGGCTTTGTATTTTCGTTAAGGATATAAACCGATACTAGAATTTTTCATTTCTGGACTCAATATTGGGTCGAACCTACCCGATAGTTGTTACTATCGGGTTAAGAAAACTCGATATTTGTTATTGTAAACTCTCTTGTTATCGTTCTGTAAGCTTTCCTTTTGTCAAAGCAATGTTCTCCCATTTGTGGGAAGTAGTGACTTTTGCCGAAAAAATCTTTTTCCTTTATTTTCAATGAATCAACTAATTTCTTATAAGCCATTGATTAATTTAATACCCAAAAATAATTAAGGATTTTCATATCATCAATAAACCATAATAAAAAAACATAAATTGAAACATAAAAAGAAGAAAGAATAGCGTAATACTTGTTTTGTAAAATAAATATTTCGCCGGGGTCATTACAACCCGATGATTTACTTTCATTGAGTCATTACAATATGATGGTTTTTGCATCGGGACATGATAACCTGACGAAATTTATTTTTGGCAACCTTCCCGATGATGGATAACCTGATGAAGGTAGTGATTGTTCATCATCTTCTTTAATAAACATCATATCGCAACAACCCGTTAACAATAGTATCGGGTCTACACGATCTGATGAATCATATACCATAAATTTTTCAAAAATTCACATCCATTCAACTAAATTAATGTGTAAAAGTATAATAAATCAAAAACCCACATCAAAATAAACCTAATAATAAAATCCACAAGTTTTATATTACGGCTAATAATCTTACAATATTTTGCTAAAACTTTTATATATAAAAGATTTATTCTTACCAAACACGCTTTATTATATGAGACCCTATCATTTTACTCAAACAACAATTGTGAGAGAATTTATGTATGAAAAGTATAACTACAAATAAAGTTCAAGTACACATTTTGTTATGTTTAGTTTTTTTTTTTTGCTTTTGTTTCACAACTCGATAATAAAAAATTTTAACAAAAAGAATACACCTAATGAAGTTTTTTTTTTTTGTTAGAAGTATAATTTCTAGGATCTACTTAAACCCCCACCCTTGAGTGGAAGGAATGTGCATTAACCACTTGAGTTATGATTAGATGTGTTGGAATAATTTTTAAAATAATGTAACATATGTAAATATGTGGTATGAAATGAGAATTATTGATTTTCTAGAATGAATTATCAAAAGGTATAACTTTTATGTAAACTTGTTACTTTTGTATAAAGTTATGACTTTTATTTAATGGTATGACTTTTATGAAAAGGTATGATCTGAAACATTGGATCCAAAGTGGAAGTTGTAAGATTAAATCAATTACTAGGATTAAATTAATTCAAACTGAAAAGCCATGATGAAAAGATAGACCTTTTTGTATGAAAGGGTGCAAAGCATACTATAAAATACCCACTCTTCATTCATTTTAGATATATTCAGAAAAAACAATTACCACATGGTCATTTGTTCTTCCTCCTCATTTTCACATTATTTACAAAATCAATCCTAGTTTGCTTCATTTCTTTCTTGCATAAAACTACTAATATTTTGTTAAACTGCAGTAACTGAATATTATTGTCTCTTGGCAGGTTTGCTATCAATGACGTTCGTGATTTAAGTCATTAATGCACAACAATATTAAACATCTAAGGCTTTATTGTATCTTAGAGGCATATTTGCTTAACTCGGTGCATTACTCGAATAGTTGGGGCAAATAGTGTCCTAAGGAGAGTGATATTTGTTACGTGCTTTGAAGCCTACCATTTCATTATTTCAGTATTTTTGTTTCCTCATAAAGTTAAAGTTTCAGTTTAATATAATTTTGGTAGTCACAGCGGATCTTGATATATAACGATACATAGCTTAATTATTTGAAGCATATTTATGTACAATCTTAAGACACAATTTTCTACAATGGCATATACAAATTCTCTGTGAGAATTCATTATTGACTTTGTGAAATTGGACTATACTGATGGTGGTAATTTCATCCGTTGACAAAAGAAGTTGCATTTTCTCCTATCAACGCTGAATGTGGTGTATGTAATGACAACACCAAATTCGGTTGAACATGATGATGAAACTGTGGCTCCAATTCGAAAGTGTCACAAGTGGGAACAAGATGAATATATTTGCAAATGTCACATTTGCAATGCAATGTCTGATACTATGTTCGATCAATATCACATGGCTGCTGCAAAAGAAATTTCGAACTCTCTCAAGGCAAAGTACATGGTAAACGATGCTACAAGTAAGAAATACCTGGCATCTAAAATTTTCAATTATAAAATGGTAGATAACAGGTGTGTGGTTGAACAATTTCATGAAATTAGATACATTTTAAATCAGTTTGGTCAACACCAAATGAATATGATAAATTTATTATTTTTTCTGCCACTATTGATAAACTCCTCCCTCCTGGAAAGACTATAAAAGGAGTCTTAAACATAAAAATGAGAATATTACTCTAGAGGACTTGAGCCAACACCTCCGCATAAAGGAAGAGTATAGAATTAATTTTATTGATGAGCAGGTTAATTCATCCTTTAAGGTTGATATGATAGAGGAAGGGAAAGAGGCTAAACACCATCAACATCACAAAGGCAAGAAGTGAAAATTTGATTTAAAGAAGAATCAAAATTCTAATAAGAGACAGAAGGGTGTGTGCCACCACTGTGGCAAGCTTGGCCATTTCAAGAGAGGTTGCCGTCTTCTCAAAAAGAAAAATGAGAAAAATACCTCAAGTTTGTGGCCATGATATCCAAGATCAATGCTCTCGAAGAAGATATAGCTTGGTGGATAGATTCAGACACTACCAGACATGTTTGTAAAGATCGAAGCCTTTTCAGTACTTTTGAAAAAGTAGATGATGACAATGTATTCTACATGAGTAATTTCTCTACAACTTATATCAAAGGAAAAGGCAATGTGCAGATAGAGTTTATTTCTGGGAAGACTTTGACTCTTGCTGATGTATTTCATATTCCTGAAGTTAGGAAAAATCTTGTGTCTAGAAGCCTTTTGAATAAACATGGCTTCAAACTTGTATTTGAGTCCGATAAGTTTGTATTGTCTAAAAGGGGTGTATTTGTAAGGAAATGATACTTGTATGAGGGCATGTTCAAGATGAATATTATTAATAAAATAATTCTTCTGTTTATATTATTGACTCCAATACTTTGTCTTTATGGCATAATCATTTATGTCATGTCCATACTAAAAGATTACATGACACATATAATTTAGATTTGATTCCAAAGCTTAGTAATGATATGTTTGAAAGATGTAAAGTATGTGCATAAACTAAGATCACTAAAATACTATTTCCTATAATTGATAGAACATCTACTTTATTGCAATTAATACATAGTGATGTAAGTGTACACATAGCAATCCTACTATAAGAGGAAATAAATACTTTGTGATTTTTATTGATGATTACTCTAAGTAATGTTTTGTGTATTTATTGCATTCTAAGGATGAAGTCTTAAATAAATTTATAATTTATAATTCTGAAGTAGAGAATACATGTTCTACTAAGATTAAAATTCTTAGAAGTGACAAAGGAGGTGAACATCAATTTTCTGAATTTTGTGAAAATGTTGAAATTGTGCATCAAACATCTATTGTATACACACAACAACAGAATGGAGTAGCAGAAAGAAAGATAGGACACCCACTGAGATGGTTAATGCAATGCTCTCTAACTTTGGTTTAAGTAAAGATTTCTGGGGTGAAGCCCTATTAACTGCATGTCATATTTTAAATAAAGTGACTAATAAGAAAACAAAAATTACTCCATATGAAGTTTGGAAGAAAAGAAAGCCTAATATTTCTTATATTAGAATTTAAGAATGTAGAGTCATAGTTAGACTACCAAAACCTAAAATAAAGAAATTAAGTGAAAAAAGGTTTAGAATGCATATTCATAGGTTATGCAGAACACAATAAATCATATAGGTTCTTAGTAACTGAACCTAATAATTTTGTTGAAGTGAATACTGTTACAGAATCTAGAGATGCTATATTTTATGAAACTAAATTCAATGTTATACCTAAGAATATAGATTTTGGTACACTTGTACAGACAGTGGCAACGTCAAAATGAACTATCGTTTAGGATCCCCAGAAAAAGGGAAAAGCAAGAGGGTAAGGAAAGAAAAATCCTTTGGCCCAAACTTTATTTTATATCTAGTTGAACGAACTAGAATGAAGTCACAAGATGTTGCCTTTTGGAAAGAGGCAACCAATGATAAAATGAAGTCTATTTTGAGAAATAAGACTTAGAAATTGGTCGACCTATCACCTAGGTCTAAACCAATTGGTTGCAAATGGATCTTCAAAAAGAAAATGAAGGTCGATGGAACTATTGATAAGTTCAAATCAAGATTAGTAGTAAAAGGCTATACTCAAAAACAAGGTCTTGATTATTTTTATACTTAAGCACCAGTTGCGAGAACTGCTACTATTAGAACTTTGATTGCATTAGCATCAATCTATCGTCTTGAAATACATCAAATGGATGTAAAAACAGCTTTCCTAAATGGAGAATTGGATGATGAAATTTACATGGAGCAACCAGAAAGATTTTTAATGCCTGGACAAAAATATAAGGTTCGTAAATTTTTCAAATGTTTTTATGGTCTTAAGCAAGCTCCAAAGCAATGGCATGAAAAATTTGATAAAAATCATTATTTCAAATGGTTTTCGAATTTATGAATTTGACAAATGCGTATATTGCATATTCAGTGGAAACAAAGGTGTAATCATGTGTCTTTATGTGGATGACATGTTAATATTTGGAACAGATAGTGAGAGTATTGAACTTACAAAATCTCTTTTGTCATTAAACTTTGACATGAAAGACATGAGGCTTGCAGATGTAATGTTGGGTATAAAAATTATTCGAACGGGTAATGACCTAATGTTGACCCAATCACACTACATTGAAAAGATATTGAAGAAATTCAATTATTTAGATTGTAAGCCAAGTTGTACACCATTTGATTCAATTGTGATGTTATACCTGAACACTGGGAGAGTTGTATCTCAATTAGAGTATGTTTGTGTCGTAGGCTGTCTTATGTATGCTATGACATATACTAGGCCTGATATTACCTTCATTGTAGGAAGGTTGAATAGGTATACCAGTAATCCAAGTCAATTACATTACAAGCACTGTATAGAATTTTAAAATATCTAAAGTTTACTAAGAGCTATGGTATATATTATTCTGGATATCCTTCAGCATTGGAAGGATTCATTGATGTTAGTTGGATCAATAATAAAGATGATCATACATCCACAAGTGGATGGATTTTTACGCTTGGTCGATGAGCAATTTCTTGGGTTTCCAAGAAGTAAACTTGTATAGCAAATTCCACCATGGTTTCTGAGTTAATTGTTGTGTCATCATATAGTAAAAAGGCAAAGTAGTTAAGGAATTTAATAACGAAAATTCTTTTTTGGCTAAAACCAATATCTCCTATATCTATAAATATGATAGTAATGCAACTCTGTCTAAAGCATATAGCCAGATTTACAATGGCAAGTCTAGACATATTGGTCTAAGACATAGTTATACATGACAATTGCTCACAAATGGTGTGATCACCCTTGATTTTGTCATATCATGTCAAAATCTAGCAGACCCCTTTACGAAAGGCCTTACAAGGGTTTGGTGTCTAAAACATCGAAGGGGATGGGATTTATATATCACCAATAATGGAAACTCAACCCAACACTTGAAACATCAAGATCATGGGTTCAATGAGCAAAGTACATCATATGTTGTGATTGCAAGCAGTGTAATATTTATATATGCTCCCAAAGGTAAAGTGCTTGGTACTTGTATGTTATAGGAAGGATAAGCTTTAAACTTTCAATAGACTTATAATATATTTCTGGGAATGCTTTTACAAGGGTATTTCTGATAACGTCTACCTATATGAGTGTCGGGGATGGTGCCGTTCTCTATGTAATTTGGCCGGTTACTAAAGCTTGTTAAAATTTATACTCTAAAATTTGTAATATGTAGATGTTATAAAACATGAATAAAAGAAATAGTTTTCATTCTATAAATATTTATTTATTTACATTCATATATATCATATGTGCAAAGTATCCAATATTGTAGGATGTAATCTTAATCTGAGTATATAAATATCATATACAGAAGGATTCAGTTTGAGACATGAAATCTAAAGAGTCCGTAAAGAGCAAACAAATTTGAATACTTTGTTTATGGTTAATCTACAGTTGCGGTCTATTTTGTAATGTACTGTGTCTTATCTTAGACTATTCATATGGTGACACGGGAATGGAGACACCTTATTTGATGAAATCATATAGGATAGGGTCGCGATTTATATTAATCTCTCACCAAGATCCATTAGATGAAGAGATTCATATATATTGATAAATGATGGTTGTATATGGGTAATCTAAATCCTGAGTGTCTTACTGATTCCTTCAGGTTGGATTGTGGCTTTTGACATACCATAGGTGAGATCAGTGTTGCATTCCCGATCAATAACTCTGTACTTGGGGTCACGGTTTAGCTTATGTCTAGGAAAGTTTGAACATAATAGAGGAATCCACTCCTTCTTGCAAAAAGTAGAGGAGTAGTTCCCTCAAGGGTTGATTCAAAGCTTGAACAATTAAGAGCGCTCTCCTTCTTCCGTAATGGAAGATATGATATAATTGTTTACTGGAGAATCAACGGTGCTTAAAGGAAAATACATAATTAGAGAGGTATAACGTACTTTATGACCTAGCTATAATTATGGACTACTCGTAGAAGATTATACCATATGTAATCGTTATAACGATGGACACTGAGATTTCAAATTGTGTAATACATCTGCAGTTTCGAGAGTCCCCAGTTTTTAGTGGAATAACTCTGAGGTTAATAATCATGAAATATTAATTAAAGAATTTAATTAATATTTCTAAGTATTATTGGAGCTCAAAACTGTGGGTCCGTTATGTTCCTTTACTAGCCCTTATGGTTAATGGTAATGAGAGTCAAGGTTAATTAATTGGATAATCCAATTAATTGTGTTACGAAAGTGACACGAATATACTCAGGGAATTAATTAAATAATATAATTATTTGATTGATAAATTAATAATTGATTAAATATTAATAATTAAGAATTATTAATTATTTAATTATTAATAGGATGTTACAGGTCCGAACCATGACTAATACAAAATGATTAAAATAATATCATAGGTTCAAACCCTAGAAGTCCTGATATAAATAAGATTTTATATCAGGAAACAAAAAATAACCTAAACCTTATTCTCAAGGGGGAGTGCAGCAATACTAAAAAGAGAGAAAAGAAATTTTTTTTTTCTTCTTTGCAGGGTGCGGCAGGCCATATGAGGGACACAAAGAGTTGTGTTCTTCGCTTGAGTCATACTTGAAGACATCTGTGAAGTGCCCACACGCGCGTTATCAGACTGCGGACATAGCTTAGAAGACTTGGTAGTTTATCGGAATTGTTATTGCTAGAAAACAATCAGGTAATCAAACTTTCTTTTTAATGCGTCTATATGCCAATCAAAAGTCCCGAAAAGAGTTTTGAAATTAAATAAGGAAAAAAAATTTTGAAACCATAATTTTATTGCGTTGCATTTTATAAACAAATATATTTTTTTCCCTACAAAGTGCTCATAAAAATTCAAGATATAGACGCACGGTCTTTACACGTGTCAGTGATTTAGAACACCTGAAATATTAAAATAGTATGTGTGATACATGTCCAATTAGTTAGATAAGGTCTCTGGTTCAAAGTATGCCTACCATACCAACTTAATTAACTTTGATATGCTTCACTAAGTGAAAGGTTCAATCGAAGAATACCTTCATTTTTGCATAAAGTTTCCAATCCTATGCAAGACATTTTTTTCAAATTGCATTGATTTTGAAAATGGTGAAGGATTGTTGGAATAATTTTTAAAATAATGTAACATATATTAATATGTGATATGAAATGAAAATTATTGATTTTCTATAATTAATTATCAAAATGTATAACTTTTATGTAAAGTTGTGACTTTTATTTAATGGTATGACTTTTATGAAAACGTACGATCTGAACAGCTGGATTAAAAGTGAAAGTTGTAAGATTAAATCAATGGCTAGAATTAAATTAATTCAAATTGAAAAGTCATGATGGAAGTATGTAACTTTTTATGAAATGGTGCAAAGCATACTATAAAATACCCACCGTTCATTCATTTCATATTCATTGGTAAAATGCAATTACCACCTAGTCATTTGTTCTTCCTCCCTCATTTTCACATTATCTACAAAATCAATCATAGTTTGCTTCATTTCTTTCTTGCATAAAACTATCAATATTCTATTAAACTGCAGTAATTGAATATTGTCTTTTGGTGGGTTTGCTATCAACGGCGTTCGTGGTTTAAGTCGTTAGTGCATAACGATATTAAACATCTTAGGCGTCATTGATTCTTGGAGGCATATTTGCTTAACTCGGTACATCACTCGAATAGTGGGGGCAAATAATGTCTTAAGGAAAGCGACATTTGTCACGTACCTTGAAGCCTACCATTTCATTATTTTAGTGTTTTTGTTTCCTCTTAAAGTTTGAGTTCAATATAATTTTATAGTTCTAGCGGATCTCGATACATAAAGGTGCACAACTTTATTATTTGAAGCATATTTATGTACAAGATGTGCATTATTATTAATGTTATTATTTTATTATCATTATCATTATTGTTATTATTATTAAAAACGAATTGCAATAGAGTACCCTAACGTTCGGCTATATTATAATGAAATCGTGAGTTTAGCCTTAATTACACATTAGTACCCTACTTTTAATTAACTTAGTCAAAAGTAACGATTTAACCAAAATATTTAGCTGAAATGACACAGATACCCCTAGTTAAAAAATAAAAAAATAATACTAATTATTAAAATTAAAAAAAATTAAATTTTTTTTAAATTAGATCTCCACCGTCCATTTAAAAAAAATTTAAAATTTAATTTTTTATTTTTAATAATTAAAATTTTTTTTTTTTAATTTTTACCCATTGGTATTTGAGTCAATTCAGGTAAAAATTTTAGTCAAACCGTTACTTTGGATTGAGTTAATTAACGGTAGGGTATTAATGTTTAATTAAAGTAAATTCATTATTTTATTACAATATGGCCAAATGTATTATGTAAATACATAGGCAGTCAAATTAACATTTACACTCAGCAAATTTTATATTTAACTATGTTATTGTAATATTGTTGAGTGTAAATTTTGAATTAAGAAAAGTCAACGATTGTTAACCGTGCCATGTAGGACAATCTCGTGGTCAACAAGTGTGAGTAGTGAACGATGGAGTCAAGTGTCTCAGATCATAATGCCAAGATGAGGGTTCTCGGCGACGTGAGAACCAAGAAGTAAAGGTCTCCTAAGAATGATATCTGAAAATAAAGAAAAATTCGTGAGGAGTGTCGGACTGATGCTGGCGATGAAACTCCGACAGTCAAATCAGTTGCTTAGGAGTTGATAATGAATAGTGAAAATGGTAGAGTTTCTGTTCAAGAATTTGTAAGACCATACCTTTATCTTCCTTTCTTATTTCTATTTATAAGAGTTCCATGTACCTTCCTCTTTTCAGCCAAGTGAGTTTAGTCACTTGTCATACATGTCACCCATTATTCGCTCATTCCTTTGGTCCTAGGTTGTCAGATCCTCGGAGAGTGATTTAGAGGACTTGATTGTTTCATTAGCTGTTTGGTGGCCCGAAGATGTTCGTAATTAATGTGCTATGTTAGGAAGTTTAACCTTGGTTGCGTGTATAATAAATATTGTCAGGTATATTAAATGTGCACAGTCTTCGCTTTACCAAGACCACGCTTGGTACAATAACAAATATTTTAAAAATCTCTTTTAGAAATGGACTGTCGTTTGATGTGCTGTCCAAGGGCTTTTCAATATTTCATGACGTGATCTTTCTCTCCGAGAATTACCCTCAACAAATATAAATACCGCGCTCCTAACATGACAAAAATAAAAGTTAAAACCCTTTGAACTTCTCTATCCTTACCATTGGCCATGACCACGGTTTTTTCCTTTTTTTTTTTCCATAATGATCACCATTATTTCTACTTCAGAATTTAAGAGGAGGTTTGAGTCATCATTGAAAATGATATGAATATAATTTCATAAAAGATAGAGAAAAAAAAAACTTATTTTGATATTGATTTAAATATTAAATCAAATTCATCTACTAGTAGTAAAGTGGTTAAGCACTTCCCCCTTCACATCTATGATAGGAGTTTGAGTTTCACATTTACCCATTAAATTGCAAATTGATGGGAGACCCCCTTCCCTCTAGTGAGAGTTAACATTTCAAACGGAGTTTGTAATAATTGATCTCGTCAGGTGACCGTAGATCCTTGACTCAATTTGTGTCAGATTTTTTCTTTTTAAATAAAAAAAACCAATTTTAATTAATCCTTTACAATGAAATTAAACAATTTGTTTTTCACAACTTTTACTTTCAAAAACAAATTAAGAATGGTAGTACTTGCTGCCAATTTATGGTGATCAAATAATTGTCTGTTTTTAATGTGTTAACGACAATATCTTAACGTTAAGAACTTAAGATGTACGAGTGTTGAAAAAGTCTACGTCTGACACTTCGAGTAAATTCTGTGCACTGAAGATTTATGGCGACTAGTGTTGGCCATGGTTCAATTCGAACGGGGTAGTTCGAACTGGATCGCTGGTTTGAATAGGAACCGGTCAACCGGAACAAGGACCAACGGTCCCGGTCCCGGTTCCGGTTAATCCAAAAAAAAGAATCGGAGCAACTGTTTAGGAACCGGAAGTTCTGCAGGTTCTGGTTCGGTTCCTTTTTTTTTCTTTAAAAAAAAAAAATGGAGGCCGTGGTTTCGGTTCATAGAATCGGAGTTCTGGGACCAGGATCTTACGGTCCCGGTTCCGGTTCTCGAACCGCGGCCATGACTAATTGCGACACCTCCTCCTTTGGTAAAAAAAAGGTTTAAATTAAATCATATATAACAATTAATTTCAGTCACCTATATCATGTACACCTAGCATAGCAAGCTCTCTTTTCATTGAATACAAATGAATAATAAGCACCCTATAATATTATCTTCAATATTTCATGGATCGATCGACACGTTCAGTTCATCAACCAAGCTAGCATTTATACATTTGGTCGTCAAAATATTTTCTACCTTCTGCCACCAAATTAATGTCACCCATACAACCATAAAGCTTTATTTTTAATCTTTGACACGACTCTATCCCAAGACGTAACTATACCTGCATTGCTACATCATTTGTCACGTTATCGCTTGACAAATAATATGACAATGTTAATTCAACTATTACATTTTTCCCATGATATAAATATTGAATTACTAGTTATAGTGTATTATTATTAGATAGAGTAATACTAGTTTGTTCAAAAAATTAATTTAAATTAATATTTAAAATACAAAACGTAACATGTGAGTTGTCAATACCATTTAAATTATTAAATAACATTGTAAATAATGTGTTAGAGAGTCATTCCAATATGCATAGAACTCATGAATATTAATAAAGCAATTTATATTATTTGAAGTATTTTCTTGCTGATAATTTACTATTATTTTCCCTTTAATTTAGATAGTGTAGCATCTTCTGTTTTTCACTATTTATTGTAGTAAAATATCACTATCAAACACAATTATTATACCATCGTTTAATATGACTCGGTGGTAAAGACGCTCATTCAGTTTGGCAATGTCCTAAATTCGAATCGTGGTATATTAAAAAAAAAAAAACACAATTATCATCACTATCACCACATGAAAGCTAGCATTGATGTCGTCTGGTAAATCACCCTAAGTCCATAATTACTGCCCTAATAACTCATTCCCCACCCACCAAAAATTAAAGTTGTCCTTTTCCTATGAATAATGTTATCCTGTCGAAAAGAAAATTAAAAACAATTGTTCAAAAAAACATTTTAAGTGTTTTTTTTTTTAGAAAAAAGAAGGATACATTTTAAGTGTTGCGAAGAGTGATTTGTTATTATCACATTAGTTATGTGATAATGATGCAATATTAAATGATAAAAAAAATTATAAATTATTTATCATATTATTTTTGATGAATTTTATGTAAATATTTTGAATCCCGTAACAATATACTCTTTTTGAATACATACATTTTTCCTATTTATTTAAAAGACCACTTTATTGCACATTTATTCATCACTTAAGTGGTTAGTACATCTCCTCATCCACTACCATCCATTCCACGAGAAAATCTTGGGTGCACCCGGTGCTCCAATCACCGGACCACTAAAGTTTTGACACGTGTAAAGATTAAAATTTAAAAAAATTATTAGTAAAGGAGAGAGAAAAAAAATTATAAAGGGAAAGACAAAAAGCTGCCAATTTTATTTTTGGACAAATTACAGCCAATCTAGCTGAGGTTTGCTTTTAACAGACGCAAACAACTTTATATAAAATTGTTAGCAAACTCCCGATATTATTACCGTTAATCGTTAAAGATGATCGTTGACCGTTTTAAAAGTGCAAAAAGATCAAAATACTCCTAATTACAAAATTAAAAATTTTAAAAACTGAAATGAAGAAGGATAAATTATAGTTAATCTACCTGAGTTTCATTTTTTATAGGTATAATTAACTTATTGAAAAACTAACAGTTAACTCCCCTGTCATTAGCGTTGACCGTTGATCGTTTCAAAAGTGTAAGAGGACCAAAATACCTCTAATTAAAAAATAAATAAATAACTGAAATAAAAAAATAAAAACAATTCTATATCTCACTTGGATGGTGAAGATTTATTCAAAATAAAAAATTTAAAATTAAGTATAAATTAAAAAACACTTAAGATTAAAAAGAAAAATAATAAATAAGAATTCATTAGAGATCCAAGGAGGTTCTCCATGGGAGACCATGAAGGGGAGGCTAGCCTACCCTTCATCGTGCGACGAAGGTCATCATACTTGAGGAGGCAAAGAGCCTCCTCTTGAGATGAATGAGAGGCTATTTTCCTTCCCTTCATCGCGCTAGATCAAACTAGTGGAGGCTCTTTGTTTCTCCTGGTTCGCTAATCTCATAGAGATCCATGGAGCTTGGCAGATTTTTTATTTATTTTATTTTTTTAGTCTCCACCGTCCATTTGAGATGGATGAATGGATAATGGAAGTTTTAAGTGTTATATTTTTTATTTTTTTTAAATAAATTTCTATCGTCTATTTGAAATGAGATGGACAGTGAATGTCTTAAATTTTTTTTCTATTTTTAAAATAAATTAAAATGACTAAAATACCCTTAAAATAGTTGACTTTGACCAATGTTGACTAACTTGAAATTTTAACTGTTAGTTTTTCAATAAGTTATTTTTTTGGCCCGTAAAAAAACAAACTCTAGGTAGGTTGGCTGTAATTTGTTACAATTTAAATAGAATAATGACCATTCTACCCTTTTAGACATGGTCAATTGTTAGTATTTGATGGTCAACGGTAACAGCATGGAGATTCGCATATATAAAATAGCAAACCTAGGTACGTTAGTTGTAATTTGTCCTTTTTTTTTAATGTTTATTTTGACACGTATTGAAACTTAAGTAGTCTGGTGCACATGCTGATTGATACACCGAGTGCACCCAAGATTTTTCTTCCACCCTAATGGATGGGGTTTAAGTTCTATCATGCGCGTTTACCCATAAGTAGGGGTGGGCACCAAAATCGAAACCGAACCGAATCTACTCGAATTCGAATCGAAAAGTGTAGTTCAGTTCAGTTCACCAACTTAATTCAATTCAAATCAGTTTTCAAAATTGAAAACCGAATTAAATTCAGTTCAAATCGATTTTGATTTGTCAGAACCGATTTGAACCGAAATCCACTTAAAATAAAAAACCTAATTTCACCAGTCATCTCATTCTCACCATTCAACTCTCATCCCTCTCAACAGCAGACACACACCGCAACCTTCTTTTATCATACTTAATAAGAATATTATTACTTATTAAGTATAATTTAGTTTATTTATTATGTTTGAATTTTAGCTTTTTGGATGAAATCAACAGCACAAAGGTCAAAATCAACAACTGTGGTCCAAAGTTAGCATTCAGAACCCATGAAATTTAAACATATGTAAAAAGCTCATTAGGCCAAATAAGTCCAAAACCGAAATGATCCGAACCGAATCGAACCGAGTTAATTAAGTTTCGTTTAATTCGGTTTCAATTTTTAAAAATCGAAAAAATTTCGGTACGGGCCCATATGTGTGGAAGTTTTCTTCTCATATTATAGGAATATATATCTTTCTGTTATATAGATAAATATCCAGACCGTGTATGTAGTGATTAATCTTGTAATGAAATAATTAAAGAAAAAAAAAACATTGATTTTCTTCATACCAACTCAAAATTTTCTAAGGCCCTATGATTGGTAATTCGGAAACAAATTTAAGAAAATATAACACATTTTTTTAATATATGGAAATAAATGATATAATAAGCAATTATATTTCAAAATTTGTATGTCAGTTATTTTTTAAAAACAAAAAGAAAATCAAATACACATTAATCATAAATATTTAAACTTGATATTTTATGCGTCATCCATATATATATATATAAATTAAATGTTGTGCTTCTAGCTCTCACATTCTAGGCAAAACGCACATGTATATATAGATATTAGTTTTTTAAGTTCAATTTTAGGATTCGTATTGATTTTATTGAATTGCATGGGCCAGATAATTATATCTATCTACCCAGTACCCACTACAGATAACAACTTGAAACAGATAACCTGTAAAATACAAGTGAATTCTACGCATTCTACTTATAATACAATATAATATGAAGATACTAAAATCATTTCTTGATGTTACTTTAAAACGTAGGGATATTATTAAAATCCACTATATAAGTTGGTGCATTCATCAAAATTTTCCTTCTAGTTTTATTTATGGCCAAAATTCCTACATAATTTTATTTTATTTTAATGAATTCATCAAAATTTTCCTTCTAGTTTTATTTCAGTTTTAATTACCAAAATACCACTGACCGTTAACTTTTCAGTTAGAAATATTATTAAAACCTCTCTGATTTGGTGTATTAGTCAAAATTTTCCCCTAGTTTCATTTATGATCAAAATACCCCCCCCCCCCCCCCCCCCCCCCCCCCCCCCCACCATAATTTTATTTTATAGTCAATTTCCCCTTACAGTCAGTTTTAATTATCAATGAGTCTCTACCGCCCATCATATGATATACAGTAGAGAACAAATATAAAATATTAAACAATTAAAAATTAAAAAATTAAAAAAATTTAAAACGTTTAAAATCTATGGAGATGGACGGTGGGGGTCCATTTTCTAATTTTTATTTTTTTAAAATTTTTTATGTATTTTTTTGAAAAAAATATTTTGTGTTTATGATCTCTACTGTGCATCTGTGAAGATGGACGGTGGAGATCCATCTTTTTATTTTTAATTTTTTAGCTTTTAAAATTTTTTTTATGTTTTTTTTTATAAACTAAAAGTTGTGTTTGTAATCTCCACTATCCACAGAATGCACGAAGGAGATCAAAAATTTTTTAAAATTTTAAATTTTTAATATTTTATATTTGATCTATACTGTTCATCATATTATGGACGGTAGAGATTCATTAATATTATAAATTAAAATATTTTAATTTAATATATATATATATATATATTTACCTTTATACCCTTAGTGCTCTAAAGTTTTTAACAGAAAATTTTAAAATATAAAATATTAAAAATAAAAAAATAAAAAAATTTGGATCTCCACTGTCCATATCATAAACACAAAATTTTTTTTTAAAAAGAAATATCACATAAAAATTTAAAAAAAATTAAAAAGAAAAAAAATGGATCTCCACTGTCCATCTCCATAGATGGATAGTAGAGATCATAAACACAAAATATGTTTTTAAAAAAGACATAAAAAAATTTAAAATACTAAAAAAATAAATAAAATTCAAAATTTAAAAATGGACCTCCACCGTCCATCTCCATAGATTTTAAATATTTTAATTTTTAATTTTTTAATTTTTTAATTTTTAAAATTTTTTAATTGTTTAATATTATATGTTTGATATCTACCGTCCATCATATAATAGATGGTAGAGATTCATTAATATCATAAATTAAAATATTTTAAATTAATATATATATATATATATATATATATATCTTTATATCATTGGTGCCCTAAATTTTTTAATAAAAAAATTAACGGTTAAATGTATTTTGGTAATTAAAACTGACGGTGGAGGGAAATTGACTATAAAATGAAAATACGGGGAGATTTTGATCATAAATGAAACTAGAAGGAGATTTTGACTAATACACCAAATTAGAGGGGGATTGTAATAATATTTCTAACTGAAAAGTTAACGGTCAATAATATTTGGTAATTAAAACTGATAGTATGAGAGATTTTGGCTATAAAATAAAATTATAAGGGGAATTTGACCATAAATAAAACTAGATTTTGATGAATATACCAAATTATAAAAAAAATTTAATAATATCCCCGAAACAAATGTTAAAATTAAAACAATGAATAAAAAATAGAAGGAAATTACTATAATATAAAAGGTCAAAGTTTAATATATCCATGTACAAATTATATAAGCAATAATTTAAATAAAACCCTTTAACTATGGTAAAGATTGTTTTTAATTATATTTTTCAATTTACTTGTCAGTGACCTACAAAATTTTAAAAAATCCCATGTAAACTTACAGAACAACCCAATATATATAAAAACTTATAATCAGGTTTCCTCATTTCAATTCATTTTATTTTTCTAGTGATTTTTTTTAGAGAGAAAACCAAGTCTAAAGAGAGAAAACTTATAATTGGGAGGAGGAGGAGAAAAAGAAGAAAGAGAAGAAGAAGAAAAAAAAGAAGAAGAAGAAGGAGAAGGAAAAGAAGGAGAAGGAGAAAGAGAAGAAACAGAAGCAGAAGAATAAGAAGAATAAGAACAAGAAGAAGGATGAGGAGAATGAGGAGAAGGGGGAGGAGAAGGAGAAGAAGAAGATGTAGAAAAAGAAGAAGAAGAAGAAGAAGAAGAAGAAGAAGAAGAAGAAGGAAAAGGTGGAGAAGGAGAATGAGGAGAAGGAGAAGAAGAAGAATGAGGAGAAGGAGAAGGAAAGGGAGAAGAATGAGAAGGAGAAGAAGAAGAAGAAAAAGGAGGAGAAGAAGGATAAGAAGAAGAGGAAGGAAGAGAAGGAGAAGGAGGAGAATGAGAAAGATAAGAAGAAGAAGAAGAAGAAGAAGAAGGATGAGAAGAAGAAGGAGGCGGAGAAGAAGAATGAGAAGAAGAAGAAGAAGAAGAAGAAGAATAAGGAGAAAAAGAATAAAAAGAAGAAGAAGAAGGAGAAGGAGAATAAGGAGAAGAATGATGAGGAGAATGATAAGAAGAAGGAGGAGGAAGAGGAGCAGAAAGAGGAGGTTTCAACTGAGATTTACTTTTAGAGTGAAAAAAGGAAACCTAGAGACAAGATAGAAGGCCAGAGGTGGGGGAAAGAGATCGAAGACGCCGCTGTCAGCTGAAGTCGTTGTCTCAGTCAGAGGTTGGCCGTTACTGTCTGGCTAGGTTAGACGATGTGCGGCTAGTCGGTTAGGCTTCGTTCGTCCTCCGACTAGTCTGTTAGGTTTTGTTCGACGTCAGACTGGTCAATTAGGCTTCGTTAGACGTGCGACTGGTCTCTTCAGCTTAGTTCGACGTTCGGTTATAGCTAAAGAGAGACAGAGATGGTGTGGTAGAGAGACAGATAGAGACGAGATCATTCGCTTCAGCTTCGTTTTCTTCGGATTCGTTCAACAGTTTTGATCGGACTTGAAGGGGTATGAGAAGACAAAATGTTCCCGATTTTAGAGAAGAGAAATCATCCGATTTAAAAATGAACTTTCTGAATTTGATGGTGTTTTTGGGTGTTACTTGTTGATTGAATATTAAAATTTATATAAAGATGATTTAGCGTGATGGGTTTGACGTTGTTGTATATGTTAATTTAATTTGTTGAATTTTTTGACATATTGTTTATTTAATTTATTGAATTTGTCGACAACCTATTTATTGTTGATTGAATAGTAAAGAAACTGATTGTTTTCATTCATCTGAAGCGCTGTGACAGTCCTTGGGTTAGACAATATTAACATACGAAAATATGATGTCAGTACACTATATTGATCCTCAGGATTACCATAAAGAATATTCTCAGCATGCTCTCTTGCTCGTCATGCCTTACTGTACATTAGTTGTACACCATGTTACTCTTTCATCTTAGAAATGACGTCAACAGGTCGAATGACACGACCATTCATATTAAGTTTAGGTGCAAATATCTCCTAGTGACTACAACACTAACAGACCGAAAGTGTAACTCATAAGCATCTAATGAACATGAATGGATCGTACTGAATTTTCGAACATTCTACACGGAGCAATTCTCTTTACGGATGTCCCGGAGGACAAAATTTCAATTAATGTCCTTGCACCCTTCCTCAAAACGGTTCTTCGTCGACCGTCTTATCCTATGATTGAACTTATGGTTCATAGCATATTTACCTAGCTCAACCTTCAATTGTTCCTTAGTTTGAAAAATCTTCCCAATATATAAAGGCCCCTGGAAGGAATTAGAAGTTTCACTTCGGATGGGTTCCATAGAATGCTAATCTGCCCTAGGAACAACCCATATGGTAGGAACCCCATCAATTGCTGGGTAATAATGAGGATGTTTTGAAGCATACTTCCAATGTGTATGTGCATCTCCTTCATATGGAGTAAAATCACCCTCGGCCGGTTGACTATTTGTTTGTTCTATTCCTTATCTGACAAATGCTCTGGAGTATGACACGAGGATGCAGGCAAAGGAATCTCATCATCATCGGACGAATTTGAATTAGTAACACCATCTGTCTGTTCATAATCATCTGTAAATGACGGTGGGATCCCGTGGTCACCCTCCCATAAAGGGACATCCGAAGTAGATGTAAATTTATTATAATTAGGAATTGATTCTGAAACTCTCCTACTAGTGCCAACACTTGCAAAATGGGTTGCAAAAGGAAGAGGACATAGTGTATCTAGAATTTATGTGGATCCTCGTGGTATCGGTGCAGGTATTTGCAGAGAATAACTAACATTATTGTCCACCTATTCCACAACATCGACATATATCTCATGAACATGTCGGTCATCAACCAGCAAAAAAATAAACATTTCGGTCACGCCGGAGGTGGTATTTTCTTTTATTCATATCAGTGGAGATGACCGAACTGACAACTAGGTTATGCCTCCTTCTATCAATCTCAATCAACCCATATATCAAATCTAACAACTGCGCATATGTCAAATCATTTGTAACCACCTGCACAAACGGCTCGCCACCAACATGCTTCAACTCATCCCACTGCCTGTTGTAGTTAATTATCAGTCTGCGTATAGTCATTTTTTGAAAAAAAAAAAATAGAAAACTCTTCAGAATTCAAAAGATTTCACCTCAAATTTTAGCGTGTTTCACGTCAAATTTTAATGTGTTTTACGTTCAATTTTTACGTGATCATGTCAAAATTTAGTGTGTTTCACGTCAAAATTTGGCGCAAAATCTTCTGAAAAATTAAAAAAGAAAAAAATTCAGAAATCAATCTAACCATATACACTTAAACAATAGATCAGTACAATAAATACTCATAACATATGATGCATGACAAAGTAAATGTATGTATTTTTTTTAAAAAAAAATACCTCTAAATTCATTATTGATTTTGGAACCAAAACTCAACCTAAAAATAAATTCCCAATGCTCCCAATGCCAAACTTCAACACTATATTCAATTTACGTATACTAACATACGAAATAAATACTCAGTTTTAGTACATTATGTTGAAGATACGAAAAGAAAAGTTTCATTGAAGAGTGATTAAAACTGCTTGTGGAAATGGAGAGAAGAGAATGAAGTTTACTGCTAAGGTATTTTCGAATTTCAAAATCTCGGTACAGTGTTTTTTTTTTATTTTTATGATTTTAGGTATTACATACAATTAACTCAGGATGGATTTTATAATTTTTTAGGGATGCTTTGTAATTTTTTTATTAAGGATTGAAATAAAAATTTTATGATGATCACTAACAATCATTTTAAAAGACGTGGTCTAAAATATTTTTTAATAAACTTAGGATGTTAATTTTGATAATTTCCACAATATACAATTAATGTTAAAAACACAAGGGCACAAAACCTCACTTGCTTACAGTATTCAAACTCATATACAGTACTATAGCATGATGTATTGAAATTATGAGCGTCTTTTTGTCTTTTCATTAACAAGGGGCCATTTTCTTAGAGGTGAAAATTCATAAATAGCCCTCCAAATTTTCTAAAAACAGTTTTTAGTCATTATTTCAAATTTATTTGTTTTTAATTAAGTTGGAGGTTGAAAGTATGCAAGTACCTCCTATCGTAATTATTATCATCGAAATTGTTAAAGTATCATAAATCTTGTCAACCTTTATCTTAAACACTATAGTTGTACGCCTATACCTATTTAAAAAAAATACTATACTTGTGCACATTCCTACTAGCTTAAATTTTTACGTCTAGTAGTTAATGACATTGTATCGAGTAATGAGGTTTAGGTTCAAATGACATTGTATCGAGCAATGGGGTTTAGGTTCAAACATTTTCTCTCCTTTTTTTTTCTTAATTTTTTTATTCATGTACGCATTACACGCTAAGGGGGTGTTTAATGTGTGTTCGACATTTGCTATCTATCTCCATATTACACGTGAAGGGTATGTTAACGTATTATAAATCCTATCAACCTATATTTTAAGCTTTTAGATCTAATGGTTAATGACAGAAATGTATTCCGAAAAACTACTGAACATGTGTCATGAAAACTAGACTATCTATATCATGGAAAACTGTTGAAAATGCAAAACGTAAAACTACCGAAAATATATCATGAAAAACTGGTCATATATCGCTGAAAATTACAACACATGTATCACAAAAAATGGATCTATCACAATCGTAATAGATTCGCAAATCAAGACTTCGTCGAGGGACTCTTTTTTGGCTATTCCTTGCAATCATTGAAACTTTTAATTTTATAAACAACCAATTTTTTACAAGTTTGGCTAAAATAATATTATAAAAACTTTATGATTATTTTGAAAAATTCCTACATTTTTTTTATTGAAATAATATATAATTAAAATTTTAAATCAATTTTTTTTTTAATAATATGGAACATGTTATTATCTTATAATATCATGTAATAAAATCTTCCAGCTAGGTCCAAGCCATAATAAATATCTTAGTTGAACTAGGGAAGTAGGGAACTGCAGTACGGCGTGCAGAAGTGTCGAGCCATCATACCTTTATGTTGCTTTCATTTTTTTTTTTTTTTGAAACATGTTGCTTTCATTTAATATGCTTTGTCAAAATGTTTCACCTGTACTGTCAATCCTTCCTATGTATATACAACACAAATTAATAAAGTAAAAGACATTTCCAGTAGTATCACAATTCAAATTTTCTTTCTCATACACACATACACACACACAGAGAGCGGTGCAGTGAGTGCTGGGGGAGCTGCCCTGCAGAGATTTTAGTTGGCAGTTGGAGTTTGGTGTAAGAGTAAACCCTAGCTATTAAAGCACTTACCACCTTTACAAAAGTGAAAAGGAGAAGACGAAGACAAAATATTCCATTCTATAACTTTGTATCTTCTAGAAACTATATATTTTCCACCTCTTCCGAGACTATATATTCTTTCTCAACTTTTATTATAATTTTTCCATTTGAAAATGTTCTAACACACTACTCCATTCTATATTCAGACAAAGCTAATACATATTCAAATGTATAGAATAAATAAAATACGCTGGAATGACTCGAACTCAAGATATATGTTAAACTTAATATTAAGTTTTATCAATAAAATTGAACACTTCCCATTTGACTAGTTGTTATTTTTAATTTTTCAAGATTCTGTCAAATGTTATCCAGATCAATCAATTTACAAGTACAACTCGGATAGCTACTCTCTAGAATGGGGAGAGCTCTCTCCACGTTTGATTTTTTACAAACAAGATTGTACTCAAACCCTATTGTTAATATGAAGAGGGAGGCGCACAACTAATTAACTCAATTAAAAGTTGGCATGCTTTTATGGTGTATTAGTTAGGATAATAACTGGGAATAGTAGTAGTGTCACTCTTAATTTGAATCAAATCTACTTCCTAGATCTCTGCATATATATTTATGAGAGCACTGATCGATGGGCAGGTTAATTTAATAGAAACAGAAATTGCTTAAGTAGCTTGGTCTCTCACTCATTGTTGGAATAGCAGCGTAGTACTATCATTAACTTTAATTTCTTCTATATATATGTATACATATTCTCTTCCCTCCCTAATTCCATCAACTTTGGCTAGGTTTCTCTCTCAAAATCGAAACTCAGTTACCAGTCACTCTCGCTGACACACACCCCAAAAACTACTCCACAAATCACATTTACTATTGTCTAAAAATATTGGCCACCCTATATATATATATATATATATATATATATATATATATATATATATATATATATACATATATCTTTGGTTCCAATTCAGAAATATTGAGAGAGAAGGATGGAGATAGAGCAAGAGAGTGGTGGTGGTGGTGGTAATGGTGGTTGTGCTGATCATAATGAGATGGGTTTGTCAAGAGGAGGAGATCGTGATCATCATGATCATGAAGGGGCAATGATGTACTTGGTGTGGGAAGATCTAACGGTGGTGCTGCCTAACTTTGGCAATGGACCCACTAAGAGGTTGCTAAATGGGCTCACAGGGTATGCTGAACCTGGTCGGATCATGGCCATCATGGGTCCTTCTGGCTCTGGCAAATCCACCCTACTTGATGCTTTGGCTGGTTAGACCTCTCTCTCTCTCTCTCAAAAACCAAAGCTGGCTAGCTAGCTAGTAGATTACAAACAAAAACTTTTGTTTTATTAATTATCTTTAGATTTATTCTAATTATGTTTATAAAGTTATTAAAATTCTCAAGTAACAACTATCTTGATAAATTTATAGTATAACTTCGTTGGTAATCATTAAGAATTCACTGGAAAAATAAATTGGTTGGGTCACCAATTTGGAATATATGAGTTGTCATGTGTTTATTAGATGACCTGAAACATAGTAATGGCAACACCAAGATTACAAATGGCTGGGTTGGTTGGTCACAAAATTGAAAATTCTAAACATGACTAACACCATTTGTTATTAATGACTTCTTCTTCACATTCTTAATTTATTTATTTTTTTTCGAAATTTTTTTCACATTCTTGTTGTTTTTACTTCTTTTTTTTTTCCTTTTTTATTTTGTTTTGTTGTAAACTTGTAGTGTTTGATTTAAACCAATATTAATAAAACTATTATCCGGAATTTACCCTAAAAATTAAGCCTAAATCTACAATTATAATCAGTTAGAGGACATTAATAGTTTGGAGGACAAATTAATTGTTGGGCTTTAATGGGTTGGATTCAGCTTTGTTTTATTATTTTTACTTCATAACGTGTTGTCTTATAAAAAAATAAAAAAAACAAATAAATAAATAAAAAAAAAACCCTACCACAGTGTCGAAGCTTTCAATCCAGCATGAGGATTAGATAAGGGTTTTTTTTTTTTTTTTTAAATGCGAAATGAAATATTTTTATCTCTATATATATATATATTCTGCAAATTTAATTCATCTCTTGAAATTCGATCAAAACCAAAAAAGAAAAAAGTTAGGTATTCGAAATAAGATAAATGCCCCATATGAGTACAAAAAATATAAAAGCCTTGCTATGAAATAATTTATTCCTAAAAGTGATAAAACATAAAAAGGAATTTCAAGACCGCGAAATATTACAATGAATATGCAAATCAAATATTTATTGGACAGTCGTAGGATTGGTAATTTAGTTGTTAAATAGGTCCGAATCATGAAATCTGTAGTACAATCAAACACTCTTATAAACTGCTTTCAAATCTTAAAATTCAAAAATTAGCTTCTAAAAGTCATATCAAACAAACTCATTTTAAATTTATTGACCCTACCTCCTTACCTACTTATGTACATGAACCAAGTTGGTCCTACAATTTTGTACTAAATTTATGAGGGATTGGAACTAAAGATGTCAACGGATTATTTCGGCACCTCATCCCATTTGACCTAAAATTTTAAAATAATTATAACTATATATATAAAAAAAAATTTATTATCTTCATCTAATAATATAATAAAACTACATCATTCACAAAATTAAAAATTAGAGTAAAAAAATAAAATTGTTAACTTATATTAGGCTATAATTTTGGATTAGGGATTTTGGGTCGGGAGAACCTGTCCCCTTCCATACTCTCGATTAGATTTCCTGGATGAAATGCACCCAAATCCCACCCTCGAAATGGGGCACTTTCAATCACCAAATCAGGAGCGGAGCCCTATGAGTTTGAGGCCAGTGGGGTTTGCCGACTTCCCTTACTGGAACACAAGGAAATGCTGAAGCTGGGAACAATTCAATTTAATGGCCATTAGACCCAACCATTTGACATCTCTGAATCAAGAATTGGCGTGTGAAAAATGAATGAAATTAACATGATTTGCTTGCATGACCTACAGTATTTAAATTTTCATTACAGCATCAGACACAAGGTCATGTGTCAATTGACAGACAACTCCTACAGTCTCGTAACTTGAATTAATACTATCGTTATACTCTTATATCACGGTTTAAATTTTTGGGTCTAGTAATTACTAATATAGATTAAATAATACAAACTTCGTCAACTAAGTTAGTATCAATATTAGTTGTGCTTCATTGGATGTTTCAAATACTAATCCAGCAAATAGAGTCATTAAAGTTGTTCTTAAATTTTTGAGCAGGTAGACTCTCAGGAAATGTTGTCATGACTGGGAATGTTCTTCTGAATGGGAAGAAAAGAAGACTGGAGTACGGTGGTCTTGTAAGTATATATCCTTTTATAAAGTAGTTGTAGTTTGTTTTGTGTGCGGACAGTCTGCACTATTTTTTGTCTAAATATTCGAATTGTGCATGCGCATTTAGCAATATGAGTCGTAAAGAGAATTACTTTAAATTTAATTAGGAAATTTGATAAGTTGGATTTCCCTGAAAATTATGTAGGATTGTAGATTCCATAACTTCCCTTTTCTTTTGTTTCTGTTGAAATTACAGGCGTATGTGACTCAAGAAGATGTACTATTGGGAACCCTAACAGTAAGAGAAACCCTAACTTACTCAGCCCATTTGAGGCTCCCAAGTAGTATGAGCAAAGACGAGGTTACTGACATTGTGGAAGGTACAATATCGGAAATGGGTCTCCAAGATTGTGGTGATCGGCTGATCGGAAACTGGCATATGAGGGGCATTAGCGGTGGGGAGAAAAAGAGAGTGAGCATTGCACTTGAAATCCTCACCAGACCTCAGCTTTTGTTTCTTGATGAACCCACCAGTGGCCTCGACAGTGCCTCCGCCTTTTTCGTGGTCGAAATTCTTAAAAATGTTGCTCATGCCGGTAGAACAGTTATATCTGCAATTCATCAGCCGAGTAGTGAAGTTTTTGCTCGCTATGATGATCTGTTTCTGCTGTCTGGGGGTGAAACTGTTTATTTTGGAGAAGCAAAATTGGCTGCCAAGGTATGTGATCATGCAAATTCTGAAAGTAGAATTTTGTCAACGTATCATACATGGAGATGACAACATTCTACATGCCAGGAATCAAATCCTAAATCAATATGATTCTAATCTAATATATAATATTAAAATTTTGCAGTTCTTCGCCGAAGCAGGATTCCCATGTCCAAGTCGAAGAAATCCTTCTGATCACTTCCTTCGTTGTATTAATTCAGACTTCGACGATATCAGAGCAGTTTTGATAGAATCTAAACGAATATGTGTATGTATGTGGTTGCGTATTTATTGTTTTGATTTCACATGAACAGGGGATGCATTTCTACATGATAATGTGTAGTCAGAAATGTTTTCTCGTTTCATGTTTTTTCTAAACTCAATATCATGCAAGAATACAGAAAATATGCTAAAGCTTAAAGGAAACACAATTGACAATTGACAATTTCTAAACAAGACACAAATTAACACATTATATTACGTTTTGACATTGTTTCAATAAAATGAATGACCAGCAATTCCTTCAGCATATACTTACAGCTTTTTTTAATCCTTGAACTGAATTTGGATTGTCTTTTCATAAATTTATGGTTTTAATCAAATTATCTATCATCTTCAGGAAACTCAAAACTCATTTGATCCTTTGAGAAACTTACTAACAGCAGAAATCAAAGCTATGCTTATAAAGAAATACCGGTGCTCGGAGTATGCAGCAAGAGCAAGAGCAAGGATTCAAGGAATTTCAGCAATTGTAAGCATTTGAAACTCAAGTCCTATTCATTCATCAACTCACTTATGTTGGTAAGGTATATTATTCAATAAGAATACCCTATCCCAGCAAAGTTTCAATATCATTGACAACTTGTCCAACTTGCACGGGGTGTGCGTGGGTTTATAATGTAACATATCGATAAAATTTAGTAGAAGATGCAAGTTTAGATAGGATGATGAAAAGTATAACTAAAGGATACATTAGTTAATGTGTAGTTCATGCAAATCTAATTTCTTACAGTAATGTGTAAGGCAATAATGGCAAGCACAGCAATTGTTAGAAGAGAACAATAGATGAGCATGTACTGTTGTTACAGGAAGGGCTTGTATTTGAAAGAAAGAGCGGGGGCCAAGCAAAATGGTGGAAGCAACTCTCAACCTTGACACGAAGATCTTTCGTAAACATGTCTAGAGACTTGGGTTATTACTGGTTAAGAATAGCAATCTACGCAGCTTTATCTATATGTGTCGGTACCATCTTTTTTGATATCGGAACAAGCTATTCTTCAATCTTTGCCCGCGGTGCTTGTGGGGGATTTATATCTGGTTTCATGGCATTCATGTCCATTGGAGGTTTCCCATCCTTCATAGAAGAAATGAAGGTAAAATAATCTCATTTACGGTTAGGATATGGCAGCAATGGTTTTAACTTTAAAGCTTTCAATGATTTATTTTCTTACTGGAAATAGGTTTTTCATCGAGAACGGCTCAATGGGCACTATGCGATTGGAGTATATATGCTTTCTAATTTCCTATCTTCATTCCCTTTCTTGACTGTGATGTCCCTTGCTACTGCGTCAATTACCTATTACATGGTCAAATTCCGTTCAGGAATTTCACATTTTGCGTACGATTGCCTCGATCTTATTTGCTCCATTGCAGTCATAGAGAGCTGCATGATGCTGATAGCTTCGCTAGTTCCCAACTTCTTGATGGGAGTCATAGTAGGAGCCGGATATCTAGTAAGAACAATAACTACATCAATATTGTATTAGATTTTCCTTTCACTAACAGCTTATGCTAATATCATTAATGATTTTCCACAAAGGGAATCATGATGATGACCGCTGGGTTCTTTCGCTTGCTGCCTGATCTACCTAAGATATTTTGGCGTTACCCAGTTTCATATCTCAATCATGCCACATGGGCACTACAGGTAAGCTTCAAGAAATTAACTTCCTAGTATGTATCATAATGCCTCCTAAGAGAAAAATTAAAACTAGAACATACTAAAAAATGCACCTTGTATTCCCCAAAGCATCGTATATTGGTTCACAACAGAATAATAGTTTGGCAGGGTAGCAGCACAGATTAAGGTAAAGGCAATTACTTATCACATCAAAATATTTGAATTTACCATTAATGTAAAATGTAGGGATCTTACAAGAACGACCTGATCGGCCTGGAGTTTGATTCTTTAGAAATCGGTGGACCAAAACTGAAAGGTGAGGTGATCCTCACAACCAGGCTCGGCGTCAACCTGGAGTATTCAAAGTGGTGGGACTTGGTAGCAGTAGTAGTTATTCTCATCTGTTACAGACTTCTCTTTGTTGCAATTCTTAAGTTGAGAGAAAGAGCTTCACCTTTGTTTCGAACTCTTTATGCCAAGAGAACTCTCCACCATCTTAAGAAGCGGCCTTCATTCCGGAAACTGCCATCTTTCCCATCTGCAAGGCATCAGATTCAGCACTCACTGTCTTCTCAAGAGGGTCTCAACTCTCCAATTTGACTAGAGCAGCAAAAAGATATACATACAAGTACTCACAGAGATTTTATTTTCTTAATATAAGAACCATATTGTCTTAAGAATAAATTTTGCATCCCACATAGAACATTGCTGACACTTGAAAGAATATTATATAATACCATATGAGTAGATTTTACAATGTTTTCCACCTGTTGAAGTTAAAGGGATATATTAAAGATATGTATTTTACAAAAATGCACAAGATGAGTTTGGTTACCATGTGTAATCTTTCTTTCTTTTTATTTTTTTATTTTTCGTATTCTCTACTCAAGTTAAGCTCAATAGGCCAAATACTTGATTCAGCTGTATTCTGCTGCCTGTGCCATAGTTGCTGAGAACATACCTTGCTTTCATCAAAAAACAATGATGTCAAAGTTTGATTTATAACCCAACCTATCTAGTATCAATATGGGAGAATCACAATTTGGTCACTAATCTTTAAACAATTTTACTTTTTCACATAATATATACGTATTAGCTCCTTTGGTCCTCAAGTTTTCAAAAATGCATTAAAATGGTCTATCGGATCAGAAAACTAACGACCAAACTTAATAGATTAGTTAAAAAGACTATTTTACCCCTCATTTGAAATAGCTGATTGAAAAAAACTATTGACTGTTACTCTTTACTTATTTACAATGCAACCATAGCTGAAAAGATTTAAATGTCCATATAAGAATTCAATATTACAAAATTACTATATTATTGAAATTTAATTAAAAAAATTACATAAATAAAAAAACTTCAAAAATCAAAAATAATTTTAAGAATACTTAGAATATGTAAATGATAATTTAAAATAATATTAGAATACTCTTACAAAACAGAAAATAAATATTTTCAATTTAAATAATAATTTTTTTAAAAAAGAGGGTGGAGCCAGTTAAGATGGCCTCCATTGGCGATCTCTTCCACTACGGAGGAGAACGAAGGGTTTTGGCCGTCAGTCCGAAGATCGACCCGCTGCTTTTTTAGAAAAAATTAAATTTTTTCATATTTCTATATTTTATTCTTTTAAGTTTTTTTTTAAAGTTTTTGAAAATTGATTTATTTTTATTTTTATTGGTTACATGGTCACCTTTGTACAATTTTTATGTGTAAAGACTTTAATACCCTTACTCCAGTTAATTTTGACTAATGGTTGGCTGAACCATTTTAATGTATTTTTAAAAAATTAAGAACCAAAAACGCTAATACATATATGTCGTTCAAAAGAGTATATTTCTTAAAAACCAGTGTTGAAGAAAGCGGCATAAGTCGCCACTTAATTGCCGACGAGGAGCTAGGAGGTGCCTCGCTTCCGAGCTTTGGAGTTGAGCGGCGGTTTAGGCGCTTAAGGGGAGGAAGAAGTCGCGGTTTGGGCGTGATCTGGCGACGTCACGGCATAAGAAGAAGAGCAGAACCCTAATCTAAACTCAGTGTCCAAAACGCCGCCGTTTTGGATGCTGGTTCAATTTTTTTTTTTATAAAAAAAAAAATTAAACCTCCAAAACGGCGTCGTTTTAGGGGTTATGTTTTAAAACAAAATTTTCTCTTCGTTCTTCTTCTTCTTCCTTCTTCTACCTCTAAATATTATAAATTTATGATATATAGATTTCATGAATAATTTATATAAGTTGAATATTGGTTGAATTCATTATTTTTTACTTTTGAAATTGAATTGTGGTTGTGCATTGTTGTTAGGACTTAGGAAATGAGTTCCGGAGCTAATACGGACATTCATTCGGAAGGTGCCTCTAACTCAAATGAATCTGTTTTGAAATGGAAATCGGATGATATTAGGTGGGCTTATGAGAAGTTGGTTGATCCCTCCAATTATGATAGACTTAGGTATAACTATTGTTCAAAAGTGTTTTCTGGGGGAGTATATCGATTGAAACAATATATTGGCTACATATAACGAGAAATGTTTCTAGGTGTCAGAGGTCAACGAAGGAGAATCAAGTTAAATGTAGACAAGCCCTCGAAAATGCTAAAACTAAGAAGAAAAATAAAAATATGGAAGACCATGAGATTAGAATGGAAGTTGATCTCATCAAGATTGGTGAGGAGGAAGAAGAAGTTGAAGGGTTAGGGTCAAGGAAAAGACCACACATTCTAGGCCCTATGGATAAGTTTGCATCGAAGATCAACCCGGAAGCTTCGATGAGTGCCGGTAAGTCTCTTTGCCAACAACATATTACTAATATACTTTTTAAGGAGAGAACACATTTCGTGCAACGATATGCGGCTAGATGGGTGTATGAAGCGGGCATTCCTTTCAATGCTATTCAAAACAATAGTTTCACTACAAAGGTGAAGGCAATTGGTCAATTTGGATCGGGATTTAAACAACCAACTCGAAACCAATTGAGTGGACCGCTGTTGAAGGAAGAGTTTGACAGTATCAAAGAGGCCCTAAAAAAACAAGAAGAAGAGTTAGAATTAGGTGGATGGTCATTTATGACCGATGCTTTCATTGATAGGAAAAGAGGGGCATTATGAACTTGTGTGTGAATTGCAAGCACGGTATCACTTTTTCTTTCTTCCAAGGAAAGCTTCGAGGAGGCACACACCGGAAAACATTTTTGAGTATGTATTCAAATGTATTGAACAAGTTGGCCCAGAGAATGTTGTTCAAGTAGTGACCGACAATGCCTTCAACAATATGGCCGCGGAAAAGTTGTTGAAGGATCGGAGGCCACATATATTTTGGTCCTCATGTACTACTCACACCATCAACCTTATTCTTGAAAGTATTGGAAAAATATCAAAGTTTAAAAAAAAAAAAAAACCTTGATAGTGCCAAAGCTTTCACAAAATTTATTTACGCACATCACAAAACCTTGTGGTTGAAATAATTAGGCCGAGAGTCACTAGGTTTGCCTCGGCTTTCCTAACATTGCAAAGTTTGGTGGAGAAAAATGAAAGTTTAAGGGCAATGTTTACTAACACGGAATTAGAAGATTGCAAATGGTCAAAGACCGCTAAGGAGAAGGCAGCCCTATTCTACCGTGTTGAACTTGAGTTTTTGGAATGGGGTCACCTTGTGCTTGAAGGTATTTGCTCCTTTGGTGAAGGTGCTTCGACTAGTTGATGGGGATGTAAAGCCATCCATGGGTTTTTTATATGGTGAGCTTAGGAAAGCAAAAGAAGAGATTAAGGCGGCCTTGAAAAATAATGAGAATGTTTATCGGCCAATCCTTGACATCATTGATAGTAAAGCTAAGGATCGGCTCGATACTCCATTACATAAGACGGCCTATCGCTTAAATCCCTTCTATTGCCATCAAGATCCTCAGATTGCAAAAGATTGTGATCTAATAGATGCAGTATGTACTTGTGTGAATATGTTCTTTCTCGATGACATTGTGTTGAGGACCTAGTTCAAAATCCAACAACAAACCTAACTTCTCTAACAATCAATAACCCAATTCAACCCTAACTTCAATTTAGCCCCAAATTACAAACACCTATGAACCCTAATTTCCCCAATCAACACAATAACACACCCAATCTTCAATTAATCCCGAAATCAATACGAATCCACAACCCTAACTTCACTAATAATCAAATAAACAAAACCCAATACAAATTAAAACAATGTAGATAGATTGTGAGCTTAGTTACCTTTTTAGGGAATCCCTTGCTCTCTAGTGCTTAGGTTATTAGCCCAAACCCTAGCCCAAGTTGATCTCACAAGCGAAATTGCAAGAAGAACCGATTGTTCTTGGTGATGATCCAAGAGGATGAGAGAAATGCTCTCAATTTGTAATTTTGATTGATGATGATAATGAATAGTTACAACCCTAGTTTAAGTGTTCTATTTATACAAGTTCTGAAAATTAGGGCGAAAAGACTAAAATGCCCCTAACTAAACAATTTAAAAATGTGCAGGAAAATTCAAGATTTTGCCGACCAGTGAGCATCGCGACCTTGGTCGCGACCTGGGTTGGTCGCGACCTAGGTCGCGAGGCTCACTGCCTCATTTTTCTCTTCTTCGCGCTAAATCACCGTTTTTCTCCAGTGAGTATCGCGACCTAGGTCGCGACCTGGGTTGGTCGCGACCTTGGTCGCGACGGTTTCCAGCCTTGTGCTCCAGTGAGCACCGCGACCGCGATCGCGAGGCAGTTGGTCGCGACCGCGGTCGCGAGGCAGTTGGTCGCGACCGCGGTCGCGAGGCTCACTGCCTCATTTTCTCTCTTTTTCTTCTTCTATCCTCTTCACTTCTCCTTTCCTCCTTCTAGTTCTAGTACTTCTTCTAGGTGAGTTCTCATCATTCCCCCTCTCTTCAAGACTGCCCTTGCCCTCAAGGGAAAATTCTGGGAATCGTGAAATCATCTCTTCATAATCCTCCCAAGTAGCTTCATCTTTAGGAAGACCCCTCCAATGCACTAAAACTTGCCAAACTCTCTCTTTCGGCCTATTCCGTTGCCAACTCCTATATTGAAGTGCCTCTTTCGGTATAAGCACTATCATTCCCTCTTCATCAAAAGATGGTAAATCATCCGCAATCAAATTTGGACTTCCAACTCTCTGTTTTAACACCGATACATGGAATACCGGATGTAAACGTGATGTGGGCGGTAAGTCTAACCGGTAGGCGACCTCTCCTATGCGCTCAAGCACCTTGAAAGGCCCATAATACCTCTGAGATAGTTTCACATTGAACTTCTTCTTCAGTGACTTCTGCCTATACGGTTGTAACTTAAGGTAGACAAAATCCCCCGCTTCAAAGGAAACTTCTCTTCGACTTTGATCGTAGTATTTCTTCATTCGGCCTTGAGCTTTCTCAAGCTCTTTCTTCACCTTAGCTATAATCTCGTCTCTAGTCATCAACTCTTTCTCCACCTCATCATTGGCTGCGGTACCCACCTCATATGTGCTCAAACCGGGTGGTGTGCGGCCGTATATTACCTCAAATGGACTCATGTTGATGGCTGCGTGGTGAGTGGTATTATACCAATACTCAGCCCATGGGATGTACTCCTTCCATCTTCCTTGCTCACTATGGCAATAACACCTCAAGTATTGCTCCAAGGTGCGGTTCACCACTTCCGTCTGGCCGTCAGTTTGGGGGTGGTAGGATGAGCTAGCCTTAAGCTTGCTGCCCTGCAATTTAAACAATTCCTGCCAAAAAGAGCTCATAAACAATTTGCCCCTATCCGTCACAATGCTACGGGGAAATCCATGCAATTTCACCACGTTCTCCACAAATGCCTTAGCTACACTACTAGCAGTAAAGGGATGCTTTAATGGTATGAAATGAGCACCCTTACTCAATCGGTCTACCACCACTAGTATAGCCTCAAACCCTTGGCTACTTGGTAGCCCTTCCACAAAATCCATGGTCAAATCCTTCCAAATCTGTCCCGGAATTGGTAGTGGTTGCAGCAGCCCTATTGGCCTCCGTGAGTCATATTTGACCTTTTGGCATGTGTCACACTCGGCCACCTTCTTCTTCACCTCAACTTTGAGCCCCTCCCAATAGAAGAAGTGTTTTACCTTCACATAAGTTCTGAGCCATCCGGAATGACCACCTTCCTTGCTCTCGTGGAAGTGAGCAAGAATCTCTTCCCTTAATCCGGGCACATTAGGTACATATACACATGTTTTGTAGTATATGAGCCCACTCTTCATTGTATACCTCTCTACCCCATCTCCATGGTTCTCCAACCTTTGACAAATTTCCTGGGCCTTGTTATCAAGCTTTACGGCCTCCCGGATTTTGTCCCAAATCTTCCACTCCGCACCACTCAAGGCCAATAGCCCTGAATCTTCCTCTCCATACACGGACCACATTATCGGACTACCCTCTTTTCTGGAAAGTGCATCGGCCACCTTGTTTTCTTTTCCGAGTTGGTAGATGATGTCATATTCGAACCCAAGCAACTTTACCATAAATTTCTGTTGCTCCGGAGTGACTATTTTCTGCTGTAGGAGATGCCTCAAGGCTTGTTGGTCAGTCACAATGGTGAATTTCCTGCCCAACAAGTACGGTCTCCATATTTTAACCGCATGTATCATGGCTAACATCTCCCGTGCATAGGTACTCCAAGCCTTCTTCATTGGCCCCAAGGCCTTGGAGATGAATGCTAAGGGTCTCTTTTCTTGAACCAAAACAGCCCCTATGCCCTCGCCACTAGCATCCGTATACACCTCAAAAGTCTTGTCAAAATTTGGCAAGGCTAAAACGGGAGTTTGTGTCATAGCCCTTTTAAGGTCTTCAAATGCAAGTCGGGCCTCCTCGGTCCACTCAAAGTTATCTTTCTTCAGCATACCGGTCAATGGTTTTGCAATCAACCCATAATGCTTGACAAACCTCCGGTAGTAACCTGTCAACCCCAAGAAACCTCTCAAAGCGGACACATCCTTCGGTAGTGGCCAATCCACCATAGCTTCTATCTTCCGAGGATCTACCCTTACTCCATTCATAGAAATGAAGTGCCCCAAGTATTCCAACTCTTCCTTGACAAATTCACACTTTGACATCTTGATGAAAAATTGATGTTGCCCAAGTATCTCCAACACTACCTCTAGGTGAGATAAGTGCTCCTCCATAGTCCGAGAATAGACTAGGATGTCATCAAAGAACACCAACACAAACTTCCTCAAATGCGGTCGAAAAATCTCATTCATGGTGGCTTGAAAAGTTGATGGTGCATTGCATAACCCAAAGGGCATCACCAAATACTCATATAACCCCGAATGAGTTCGGAAGGCTGTTTTATGCACATCTTGTTCTTTCATGCGGATTTGATGGTAACCCGCTCGAAGATCAAGCTTGGTGAATACACTTGCACCGTGTAGTTCATCCAACATCTCATCAACCGTAGGGATCGGAAACCTGTCCTTCACAGTTGCTTCATTCAATGCTCTATAGTCGGTGCAAAATCTCCATGTGCCATCCTTCTTCCGCACCAATAAAACCGGAGAAGAGAATGGGCTAGTACTTTGTCGAATTAACCCATTGTTTATCATCTCTCCCACTTGCTTCTCAATTTCTGTCTTTTGAAAGTAGGCATAGCGGTATGGTGGTACATTAACGGGCTTTGATTCATCCTTCAAGGTGATGCGATGATCAAAGTCCCTAATTGGTGGTAGTGTGGTTGGAACCTCCAAAACCTTCAAATGTCGGGCCAATAACTCTCTTACTTCCTCGGGCAGCCCTAACATTTCATCTTCCAATCCCTCCACCGATTCCTCCTTGGTTCCCTTTGCTTGTCTATCACTAGTGTTGATGATAGCAAAGCATTGGGCACCTCCCTTGCACAAACGCTCCATCACATGTGCTTCGCAAGGTTTGATCTCCCTAGATGAGATTGCGGTCCAAGACCTCTTCTTGCCGCCTAACTTGAACTTCATGGTCATGGTTTCATAATTGGTGACTACCTCACCTATGCTTTTTAACCAAGCACTCCCAAGAACCACATCCAATCCCGCCAATGCCAAAACATGTAGCTCGGCCGTTATCCGTACCCCTTGCACATTCATCTTGACATTTTTGTGCACTTCATCACATTTCAACCGCTCTCACATTAATGAAGTTATGTGATGAACCGGAATCCACTAGCAAGGATACCTCGGAGCTCCCTATCCAAGCCATAAGTCTCATTGTGGATGGCCTAGGTGTCCCCGAAATGGCATTAAGGGATAACTCGGCCATTCCCGTATCAACCCCGGATTCCGTTACCTGTAATTCCCCTTCATCACTAGAGAACTCTTCTTCCTCGGCGGTATCCGAATCGGACTCATCGGATTTAAGAATCATGAGTACCTTACCTTTTGGGCATTGGTGACCCCTTGCCCATTTTTCCCCACATTTGAAGCACAAGCCCTTCTTTATGTGGTCTTGTACCTCTTCCCTTGACAACTTCCTCACTTCTTTGGCCTTACCCCTCGAATTGCCTTCATCTATGGTTTTGCCCTTCCAAGAGTTTTCGGGTTGCAATGGTTTTGTAGCCTTGCTTCCCGAATATTCTTTGAATGGTTTCTTCTCACCATAGCTTCCATCAAGGATCTCCGCAATCCTCATTGCCTCCCGCAAACTAGTTGGTTGCTTCAATTTAACTTCCCTTGCCAACCATGGTTTGAGGCCCTCCGTGAATGTCCCTAACAATAGCTCCTCCGGCCATCCCCTAGTCATGGTTTGTATTTGCCGGAACTCCTTAATGTAGGCCTGGAGTTTACCTTCTTGACGAAGCTTGGCAAGTAGACCATGGTGATTCGTAACCGGTGATGGTCCAAATTGAGACACTATTTCTTGCTCAAATGCCGTCCATCCCATCCGCCTATGGTCACGGTCGTATTGAGCACTAATCCATCTCCACCAACTGCTGGCCTCACCCTCCAAGTACATGCTTGCAATGTCTACCTTGTCGGCCCTAATCACCTCACAAATCCTGAAGTAACGGTTAGCCTTGTCTAGCCAATCATACGGATCTCCTCCGTTAAAACGCGGAAAGTCTACCTTTGGCTTCCTCAAGCCTCGATTACCCCTCCGATCCATTTCATAGTCCGATTCATCATAATGTTGATGTCTCGGTCTATCAAATTGTTGTTCACCTCGGTAACCTCTTCGGTCTTCCTCCTCACTACTAGACCCGTAATCATTGATTGCCCTACCGGTCTCTCTCCTTCTCCTCTCATGACGTGGTTCAACCCATCTCTCGGCAACCCGGTCTCCCCTTTCTACTCTCCCTCCATGTCTCATGTGAGTCGGAGCCCTTTCTTGCCTCATGAACCCTTCATTGACATCTTGTAAAGGATTCACCGGTGGTGTTCTAACCCCATGAGTTCTCCCGGTGTTTTGATCTACCTCCGCCTCCGTGACTACCCCCGGAACCTCCCCCTCTACCGGTGATTTTCCTCTCCGGGCCGACAACCCTTCCAACGCCCTCAATACCCTAGCCATATCCGCCCTCAATTCACGTTGACCGGCTTCTAAGGTTTCAAATCGGACTCGGTTGGATGGAGTAACGGTTTGGGATTGTTCAATCTCTTCGTCACGTTGACCGGCTTTTTTTTTTTTTTTTTTTTTTTTTTTTTTTTTTAATCAAACACCTCCTACGAAATCTCTCAATGAAAGCACCAAATTGTTGAGGACCTAGTTCAAAATCCAACAACAAACCTAACTTCTCTAACAATCAATAACCCAATTCAACCCTAACTTCAATTTAGCCCCAAATTACAAACACCTATGAACCCTAATTTCCCCAATCAACACAATAACACACCCAATATTCAATTAATCCCGAAATCAATACGAATCCACAACCCTAACTTCACTAATAATCAAATAAACAAAACCCAATACAAATTAAAACAATGTAGATAGATTGTGAGCTTAGTTACCTTTTTAGGGAATCCCTTGCTCTCTAGTGCTTAGGTTATTAGCCCAAACCCTAGCCCAAGTTGATCTCACAAGCGAAATTGCAAGAAGAACCGATTGTTCTTGGTGATGATCCAAGAGGATGAGAGAAATGCTCTCAATTTGTAATTTTGATTGATGATGATAATGAATAGTTACAACCCTAGTTTAAGTGTTCTATTTATACAAGTTCTGAAAATTAGGGCGAAAAGACTAAAATGCCCCTAACTAAACAATTTAAAAATGTGCAGGAAAATTCAAGATTTTGCCGACCAGTGAGCATCGCGACCTTGGTCGCGACCTGGGTTGGTCGCGACCTAGGTCGCGAGGCTCACTGCCTCATTTTTCTCTTCTTCGCGCTAAATCACCGTTTTTCTCCAGTGAGTATCGCGACCTAGGTCGCGACCTGGGTTGGTCGCGACCTTGGTCGCGACGGTTTCCAGCCTTGTGCTCCAGTGAGCACCGCGACCGCGATCGCGAGGCAGTTGGTCGCGACCGCGGTCGCGAGGCTCACTGCCTCATTTTCTCTCTTTTTCTTCTTCTATCCTCTTCACTTCTCCTTTCCTCCTTCTAGTTCTAGTACTTCTTCTAGGTGAGTTCTCATCACATTGACAAGCAAACAAAGATCTTAATGACCGACTTGGCGAAGTATACCAACAAAGAGGGTGCTTTTGGAAGAGTAATTGCTCAAACTATTAATTATTATATTTATTTAAAATTTAAACTATTAATTTCTAAATCTCTTAATATGTAGTTCAATAGTGGTCTGTGTTTGGACATCAAACACCTAACTTGAAAAGGAGGGCAGAAAGGATCTTCGCATTAACCACAAGTTCATCCGGGTGTGAAAAGAATTGGAGCACTTTTGAGGTATAAGTTATTTATTACGTTATTATTTACTAGGCATTAGCAAATGCTAATTTTTATTTTTTTTTAATTAATTTCACATTTTCACTTTTATATAGATACATACGAAGAAAAGGAATAGACTAGATGTTGATCGATTAAACAACCTAGTATTCATCCAATTCAATTTCAAATTGATAAATAAGCGTAAAAGGTTAATGAATAAGGAGGCCAACATAGATGTGCTATTAGCAAGTGATGGTGATGCTAGTAATGCACAAAGGTGGATAGTTGATGATGGTGATGAAGAGGTTGAGCCGGGTACGAGGCTTACTTGGCAATTAGTTGATGAAGCAACCGGTGCGAATGAAATGACACAACCTCGAAGAAGTGCTAGAGTTAATAGAGGTCTTGGAGAAGAGTTTGAATCCGAAGATGAACCGGTGGAGGAAGATAAATTTTGAGTTCGAATCCGATGAAGAACAAGTGTTGGAAAGATATGAAGAAAAAGATAATAACCTTGACACTTAGAAATTTATGAGCATCCATTAGTTTATTTGTTTACTACTTTATTCGAGTTATTGCCTTATTTCAAATTTGGATGTGATTGAATTTGGTTTGAACTTAGAATTTAATTGACTTTGGTAGTTTGGGTTGGAAATTTATTAATTTGGTTGAATTTTTTTTAACTCGAAAATTACTTGAAATATTATATGATCTACTTCCGGCAGACCGCTTCATCCCCGCTTAAACGGCCTAGGCGCTAGGCGGTGAGTTGCCGCCCGACTAGTGCCTAGCGCTTTCTGCAACCTTGCTAAAAACTTAAGGGCATGTTTGGTATCGTTTTTACAATAATGTTTTTGAAAACTCTTTTTAAAAATTAAAATCATGTTTTCAAAAATGATGTTTTTTAAAAATACAAACATATTTTGCAGTGTTTGTTAAAAATAGTTTTGAAAAATTAAAAACAAGGTAAATGTGTGTGGTATTGTTTTTAAAATGGGTTAAATAGTAGTTTAGAGTGAACAATTGTAATTTGTTTTGAAAAACTGTTTTGAAAACAATGAAAAACAATAAATTGTTGTTTTCAACTTTTTAGTTATAAATTTAACAATAATATATTTCATTTTCGAAAACAAATTTTAAAAAAAAATACGTAAACAAACAACTTTACATCTGTTTTTAGTTTTTGAAAACAAAAAACAGTTTTATAAAATAGATCCAAACACCACCTCAAAGACCAAATTGTAAAACCCCCATCAAATATTTCCAAAATCTAGGTTGTATGTTTAATCTCTATCGCTTTTCTTAAGGTATAGCAAGGGTTAAATCAACTACATAAGCAAAAAATGTATCCCATAAGGTACATCACATTAGAGTTGTAATTGTCATATTCATATCTTTACCACATGGTTCGATAATCTTACTGACAAGTTACGGACTCATTTGCCACGTCATTGATATTAACTTTTAGGATATTTTTGGGCTGTGTATTATCACTTGTCATCTTAAAGTTCAAGGTGAGAAACCAAACAAAATTGAATGCTAAGCAGTCACAGAACTCTACAAAGATATTTAACATCACTAAATGAGCAGCTTTTTCCTCCTAGCAATTTTAGTTAAAAGTTTAGAGATTAGGAAGATCAAGCACGGGAATAGTTTTCAAGTTAAAGTGTACTGGATGGAAAAGTTTTAAAATAGAAATAAGGTGAGAAATCAAAATTATTATGGTTGTTTCAAGGGCTATTGATAGTAAAATTTAGGCACTATTATGAAAAAATGATGCTAATTGGAGAGTTGGTATAGGAACTCCATGAAATAGTTGGATGGAAACAAGGTATAGTTGTGTATTGAAATCTCTAAAATAAATGAAGATAGAAAACTCTTAAAATTTCTCAAACATCAGACAATCTAAATTCGAAATTTCTGAATTAGAAACGCATGCATGGAGGAGGCAGGGTGAAAATAGTACTAGGTCAGGACACAAAAACACAAGTGTGAAACAACAATCATTCAGGGCAAAAAATCCTCTGTTAAACATAGTAATGTGCATAATAGGCAAACACTTGGTATACGTTAACAATCTGACTACAAGGTTTCACATATAAAGTAACCCTTTGTTTCCACTGAAGAAGCAAGTATTAAACTCAGCACAAATAAAGAATCCTATCACCAATAAAGGCAGCTAGAAGACAGGGCACTTAAAAATCCAATCCAAATAAGACCTACCTGACCATATTCTTAGTTATGAAGTCATCGCTGTTGCTGCCACTGCAACACCAGCTGCATCTTTATCAATTTCAACAAAGTAAAGCACTTTGACAGAAATCTGCATACTACCTGTCAATAGCATGAAAAGCTTTTTAAATTAGATAACATGTAAAGACTATCTACCCCTCTCAAAATACTATAAAAAGAACAAACAAGATATAACAAATTAGATCTTGGGCAGCATAGTTGCTCTAGAAGAAGATCACTATGTCCTCGATTGAGTCACAAGCTGCCTGGTGAGCTCCAGAGCATAAATGAGGTCTATGAGTTGTGATAATTATCTTTAATACAAACATAATAAAGGAAATACAGGACAGGTATAGGTACGAACAACACATCAGTTTCAAAACAAAATAAGGTTTATCCTTGTGATTGAGAAAAAAAAATGCAGCGATCAGATTTTAAAAGAGCTAGGACCAATGGGGATTACAATACCAATTTCTTTTCCCCCATCCACCAAAGTTGGGCAGAAGAATATCACAAAGCTGAAGATAAAAGTACAAGTGTATCTGTATTTGTGTGTATGCAGGTATGAGGGTTACATGTCTGACAGAGGGAGAGAACAAATTGACTGAACCCAAAAAAGCCACATGCATTACTGATCTTCCACTTTAGGTTTGCAAACCAAGAAAAACAATAGAGCAACTCATGTATTAAGCCCTATCTTATTAAGCAAAATGAAAGAAAACAACCGACTCTGCACTGGTGACTTCAGAAGAAAATCACAATATAATGAATCTACCATCTTACATTGCAGACAAATAACAGTTACTGATACTATGATATTCCTAAAGCATCCAAAATGAAGTTAAATGATAGATATGACAAAATTTATGAACATCTAACAGTTATCCCATGCAGATAAACTAGAAACTACTAAAACCATGACTACATAATCAATCAAAATTTAGGAGTATTATAATAAACTTAAGCATAATAAGTAGAAATTTCAACAAAGTATCCACAAGAAATCAAGATATCAATTGGCTCGTATGACAGCTTTACAATTCACAAGCAGGAAACAAAATTCAAGTTCCCTCTTAAGTCAAGTTTAAATAACTCATCAATTCATTTGTCAGTCTTAGGTTAACAGTAATAAAATTACACTAGAATGGTAAACTCAAATCAATCTCCAACAATGCTGATACTTTTTTTTTTTTTTTTTAACAGGAAACTCTGCAGATACTCGGTAACAAGGTTGATAGATGCTGCTGCTGGCTAATGTTTCTTCTCATTGGTCACACCATTTTCAACTCGGCTGTCAAACCCATGATAAGGAACATCAATCATGGGCCTGGGCACTGGACGCTCACCGAAGTCCTCAGGAAAGCATTCAAAATCAGGGCCAAAGTTGAACTTGACCTCACAATTTGGTTGGTTGGGAAGAGTATACAATGAAGCAGCAGGGTAATATCGACCCCCCCATAATTCCTTGAATGCAACCCCTTGGCATACCCCATTTTTGAAGAAAGTTATCTCACTTCCTGCATGGCAAAACAATGCTTTGCACATGAATAATTACTTCCAGAATACCAGATATAAATTAAGTATATACATGCTAAAGTTCGGAGAAGAAAAACTATACTAATAATTAGATAATGTTACAACAAATACTCTTCCAACACACAGAATATACAAAGTGGCAAGATCATAGGAAGGCAACAATTACATTTCAGCATAACATAGCCCCTTAGTTGCATTGCATCTGCCTTCAAGATACAAATGAACCCAAGACAGCAAGAACTATAAATGCAAGGTTGAAAACCCTTTTCGTGATGATAAGCCCAAGCAAGTTTGGGGAAATCAACAATATAAAACAGTCCCGAACTACCAATCTTTTAAAAGATTTAGGATGAGTTTGGTATTGCCGTGACTTTTATAATAATTAACTTTATTTGTACTGTAAAAATAATCAGTTCTAAAATATTTGGTACTCTAATTCTTTTAGAAGTACTGTAAATTCCAAATGCAACATGTGTTGGTAAATTTTATTTTTAAAGTATTGTGGCTGTGTGTGATAACCAAATAATAGACATGATACTGCATGGTCTTTAAATTTACTTATTTTTATGAATATATATTTACATAATGTGTCTTTTTGTTAAATTAATAAACAGAATTCATTAGATGACCTGAGATCACAATCACAAAAGACACATGACATATTAAAAACCACAATCAACTTATCATAATAAATTCATACATAGCAAATCATGACCGCACAGTTCCAACAACTCCTAAAACACAACCTCATCTCAGGTTTACTTGAGGAAACTTCTTACTCAAGCTATAAGTTTTAGTGATGCCTTATTGCCATAAAATAATGAGCACCCATTAAGTAGAAAATACTCTCTCGCTCTGGAAGGTGCATGTCCTGCTGTGATTTGCCTATGCAACAATGGTAACAGTCAGTGGTCTGAACAATGCTCTTAAAAGCATGTATAATGCTGCGAAATGTGGGAAGTGTCAGGTCATGATCAGACCATCCTCCAAGGTTATCATCAAGTTTCTTCTGGTGATGCAGAAGTACGGTTACATTGGAGAGTCTGAGTACATTGATGATCACAAAGCTGGCAAGATTGTGGTTGAACTGAACGGAAGGCTGAACAAGTGTGGGGTTGTCAGTCCTCATTTAGATGTGGTGTTAAGGAGATTAAAGGTGGACTGCAAGGCTGCTTCCCTCAAGAGATGTTGGCATTATGGACTATGACGAGCCCAGAAGAGGGAAGAATGTTGGTGGTAAAGTGCTTGGTTTCTTTTACTTGGCTCAGATTGTATCGACGAGAATGGGATTTGAGTTTTGCTTTTAAGTTATTGATGTACTTCACTACTTTGGGAGAATGGGTTTACAATTCTATTAGGTTTTTTGTTTTGCTTGATTTATTTATGCAATTTTTAAATGCAGATTGTTAGCTCTCTTGTTAGTCGAAGACAGAGTATATTTTGTTCATTTTTAATTTACAAGCAGTTGATGTGGTTTATCAAAAAAAAAAAAAAACCACTTTAAAAGGAGAGCCACCAATACTTGTAAAGATTCAATCAATGTACTCCATAGAACTAACATGTACATATAGCGCATGTCAAAGTTCAGAACATTCATCATTTCAGAAGGGTCTACATTATCTTTTTACAAAGCTTATCAAAGGAATCTTGTAAGGCATAACAATGAATGTAATTCTTATTACTATAAATTGACCATCCCTAACCTTTTAGAAGAAAAGATAAATGATACGAGAATCTTACTCTCACTTGTGTCATTTAAATGTCTTTTCCATTGTTCACAAGATCTCTCTCTTCTCTCTCACTCAAAAAGAAAAATAACATTTCTTCTTAATACCAATTTCCATACACAACTACACATTTCCAACTTCATTACAACAAAACTCTAAACATGTACAAATAGCGCATGTCAAAGTTCAGAACATTCATCATTTCAGAAGGGTCTACATTATCTTTTTACAAAGCTTATCAAAGGAATCTTGTAAGGCATAACAATGAATGTAATTCTTATTACTATAAATTGACCATCCCTAACCTTTTAGAAGAAAAGATAAATGATACGAGAATCTTACTCTCACTTGTGTCATTTAAATGTCTTTTCCATTGTTCACAAGATCTCTCTCTTCTCTCCCACTCAAAAAGAAAAATAACATTTCTTCTTCATGCCAATTTCCATACACAACTACACATTTCCAACTTCATTACAACAAAACTCTAACCATATACGGAGGTACAGTCCATACTATCCAAAGAAAAAACATAATAAAGAATCATGTCACTTGTGCAATTAGACAGTCCATATGACTGAACAGGTTGTCTTATTCTGCTTACATACTCGCTAATCATTCATGTCATTGTTTACGAGTAGAATTTTATTATTTTGTATAGCAAAAAAAAAAAAAAAAAACTAAACTGAATATTAACAAACTTGTACTTTAAAGAGAAGGAGGCCGGCATAAATTTATGTAACTATACTCAACCATAAGTACTTCAACGTATAAATATCTACGGTACACCCACAAATGTACAAAAAAACAAAAGACAAAAACCAAGCAGACTTGAATGCAGAGTTGCAGTTGTCAGAGAAGGGAACAAATTTCTTCATCCAAATAAAGTTTACAGAGACAGAGATGTTTGCACACATTCAGTTTATTACTTATTAGCAACAGTCCATCCTCACTGCCATCATGCTTCATAAAATAATACATGTGCAAGATCATTATAGCATTAGCTTTATTCAAATTCAAAGGCATATTTAAATTATCTGTAGCGAAGGATGCAAAGCATCAACAGTTAAATAAAAAATAATAATATAATATAGTCAGTGCATGGCAACAGGATTCATTCTCTCTCTACCAGTTCTACACAACACCCAAAAGAGAACACATTTAACTTACATATCATATATAACCACATAACAAAACCCGTATTACAGAAATAATATCAAACTCACCAGGAACCACCTTCGGTGCATCCTCCTTGGCTTCAGGGGCGCTGACATACCTCTGCCCCTTGTACCAAACAAAATTCGGTGCCTTGGGTGCAAATTGTCCTCCCTCTGGCAAATTGATATAAAATCCAATAACATCTCCCTCCTTGTACCCTTCCTCACCATACTTCTCCCGCAAGGCCTTATGCACCTTACTCCCATCAATATCCCTATATCCAAAACTATTTCCGTCATACCCAACCGGCGCTTGCAAGTCCCCCTTCTCTGTAGACCATCCCAGACGTGAGTGCCCCGTCTCACCCAATTTCTCCACCTTTATTTAAAAAAATATTTTAGGATTACAATAATTATTTAGGCAAATCGTTAGAAGATAAAGGCTCCATATTAGAGTTAAATTGTGATGCACCAACAGTAGAGTTGAACTCAACTGTTCATGTTGCACAACACCATCATTTCATCAAGGAAAGGAAGAATGAAAATTTTATTCGAGCAATTATACCATGTGGGTTTTTCTTTAACCTCGTGCATTATCAACTTATCTAGTTTCATAGCAAAATTCCAAATAATACACCAGTCAAGGTCTTAGTTTTAATCATGAGTTCAGTTTACAATGGAGATAATTTCTAATCACGTCTATATATAGATAGACATTGATATACATCAAAAAAGTTGTCTTTCCTGTCTTATAATAACACTCCACAAACATGGTTGCATCAAAAGCATATAAGAGGGAATGCATCAAAAATAAAAAAAAAATCAAAAAGTTACCTTTATTTCATAGTACCATGCTCCTTCTGCAACCCCCCTAGTGGCTCTCACCATTCTATACCCTTTCGTGCTCCCCGCAGTCAGCCTATCTTCACTTATTTCCACTTTTTCAGCTTTATAAACCTTCAAAGAATTTTAACAATTTCAAAACTAAGATTGGAAAAAAAGAAAATGCAAAGCAATTCAATGGATATCTTCACTTATTTCCACTTTCTCAGCTTTATAAACCTTCAAAAATTTAACAAATTCAAAACTAAGATTGAAAAAAAAAGGAAATGCAAAGCAATTCAATGCAATTTGTCTGAAAAAGAATATATAAACCTTTGATAAACAGATTTTCATATCTGGGTTGTCGTCCCCTTTGTCCGGGAATCTTGGAACCGGAGTAACCAACACTTTGTCCTCAGTGGATGGCTGGTTCTGGTTGTTCGTTTTGTTCTTCTTCTTCCCTTTTCGCGTAGTCCTGGAAACCCAGACATTGTTGTTCTTCTTCTTCGATTTCTTAGCAGTCGCCGTGGCCTTGGAAGCCACATTGTTATTGGCAGCAACCGGGATTTGCTCTTGATCTTGTTGCTCCTGTTCTGGTTCTTCTAGTTCTTGCTTTGGCATCGCCATTGTCGTTAGAGACGAAAGCTGTTTCTGCTTCTTGGGAGGCGGCTCCTCATCTTCCTCGTCGTCTTCGTCATCGTTTTGGGCGGCGTTGTTGTTGTCGTCGGGTTTTGGAGACTTCTGGGTGTCGTCGGAGGCAGTGGGGTCGTCTTCGGAGACGGAATCGGAGACCATAGACTCGGGTTGGGGTTGAATTGCAGGTTGTTGAGCGTCGCCGTTTTGCAGTTGGGGTTGTGGTTGGAGTGCGGTGTCGTCTTGGGGGTCGGATTCAGGATTTTGCGGGGTTTCGTTGATAGGTGGTTCTGATTCTTCGTCTTCTTCCTCTCTGTAATTGGCTTGGAGAGAATCCATTATCAAAAAAGAGTAATTGAAGACCAAAAAAACAAAAATGATCTTCTGATGGTTTAGGGTTTTGAATTTGGATTTGATATGAAAGCCAAGTGGAGTGTATCTTGTTTTGGAGGGCAAAGAAAAGAGAGGGAGACTGACAGAGACCACCGTTTATCAAGAGAAATTTGGAAGTTGATGTGTGCATATATATATATATATATATATATATATATATATATATATATATATATATATATATATATATAGCAAATAACAGTTAGATCCCCTAAGGTTTGCATAACTACAATCGGAATTAATATTTGGATTTATTGATAAAAACCTCCATTGCCGTTAGTCAACCTCTCCAATTTAACGTTTGACCATGTTTGACTGTTAAAAAAAAGGACAAAACAGCCAACCTACCTGGGATTTTTCATTTCACAAATAAAACACCTTTACGAAAAATTGACAGCGAAACCACATGCCGTTACCGTTGACCGTTTTAAAAGTGTAAAATGACCAAAATACCCTTAACTAAAAAAATTAAAAAACTGAAATAAAAAAGGATAAGTTATAGCCAACCTACCTGAGATGTAGCCTTTTACAAGCGGAATCAACTTATTGAAAAACTAACAGTTAACTCCTCTGTCATTAGCGTTGATCATTAAAGATGACCGTTAATAATTTTAAAAGTGTAAAAAAACCAAAAATATCCCTAATGAAAAGAAACTAAAATAAATTAAAAATAAAAACAAATTTATATCTCCACCATCCAAGTGGATGGTGGAGATTTATTCAAAATTAAAAATTTTAAATTAAGAAAAAATTTTAAAAAATAATTTAAAAAACACTTAAAATTAAAAAAAAATAAAAATACGTTAGAGATCCACGGAGGTCCTCCATTGGAGACCACGAAAGGGAGGCTAGCCTCCCTTTCATCGTGCAAAGAAGGTCGCCGCACCTTGGGTGGCGAAGAGCCTCATTTTACAATGCAAGGGTGGCTCTTCCCCTTCCTTTCGTCGCACCAGGTCGAACCAGTGAAGGCTCTTCGCTTCCCCTAATTCTTTGATCTCCATGGATCTCCTATGAAAATCCATGGAGGTTGCCAGGTTTTTTTATTTTTTTTATTCTCCACCATCCATTTGAGATGGATGGATAGACGATGGAGATCTTAAGTGTTTTATTTTTTTTAAATAAATCTCTACCGTCCATCTCAAATGAGATAGACGGTGCAAATCTTATATTTTTTCTATTTTAAAAATACATTAAAATGCCCTTAAAATAGTTGACTTTGATCAGTGTTGACTAATATTTTATAACGATTGACTAACGACAGATGAGTTAATTGTTAGTTTTCAATAAGTTGATTCCACATGTAAAAAGGCAAACCCTAGATAGGTTGGTCGTAACGTGTCTCATTTAAATGACACAATGATCATTTTACGTTTTTAGTCAAGGTCAACCATTAGTACTTAACGGTCAACGGTAACGACAGAGGAGTTTGCTGTCAACTTTTCATAAAGTTATTTCCATTTGTAAAATAACAAACCCTAGGTAGATTAGTTTTAATTATTCTATATAAAATTACTAATATTCATTAAATAAAAATATTATAAAAAAATAATTAAAAAGATGAGATAGACGGTGAAGATTTTAACCTTTATTTTAATTTTTTTTAATATAATGAATATTAGTAATTATATATATTATTTGGAGTCAAACATGGTCAACCATTAAATTGGATGGAGTTTGATTAACGGCATGGAAGATCTTTACTAATAAACACGAAGATTAATTTCGCTTGTAGATAAGCAAACCTCAAGGCTCTAGGTGGGCTTTACTTGAAGTTGGGCTTTTGGAGATAAAATGGGCCTCCCTAGTTGGGCTTTACACAATATTCTTAAGACGGTAGTGTTATGGAATTGCTTGTTTTTTCTACTTAATACTTAATAAGTCTGAATTGGACACATTAAGTTATTTTTATTTATTTTTTTTTAAGTGATCAAACAATTTAAAAATACTAAAAAAATAATTTAAAATTAAAAGTTAAAAATCTTAACTTATCATTTAACACATAATCATTAAATCATAATTACAATACTTTCTTGCATAATTATAATATTTTATTGCATTATTATCATTCTTACATTAATATATTTCTAATTTAGCTTTATTTGGATATTTATGTCTTAAAAAATAAATAATCAACACTTCTATTTAGTAGTTTAAAAGAAAAAAAAAATAAACATATCATTCAGGTTTCATGTTTCAGTCCCTATTTAATTTTTAAAAAATTCAAACATATCCAATATTTAAATAAAAAAACAATCGACCTCACTATTTTTAAAAAAGAATTATTAATTTATGATATGAAAGTTTTATCCAATTGAAGATTGGATGGAGATTTCACTTGCAATATGTCATCTGAATGGAACTGGCAAGTCTGAAATTAAAAATTGGGATAAGTTTAAATTCAAGTTAGAATTCCTAATATTATTGATTTATATTAAATACTTGATTAAGATTGTATCAATTGACTTTTAATAAAATAAGTTTACATACTATAATCTTATGTTGATTTAAATATGTGATTAGTCAATGCTAAATGAACATTTTTATTTTATTTTTTTATTTAAATGAGTAGGAATTTAAACTTTTAACATTAATATTAGTTGAGATGTGATGTGCGGTTACTAATATACTATATATATATATATATACACCGGCGACTACGTTATGTATGAATTTATTGGATGCCCCTCTTTTTTACAAATTGGTTCTTAAAGATGGGTTCTATCCAAAAAATTTGATCATATACAAATACAAAATAAAATCATATAGAATTTAATCTAGAATTTTGTCAAGCTAATTATTGCTTGATAGTTGCAGTCTGGAGCAAACACGGATTATCTGTATCTCTTTTGTTTTTGTTTTAATCTAGAATTTTGTTTTTGTCAATACCAGCCATGGTAGCTCTTGGAGGTTCACAAAACCAACTTCACCAAGTCCACTCCAATACCCAGGTCATGTTTCTCCTCAACTTACAGAAACACATCAAGATCATCCAAGGTTTTCATGACCTCCTTATCATCATCATCATCATCATCATCAAAAGTTTCATCACCAGAAAATGTAGACGACCTTCTAGAGCCAGAACTTGATCAAACAGGAGCTGAAGAAGAGAAATTTGACTGGTTCTCAGAATGTTATCCAGTCATGGCAGTGTGTGAGTTGGACAAGAGTGTGCCACTTGCAAAGAAGATTTTGAGACTTGATGTGGTGGTGTGGTGGGATAGAAATGAGAGTACATGAAAGGTGTTTGATAACACTTGTCCTCATTAATTGGTTCCATTGTCTCAAGGGAGGATTGATCAGTGGGGGAGGCTGCAATGTGTGTACCATGGATGTTGCTTCAATGGCTCTGGTCACTGTAAATTTATCCCCCCAGGCACCTTTACTTAGTAATTCTTGATTCATATATCTTTTATCTTCCATAGGTTTTCTAGCTACAGTTGAAGTTGTTTTGATTTCTTAGAAGTTATGGAGTACTAGAGCTCCAGAGATCATAAGCTATCAAGATGAACTATTATGTAATTTCATTGACCTTTTTATCAAACTATATATGCAGGTCCACACATTCAAGAAAGTATGTGTAAGAGTTTATCCAACTACTGTGCAACATGACACTGTGGTTTTGGCCAAGCACTGATCCTAAGTACAAGGACATTATTAAATAGAAGAAACCACCATTCATCCCAGAATTGGATGATCCATCATTTACTAAATTTTTCATTGACATAGATATTCCTTGTTGGTATGCCAAGATTTAGTCTTCTTTTAAGGTTGTTATCGAACGTGAAATGAAATTAAGAAAGTAATGTATTTCTAAATTCCCTTGCATGCTTCAATATCTTGATAGGTATGAAATCATAATTGTTAAGATCTCAGCTAGTGCTCTGATGCTACTATTGGGATCTGCATGTGGAAGCAACATACGACAACTAAAGTAGAGATTTGAGAAAAGTGGAGAAGAACTGGACATACAATATTTACGTGGTAAAACCCCCAATTAATTTGAGGGAAACATCCACAGGCAAAGATAGAATGATTTTACTAGACCAAAATAATTACAACCTCTCTCTAATAATACTATGAGAGAACAACCTCACAAGAGGTTTAAGGGAGAAGAGAAGAGACTACATTTTGGGATGATTTAACAAATGAATGAAAGGGGTATTTATAGGAAAATTTTGGGTAATGTTCACGCGTACGGTCAACACTGTTGACGTCACTGTGCACTGTTGACGTCACTGTTCCCACTGAGTCAGCCCATTACTATTCATATAGCACTGTTCACCCGTACTATTCCTATTATGTCAGTCTTGTAACACCCCCTGACCTAATCCACTAGGACCGAAATCAGGGAGCACCACTATATACTAACATATAACTTTTACTTTTATATAACCATAATTTAAAACTATATTAAAAACATTTGAAAGTGATCCAAATAAATTTTCGAAAATTTTGTAAGAGTTTCCTTTGTTCTTCTGACTTTCCAAAACCTGTTTACAATTAACATTAATAAAAATCAGCTTCTAAATCTCAAATCACTTTTGCGCACCTTTCCAAATGTAGTGTAATTTACTAAATCACTTTATCACAATATAATTTATAACTAGTCAAATAGCATAAATATATAATAAATATTTACATAGCGGAAGTTCTTCAAATATGTACAAACATTTTCTGTATATGCATGTTGTATCAAAACATATATACTTATTATAAAAGGACTACCAAAATGTAGGAACGATGTAACTCTGGACTCTCTTTCTGCAGTCTCCACTCTTCTTTGTCTTTGTCTCCCTTGGAATCTCTGTTACCTACGTGTGAGAAAACTCAACACGCTAAGTATATTGCTTAGTGGGTGTACACAAAATTGTATATCCTAATATACTATATCAAATAAGTTTATCTATTTTCGATACAAATATAAATAACATATAATTAAATCATATATGGGGGCTCATGTTAAATCAAATAATATACTCAACAAATACAGTATTCAAAATCAATCAATAGACAAAATCTTTATAATTTCTCAAATGTTTTCATATAACAAATCAGTTTTTATACTGGGCTCCTGACATACAAACATAAGTTATCAGACTATATTACGAGTTGTTCAGCATCGGACACACAAACGAGGCTACCCATCGAACATCAGATCAGGATGGAACACTGACGGAATCACCCGTTGTAAATGTCCAATGACAGAATTCAGAACCCTAGGACCGGCACTTGGGGCCTGTACTATCCAAAGGGTGGACAAACAGAGTATATCGACATAGTACTGTTCAGACAGAAACTCAATTGACATGTCAACCTCCTATATCCATATCTATGTTTACACACATCAGAGCCATTTCACAAAACGTTTTCTCAAATCCATTGTCAACATATTTCATTTCTTTCAGAATCATCGAATTCAATTTTCAACTTATTCAATTTCAATTCATATCGATATATATATATATATATATATATATATATATATATATATATTTGAAATTCAAATTTCATCAAATATCATATAACGGAAATATACGAATATATTTCTAAATTAATAATCACATCAAATCAATCCAAAAATATATTCAAACGTATTTCATAATTCCATATCAAATTAAAATGCCCCGAAATCATTTTCCGATACATTTCACAAATGTTATATAGTTAAAATCACCTTCAACTATATATTTTCATAACAATATTAGAATCAATACGTATTAAAATCAATTCAAAATAGGATTCATAATCAATATATCGAATATAAACTATATTTCAAAAATTCAGTATTAAAATCATTCCAAAATCAATTTCAAACTATAAACTATAATCAATATAATCCAAATAATTCAAAATTATTCAAATTCAATCAATCCAAAATATTCTGAAAAACGGAAAATTCGAAAACGAGTGTACACCGAACCTGGATACCCTTTCTTTCCTCTTTTCCTTCTCTCCTTCTCTTTTCTTCTTTTTCTTCTTCTTCTTTCCTTTCTCTCTCCTCTTTTCTCTCTTCTTTCTCTCCCATTTGCTCTGGTTTCTGTTCTATTTTTGCTTGTGAGCTTATGCTCACTTCTATTTCTTTTAAGTGGCACCGCTTCATGCCACTCGGTGCTCATTTTTTAAAAAAATTTTTTGGGCCATCGCGACCATGTATCGCGAGCGGTGATTGCGTCGCTCGGTCGCGATACTCATTGGTCCAATTTGGCCACTTTCATCACTAGCAGCTACCGCGATCTCTGGTCGCGAGGATGGTCGCAATGCACACTGTCCAGTTTTTCACCCTTTTCTTCAGGCATTGTTTTCGACAGTTCAAATTGGTCCATTTGGAAACCTAAAAATATAGTTATCACATTTTCCACCCCTCAAATCATAATTATCACATTCACATACTCCATATTAATTAAACTACACTTTTCATATTTATGCAAAATTAGGGATGTTATAAGCCCAATATTATTTGGGCTACTACCCACCCTTTTGGGCCTTATTTTTGGGCCTAAAAAAATGTCTTCACTATTTTAACATTCTCCCACTTGAAGTCATCTTTCATGGTCCATCCGTCTCTTTCTAATCTTTGCTCATACTCATGCTGCTTACGTTTCTGTTAGGCCGAATGAGGATCTACACCATATGAACTTGTCAATATTTATTGGCTTGGTCGTTGCATCTGCTAGGTTCTCCTTGGTGTGAATCTTTTGCATATCCACACTTCCGTCTTCCACTACTTCTTAAATTCCTATGTGCTTTGTCCTGGAATGAAAAGGCTGGAATCCTTGCGATATGCAAGGCAATTTAACTGTCACAAAATAGAGGAATTTTCTCTTGTTTGTGCCCAAGCTCCTCCACTAACCTTTTAATCCAAATTGCTTCTTTACAAGCTTGTGTAGCTACTATATACGCAGTTTCTGTTGTAGGTAAAGCCACAACAGTTTGTAATTTGGAAATCCAGCTCATAGCTCCTCCTGCAATTGTAAACACATAACATGTAGTGGATTTTCTTTTATTGAGATCTCCTGCAAAATCTGACTCTTCATAGCCTCTGACAGTGAATTTTGATCCTCCACGTAATGCAACATCTAAGGTTCCTCTGATGTATCTCGGAATCCTCTTCACAATATTCCAATGCTCTATATCAAGATCCGTCATGTACTGACTAGCTTCTCCCACTACTTGTGCAATGTCCGGTCTTGTACATATCATAGCGAACATTAAACCTCCCACTACTGATGCATACGGTAATCGAGACATCTTCATTCTCTCTGCTTCATTGCTAAGACTCATACTTAAGGATAACTTGAAATTAATAGGAAAAAGAGTAGAAATTGGCTTACAATCTTTGCATATTGAAGCAGCACAAGATTTTCTTGAGATAGTTCTTCTCAGAAAGCCAAACCTTCCTATTATTTCTGTCTCGTTGAATTTGCATCCCTAGAATCTTGTTTGCTAGTCCTAAATCCTTCATATCAAACTTCCTAGCCAACTGTGCCTTTAATTCTCGGACTCGATTTTTGTTGGGGCCTGCTTCTAACATGTCGTCCACGTACAACAGCATTACGATGAAATCACCATCATCACCAAACCTCTTGTAATAAGTACAATGGTCTGCACTAAGTCTGTTGTACCCAAGGCTTATAATGAGGAATCAAATCTCTTGTATGAACACCTCGGCGCCTGTTTTTAAATTGTACAGAGATTTGGGACACCTGCAAACCAAGTTCTCCTTGCCTTTTTCAGCAAAACCTTCTGGTTGGAGCATATAAATTTCTTCTTCAACTTACATGAAGAAACACAATTTTCACATCTAACTACTCTCAATGTAGATTAAATACATCACACATAACCAGGACTACTCTGACTGTTGTAAGTCGAACCACAGGGGATAATATCTCACTGAAGTCAATACATTCTTTCTGAGCATATCCTTTCACCACCAGTCTTGCACGAAACTGCTCCACTTGATCATTGCTATCTCCTGTGATCTTATAGACCCACTTTTCACCGATGTCTTTCCTTCCATATGGTAGTGGTACAAGTTTCCATGTTGTGTTCTTATGAGAGCTTTCTTCGTGTATTGTTGTTATCCATAAGGATACACCTGAGCTATTCATTGCTTCATTGAGAATTAATGGCTCTCCATCCTCTATTAGAAGACAGTATACAATACTGCTCTCTATAACATACTCCGAGTGCTATACCGGTACTTTCCTCTTTCGAGTTAACCGCTAAAATTTCTGGGGCCTCGGACTCAACTGGTACTTGTGCCTCTTATGCTGATGTTGCTTCAGAAGAATCTAAATCTTTTTTTTTTTTTTTTCTGAATTTTCCTCCTAAACTATTGTAGTCTCTGAATTTTCTTTTGAAGTGCCATCACCTCCTTCCTTATGTATTTGATTTTCTACAATAATAACATCCATGCTGACTAATGACTTTGTGGGCAGTGGGGTCCCACAAGCAATACCCCTTTACTCTGTCAGCATAATCTAAGAAATACTTGATTCTCTTTTTTGAATCAAGTTCCACCTACGCTTTAAAAGCTTTAAACATTGCATACATATTTGACTTTCTCTTGATCGGGTACACCCGACATCTCCTGGAGTAATCATCAATAAAGGTCAACATGTACCTTGCTCCTCTTAGGGATATATCCGGTGATTCCCAGACATCAGAATGAATCAAGTCTAGAATGCATTATCTTCTAGTAGAACTGCTGCTGAAGTTCAATCTATACTGCTTGCTAGTAACACAATGCTCACATAAGAATAGATTTGCTGATTTGAGCCCAATAAGCAGATTTCAATTGGAGAGAATCTTCAAACCTCATTCCAATATATGGCCTAGTTTGCGATGCCATAATATTATTGACTCTTCTCCATGGTTGGTTGACACATCACATGAATCTGCTTCTTATAGTATTTCCCCTTTAAGCATGTATAGATTTGTAGCGATCTTCTATGCCTTCATAATTGTAAGTGCGCCTCTGACAATTTCCAAGATCCCATTTTCTACATAGGTTTTGCATCCAAGATCAAATTGTCCCAAAGACAATTGATTCTTCTTCAGGCCATTCACATGTCGTACCTTCTGAGCGGTGGGAACCGTACCATCATGCGTTTTTATCTTGATGGGTACCAATACTAGCAATCTCCTAGGCATAATCATTACCCACAGATCTTCTAAGATAGGTTCATATTTGTGGAACCATTTTCTTCGAGAGGTCATGTGCCAGGTGGTTGTTGAATCTAGACACCAGACATCAGCAAACCATTCTCTGCCTTCACTAACAGTATTGTCCTCGCTGTGTAAAACTTCACCATCATCTCAGGTGCTACACCATTGAGCGCTTGATAACTCTGGAGCTCCGTTATCCCACTTTTCTTCTTATGCCAACACTCTAATTTGGCATGCCCGTTCTTGCATAATTGTAACATTTGTTACTCTTCTTACTTCTTGATTTTGACCTACCATGATTACGACTCCCACTGGGGCCACGTTCTGTTGATCTTCCTCTCATCATCGTTAATGCCTTTGCCTATTGTGGACTTGTGAATCTGTCTTCCTTGTTTTTGCGCCTACTCCCTTCATCTAATACAGCGACTACAATATCATTAAAGATTAGATACTCCACAAGACTTAATGATGAGCTGATCATACAAATCTGGTAGACACTAAAGTAGAAGTTCCACACGCTCATTTTCAAGGTGTTACTGTGGTTAGTCATCGTTGAAGATTCTGCCATTCGAAGACTATAGAGTCTCATTTTCAAGAAGATTTTGCTGTGTAGTGACTTAGCCTCATATTACTTTGTCAGAGTATTCCATATCTCATTTACCGTCTTCTTCTCTGCTATACTTAATAATACTCCATCAGTAAGTGCCAAATGCAGATTGACAACTGCATTACCTCTCATCATTGGTAATCACTTTTGATATGTCTCCAATTGCTGCTGGACAATTGTCTTTCATTAGTATTGCCTTCATCTTCCTCTTCTTCCATAACGTGAAGTTGCTTCCGTTGAACTTCTCAATCTTAAACTTTGTTGCCATCATGTTGATGATAACCTGCTTCTCACTTAGATCGACTCACACTATATCACCGTATAGTACCCGTATGCTGGAATAGTGACCGTAGTTATGAACAGTGCACCAAGTAAGTTCTCAGAAAAGAGAGGTGGGTCACAACAGACACTCTTAAGTACCAAGTCTTTCCTTAACCAGAACTTTACCTAGACATGCACTTTCCATACCACCACACTTATTTCCAGCAACGATGAATCTACCAGAAGCTCCTTAGTCAGTAAACTCGAGAACAATTCTTTTTTGATGTGGAAGATTAGACAATGCTGCAACCACAGAGCATACTAAGAATTTCCTAGAGAATCTGACACCTTAGCAACTCGAACTACAACCTGAGGCTCTGATACCACTGTTAAGATCTCAGCCAGTACTCTGATGCTACTGTTGGGATCTGCATGTGGAAACAATATACCGCAACTAAAGTAGAGATTTGAGAAAAGTGGAGAAGAACTGGACACACAATATTTACGTGGTAAAACCCCCAATTAATTTGAGGGAAACATCCACGGGCAAAGATAGAATGACTTTACTAGACCAAAATAATTACAACCTCCCTCTAATAATACTAGGAGAGAACAACCTCACAAGAGGCTTAGGGAGAAGAGAAGAGACTACATTTTGGGATGATTTAACAAATAATTGAAAAGGGGTATTTATAGGAAAGTTTTGGGTACTGTTCACCAGGTACTGTTCACGCGTACAGTACGGTTCACGCTTATGGTCAACATTGTTGACGTTACTGTTCCCATTTGGTCAGCTCAATACTATTCATATAGCACTGTTCACTCGTACTATTCCTATTGGGTCAGTCTAATACTATTTGGGCTACTACCCACCCTTTTGGGCCTGAAAAAATATCATCACTATTTTAACAATAATTAAAAGTCTTATGAACCCTTCTCATGTTCCATATTCACACTATGGAGATGCAACATGATCAGCCACCCAAAGGTAAATAATTTTTTTTTTTGTGCATAAATTAACCTTGTTATTCTCTCTTACTTTCTATTCACTTTATATAAATAATTTAGTGTGATCCACAGTGAAGGTTGATAGAGAAGGCGGCAAACCTTTTGAACTTAGTGTGCATTTGAGATTGCTATAACTCGAGAAATAATCACTTATTTCATAAATTGGAACGAAAAAAGTGTATCTAAACTTCTCAAATTCGGCTTATTTTGTAATATGATTCTCTAGTTGATTATGGGATGAGCTTATTATGAAATAAACAGATTTTGATAATTTTACCGCACACTTTTTTTATTTCAAACTAATGAAATAAGTGATTATTTCTCAAGTTATAGCAATTTCAAACGTACTCTGAAAAGTGTCAAGAAATTAGATGTAAACGGGTTGCTTTTGAGCTTTATTGTTAGCAGCTGTCTCAAACTTGGAACTGAGACTTGAAAATTAGAGCCTTGAGACAACATTAAACATCTCTTGATTTGTTAGTAGTGACTGATACTTGGTGGTTTCTCATTATTGTAGGAGCGTAAGATAATGGAAGTCAGGGCTCCAAATTGGCAGAAAGCATGTTTCGTGCCAACGAGATCAGTTGCCTTTGTGGTTGGTTTCAGAAGGTGGATGATCAGGTATGCTGGTGGTCAAATAAAATGGGGTGGTAAATTCAGTGCAATGCCTCTTGCACCAACCCCACCAAGAGAAACAGCTGATGGACAGGTAACAGTATTACAAACACAAAATGAGGTCTCTAGGTTTTCAAAAACTTAAATTGTCAACTATTTTCCCAAAGCACAAATTATTGTACAACCAACATTGGTTGTCCTGACCTTTCTTCATTTTTTGAGGTCTAAATTGGTAACCTTGGTAGACAGAGGACTTCTAGGTAGGTTGCCCCCAGAGGATTCAAATTTGAACCTCTGACCTCCTGATCAGAAACTAAAATTTGTTACCTTTGTCGATAAGGACCATCAGAAGATATTGTTTGTACATTCTACTTCCTGGCTTTTGTGCAACTTAATTTATTAAAAGTTATAATAGGAAAGGTCACCCACCATATTGTGAAATCAGAAATTTGTTTGTAAATTTTTCAGGTACTTATCTCATTTGGTGAATTACAAGAGTTGCAGTTGCATATATGAGTCTAATTGCAGTTGAGGTTTTTTTTGCAAGTCATGATATCCATTTTTTCAATTGGGATTGTTGCTGCAACCAAGCAGGGTGTAATGTCGGTGGCAACTAGAACTATGGTGGTCTCGATGGCCATAGTATGCTTTGTAGCTTGAAGATGGTTGGCCCATTTCATCTACAAAAGCTTTCATTATCATGACTAGTACTACAATCATGCCTTTCATTGAGATTAACTCTCCTAATAAAACTGGTTATGTACAATGTTTATAATGTCTATATTCTGTTTGTATAATTCTTCATATCTTATAAACCAGTTGCCTGCTGATAGAACCATGATATGACAACTAGTATTTATTTTACTGATCAAATTGTCAAGATTGTTCAGCTAAATCTGATGCAATTCTTTTGCATCTTTTACTCAAGTTTTCAGTATCATATACTTAAAGAGTGATTTGACAGAAAAACATGGTTGAAATTTACAAAGAGAAGAAGAATCTATAGCTAGTGTTGGGTTGGGTTTCCTCCTTTGTGGAGATGGCCCAAAATTAGAACCGGCACTAGCCCAAGGCAAACAGAGCAGTGGTCCAGAGCCAATAATCTTAGAGACACATATTATTAATCTTGAGGACCTAACAATTTTATATACTTTATATATATATATATATCCTTAAATTTAATTTTAAGGGCCAACATTTTTTTTTCCTAACAATTTTAAGGGCCCAATATTTTCTTTTTTGTCTGGGGCCATATATCCTTATATTTAATCTTGAGGGCCCAACAGTGTTTTTTTCCCAACAATCTTAAGAGCCTAATATTTTCTTTTTTGCCTAGAACCACAAAAAGCTATGAGCGGCTCCTGCTCAAAACTAGTTACCAACTATTTGGTAAAGACCACATATGGGAGGCCATATGTAAGACATAAGGACAATTTTATCCTTTTGCAGCTAGCTATATAAAAATGGCTCCTCAGATATATATATATATATATATATATATTTTTTTTTTTTTGAAGAGTAGAGGGCAGCATTGTAAAAGCTCAAGGATAGTTATTCTGTAGAGCTTTGTAAAGAGACTACCCAAGTGTTTGTTAAAAGGTCACAAAGAGAATACGAAACTTCATTGAAGAACTAGAGAAAACTCTGAGAAAATAAGGTACGAAACTCATGCTCTTTTCATCATATTACTTCACTGAATAACTTGATTACACAATGCACATTATATACACAATCAGCTATGCTGATGTCAGCATTAACTAATTAACAGAATCTCCACAATTTGTGGAGAACCAATTATTTCTAGCTAACTTCCGCCACATCAGCGGAAGTGTAACTAACTAACTTCAAACTACACTGAACACACTCTTCTATTCAGCTGATAACCTCTCATCTGTAGCTCTATCATCTTGCAGACTCTAATCTGCTGCTGTACTATAACTTGTTGGAAAGGCTAGCATAGTAGTGCAGCTCTTGCCTCCAAGCAAGCTGGTAGTTAGATGAGCTGAGCTGAGCTTGAGGAAGAATTATCGCCAACAAGTGTGCGTGCAAGGGAAGGAAAGGGAGAGAGAGCAGTGACCATAATTTTTTTATGCCTGCTGTCCAGACTTTTTCTGGTGGTTATTTTGGAGGTCGCTACATGGTTGGATTAAGCTCAAAATTTGTTAGCGTGTTCACAACACGTGAGCCTACAATTTGGACGGTGGAGATTGGGTCTGAAGATCTTTCTCACTCTCATAGTATTTACTTGTTTGCTAAGATTATTTAGTTTTGAGATATTTGTGGTGTGTCTCGAGTTTTATCTAAAGATAATGTGAATATTCCCATTATATTATAATAGTGGAGATTTTCGGAGAACCCGTGGTTTTAACTCCTCTTCTTGGGGAGGTTTTCCACGTTTAATCGTTTTTGTTCTTATGATTGCAATTGTAGTTGTGTTGATTTATTGCTTTTGTTTAATTCCTAATAGATTTACACTGAAGATGATAAAATTATATTACTTTGTTGTTATTAGTGTATTTTTTATCCATCATTTTTTTTGCAATAATTTCAATTATTCTTGCAGTCAAGATTTATAGATGCCAACAACATGAGAAACTGTCAAAAGCATATATGTGAAGATTTTCTATCATAATCTATCGATATTTATTACTACACGTGCAGCTCAGCTACTTGTATAATCAGGAGACACTAATGGGGAGAAAACTTTTCATTTATAATAGTAAATACATATGGTAGGATTTAAAAATTCACAAATAATATAGATTGGAGAAATACAAAATACCTTAACTATAAGAGAATGTACACCTGTTTGAACTTTGAATGTAATATACCTCTTGATGAGTCTTCTTGACAAGATAATTCGATTCAGGTATTAAATATTCAATTCTTGATCCATTTATGTGAAACAGTTAGTCATATCATTTGCACAAATTTATCTTTTTTTTTTCCTTCTGTTTTTTTCACACTGCTAAATACTGTACGTCAATACAAAATCATTTGCACTAATTTTACGGATTTTTTTTTTCAAAGCTTGTAAATCTCAATTTTTATTGTAGTGATAACTCCACAACTTTATATATAGCAAAATGTCCTTTCTTGATAAATTTCACCCATAATTCCATAAAGAACCCAAGTTCACAGCAAAAGCTATTTAATAGTGCTTCACTAATTATTTGTTTCATCAATATGTTTCAAATTAAAGTATTTACAAACTTTCAATGTTTACATATTAATTGGTTGTATAACAAGTTATTAATTTTATTTTTTTCACTTTTGAGAACTGAGAATTTAAACTCGGTACATCTACCTCATTTAGAGATGTAGTTACCATCAGACTATATTTATTACCACTATATAACACGATATTATTAACTGGAAATTTTATCTCATTTGTTTTTGTGTTCCCTGTGGATTAGCTGTTCTCTTGATGGGGTTGGTGGAAGAGTTCTACAGATTTTTTTTTTTTTCCTAAAATGATCATATATTAATAAAAACAAAAGGAAACACTATTTTGGCAAATCTGCCAGAATAAACGACTCCACAGAAGGAGGAACAAAGTCAATCAAAAACGAATCACCAACAGAAACCAAAGCTAATTTAGCTAAAGTATGAACAACGCAATTAACTTTTCTAGACCCAAACACCACAGAAAAACAATTAAAATGCAAGGAAATGTGTTGAATCTCTTCCACAACCAAACCAATCTGTGAGAAGTCTACTACTTGGCCACGAACTAACCCAACAAGAGAGCTGCAATCAGACTCCAGGACAATAGAAGAAGCCCCTACATCTCGTGCAAACTTTAAACCCCTAACCATGGCAGTAGCCTCAGCAGCAAGGGGAGGAAGGCACCCGCCAAACTGCTACGAAGAGGACCCAAGCACCTGACCATCCTCATCACGCAGCACCAACTCGACCCCAACCCGACCAGAAGCCTCACACAAGGCCGCATCAACGTTCAGCTTCAGCGAACCAGATGGGGGAGGCTACCATTTCAGGCGAGAAGCCTGCGGGGCACTAACCGCAACAGCATAAAGACTAGGAGAAGCAACAGCTTGTTGGAAATCCTTAAGAAACACAGCAGACCAACTAACAACCTCGTCCATCGCAAGCAACGGCCCATCATGCAGGGCACGATTTCAACAGAACCAAATGCGCCATAGAACAACACAAAACAGTTCAAAATTCCTGCAAGCAATCTGATTTTTGCATAATAAAATAAACTAAAAAAAAGGAAGAGAATCCACAATCAGAAAGCTGTTTAGAAAACCACAGTTGCGGCGGATATTCTTGAGCGATAGACAGCCCCATATCGTATGAACTGGAGTCTCCAGCCTTCCATCGCAAAGCCTACAGCCAACCTCGACAGCCACACCACGACGGGACAGCGTGCACAGCGAGGGGAGCCAATTTCGACAACTCCTCCACATGAAGAGCTTGATCGTTAGGGGCAACTGAAGTCGCCAAAGGAACTTCCACCACGAGCCATCCCCAACAAGATCGAAGCCACTACTAACAGAAATAAGGGACTTACCAAGCCAATAGCCACTTTTCACAGAATAGTTACCGAGCTTCTCATAATGCCAACATACTGAATCCGCAGCTCGATATGGCGAGGAAAGGATACTAAGAATAGTGTCTGCATCCAAAGTCAGGAAAACCGACCGAATGAGGGGTTCATTCCAAGCCCCCGAAGCCAGCTTCAGCTGGCTAACATACATAAGATTGTTAACAACCGGCTGCGAGATAACTGAGAAAGTAGACGGACGGGGGATTCACCGGTCCTTATAAATAAGGATAGAATCACCACTGCCAACTCTTTTTTGAGAGCCCTGAAAAATAAACTCACGACCCCATAATAAACTCCTCCATAAAAAAGAGCTAGAAGGTTTACCACTAGCTTGCAGAAAATCAGAATGCGGGAAATAACACCCTTTAAGAACTCGAGCCATAAGAGAGGAAGGGTTTCGCAAAATATGCTAACTCTGCTTAGCGAGCATGGCTTTGTTAAAAATATGCAAGTCTCGAAAACCCAAACCCTCATCCATCTTATGAGAACAAAGTTTTTCCTAGGATTCTTAGTGAATCTTCTTACGTACACAGTCTACCTCACCAGAATTTGGCGCAAAGGCTATGAATCTCCCAAATTAGGGCTTTGGGAAATTTAAAGAGATTCATACTGTAAACCGGGATGGACTGCACGACAGCTTTAAGCAAAACCTCCCTACCACATATTGGAAAAAGCTTGCCATTCCAGCCCTGTAGCTTGGCCCACACATGATCTTTGATATTGCAGAAAAGGCCTTTTTTATTATTGCTAACAAAACTGGAGAGACCCAAATAACGCTCATGGCAATCAACAAACTGGACACCCAAAATCAAAGCTAGGCCTAAAGCCTCATAGTGAGAAATATGCTTACTAAAACACATGGCAGACTGATCGAAGTTAATGAGCTGCCCAGAAGCTTTAGCATAGATGCCTAGAATAGACTTCATATTCTCACACTCTCCTAGGGTAGCCCGAGTGAAGATCAGACTGTCATTGACAAAGAACAGGTGCATGAGCTTATGACACCCCCCACCTAACTACACTTGAAACCAGCCATTGACCCATTGATCTCCGCATTGTTAAAAAGAGTAAACAACCCTTCAGCACAAAACAATAACAAATAGGGCGACAACGGATCCCCTTGGCAAAGCCCACGTAAGGGCCGCACCTCGCCACAAATAGACCTATTTACCATAAAAGAGTAAGAAACCGAGCGGGCACACAACATGACTCTGCTGATCCACCGAGGAAAGAACCCAATGTAAGCCATCATACCCTCCAGAAAATCCCACTCTACACTGTCATAGGCCTTGAACATATCTAACTTGGCTGCCAAAAAACCATTCTTCCCCTTAACCTTACGCTTCAAAGCATGTAGGCACTCAAACTCAATGATCGCATTATCCGTGATGATACGCCCTGGGATAAAAGCACTTTGAGAACTGGAGATAACTGAATCCATAACTCCTCTAAGACGATTAGTGAGCGCCTTCGAGATAACTTTAAAAATAACAGAGCACAGACTGATTGGATGGAAATCAGACATTTTCGAGGCACCTCGGACCTTAGGAATCATGGTAATCAAGGTTTTATTCACAGTTGCAGGAGACACGCCCCTATTCAGACACCCTGTAACATCCCTAATTTTTTATTTGGATCATTTTCAAATGTTTTTAATAGAGTATTTAAATTATGTGTATTAACAAGAAAAGTTAGATTTTAGTATATAGTAGCGCTCCCTGATTCGGTCCGATTGGATTTGGGTCAGGGGGTGTTACATACCCTAAACACACGGCAACCACATTATCCCCTACAATATCCCAATTTGCTAAGAGAAACCCATTGGAAGGTCATCAAACCCTGGAGCCTTCGAAGGGAACATATCAAACAAGGCTCTCTTTACATAATCTGCAGAGAACGGAGAATCAATAAAAGAAGACTGCGCTATACTAAGTAGCCGTTCAACACAATCCAAGACCCCCTAACAATCCGCGATCCTGCCATTAGGTTTCTGGAAAATCCCAAAAAAGTAATCAACAATAATATGCTTCATATCGCACCTAGAATCACGCCATACCCCAGAACTATAAAATAACCCAGCAATTTTATTTGTAGAACGCCAAGCTGAAGCATGAGAGTGGAAAACCTTTGTGTTGCGGTCGCTAATATGGAGCTAAACCACCCGAGAACGCTGCTGCCAGAAGAGCTCTTCTTTTTTCATAACCTGGTCCAGCTCTTTCTCAAGGCATCCAATCTGAACACAAGAGGAAGGATTCACGTCCGAAGAGGGCACAACAAGTTCCCTTCGCAGCCGGTCTATCTCCCTGCGGTGCTGCTTGTACCAAACCGTAAGTCGCGAGGTACAACCCTCAATATTCTGCAGAAAACCATCACAGTCTGCCCCCGGATTAGCCCACGCAGACTTGATAATTTCCTTACACATCGCTGAGTCCCGGCAACACACCTTATAGTGGAACCGACGACCCGTAAGCTAGCCACCTGCGGGGCCGGTGAGGGGCATTCAAGAACTTCCAACAGAATACGTCTATGGTCCGACCGCCAAAACCCAAGATTGGTGACCTTAGACTCACCAAACAGAAACCGACAACTCAAATCACACAAACAGCGATCGAGCCTTTCTTGAATCAAATTAGAACCCTCCCACTTATTACTCCAAGTGAAAGAAGGCCCCCGAAATCCCAAGTCAAATAAATCACCATCATATAACAAAGAACGAAAATTACGAATTAAAGAATTCAATCGAAAACTACCTCCCATTTTTTCAGAGTCAGAGAGGATCTTGTTAAAGTTACCGCCGCAAAGCCATGGGAGAGAAGACAAACCCCGGAGCTGCCGAAGGAGAGTCCAAGAATGAACCCTTTGCAAAGCATCAGGATTACCATAGAACCCTGTCAATCTCCAGACCTTGTTAACATGCGACGTCACCTTCACATCAATATGGAAACGACCAAAGGAAAGAAGATCAATAATAACAGGATCCTTCCAGAACAAATACAAACCCCCAGTACGACCCGATCTCTCGACCACAAGCTTACCAAGAAACCTCAAACGAACACGAAGAACTTTCATACGATCAACATCGGCAATAGTTTCCGAGAGGAAAACTACATCTGGGTTAATTTCCTGCAAATACTTATGTAGAACGCAGAATGCCCGGTCATTACCCAACCCACGGACATTCCAAAATAAAATCCTCATAAAATACAACCGGCCGAATTACCCTGGCCCGCCAAAAAATTAGAAACACCATTAACCACAATAGAATCCATTTTACCTTTCTTAGAAGATTGAACCTCCTGGTCACCCTGTTACTACCCAAACGTTTCCCCAGCTGCGACAAGTTCTCATTGTCACATACCATAGCACCACTACTCCACGCCCGCCTTTTCCAATGGCTCCGTTTTTCAGAGCTCACAGAGATAGGAGCTCCAGGGTCAGGATTAATGTTCTGCATAACAACCATTTTAGTAGTGAAACGGAAAGGGAGAGGGGAACCAATAACTGCAGTAGGTCCCCCCATCTTAATTCTGGATGCCTCTGCATGGTCACTAGTAGAATCCCTCAACTTGCTCGAGCTTATGAGCAGCCCTTGCTCCACGTTCGTCTCATGCCCTCCTTGCACAACACTCGTCTGCTCCACGACCTTCTCATGCCCTCAATGCACAACACTCGTTAACGAAAGGTACTATTGCCCCTCTAGTGCACCACACTTGCCAACAAGAGGCTCATGCACTCCATGCAAAAAGGGTACATAAGACATATCCTTCTTATTATCAACAACCACACTCTCTGTTTCCTTCATTAATCCGTCAATCCTCGTCTTCAATGGTCCCGTAGCCCTCCCATCCTTACCAGCCGCTAGCTGAGCCAAGCAATCATTAACAATCTCCAAACCCACCTTCCCACCAGGCCTCCCATCATTCAACAACACCCCAACATGTGATGTCACACCCCCCTTCCTCAACCCCCTAGATGTCTCTGATCCGGGGCCTCAACTCTGCTAGGGCTAGTAAAATGGGCAACCGTACAGACTTCAGGGTTCACAGGAGCCCTCCCCGACCATCCACAATCGGCCTTGAGATGCTGGGAGGGACTCGTACTACCATCTCCATGACCTACTCTGGATTTCGGCGGAGCGCTAACACGCAGCCAAGCACCAAACATCCTATCCTCCTCTTCTTTGAAGCCGCCGACCTGTGTGAGTAAACAATCACGAAGAACATGTCCTACAAATCCACAGTGGGTTCAATAGTCTGGCAGCCGTTCGTTTTTAAGCAACAATATCGTTTCCGGTTCGTCGGCCGCCATGGCTACACATAAGAAACGTTTAAAAGCATTAGTTAAATCAACCCAAACCCTAACCCAGAGGTATTTCCCAAGCACTCACCAACCATACTCGAGTCAACCTCCACAACTTCCCCAATTAAACTGCCAAGAAAGAAGTAAGTCTCCTTATTCATGCATAGGAGAGGGGTGTTATGAATTTGGATCCAAAACATAACCCTATCAAATCTCATCTTGGTCAATTCTCCTGTTCCAGCCGGTTCCTCAAGCACTAAGAGGGCATTGTCGAAACACCATGGTCCCCCCCCCAAGACCCTCCGTCGATCCATCAAGCAAGCAAAACTGAACTCAAAGATGTTAGCCCCAATAACCTCAATATCCACATCCTGCGTAAGCTTCCAAATACGAGGTATAATCATCCTAAAAGCATCTATATTAACCATTCTATTCATGCAAAGCTTTCTAACCAAACACAGTTCCAGTTTTTGTTCTCCAATATTCTTCAGGTTCAAACTTAGCAAATTGATTGGTTCGTCCACATCCGTGAGGGAAAGGGACTGGCAAAGCTCGGCTAGCTTTGCTGGATTCATCTTGTGCAATCAATCAAACAATCCTACTACATTCACAGGGAGTGAAAATCGATCCGAAGACCCAACGGCTAATCACACCCTAAGTTGTTAGAGAAACCTTAGAAACCCTAGAGGAGAGAATTAATTGTTGTTTTATTGTATTGTATGTTGTTTGATGTTGTTGTAAATAAGTAGTTCATGAAATATTAAATTACGATCAGATATATATGTATCATACATTGACAACTGAATTGCCATAATATTATAGATTGATTATTGACATTCCCTTTTTCTTTACATAATCTATATACCCTTTAGAATTTGGATCCTCTCCTCACCTCACCTTTATTCCTCATATTTTTGAAACATGTGATTGAATGTTAATAAAGTAATAGTGAAAAGTAATCATATCATAACCACTTATTTATTATAATGCTTATATGTCATGAAATTAAAAGAAGGCAAGTACATGTTAGGTAAGGAGAGGATCCTGGTCCATATCTTTATCGGAATAGAAAAGTCAATCCATATTTCATTAATCAGCATAAACAAAGAATTGGTAAAAAATATATTTCATATTTCATTAATCAGAATCAACATATTTCATTAATCAGAATTTTTTTTTTTTTCATTAATGATGCAGATTTGCTCCATTATTCTCTATTTCATTAATCAATCTATATGCATAAGAAAAATTACATAAAAGAATTGGTAAAAAATATATTTTTTTATCAAATATTTGTTAGTAAGAATAATTCTGTAAAGGTGATTTTTAAGTACTGTTAACATAATCCTTAGTTTGATATTAAATGTTTTATTTTACATTTTCTTTTAGAGCTTATAAATCTTGTATATCATTTTTCATTTATATATATATATATATATAGCCGTATAAGTAGAATTTTTATGGTGTAGCCTCTCTTATCTATGGCTACTTACAAATTAGCCTTTGAAATTAATTAGCCTGCCACTGCTAAACATTATCAGCACTCAATTTCTTTTTTCTATGGTATATTAGAGGAACAATGCAGCTGCTGCTTTTCTCTCTTCTAACAACAGCAGTAGAGATCCTCCCAGCAGCAAGCATGATCATAGCTCACGGTCTAGCAACAGCAGCTGTCCAAAGTGTGGCAAAAGTTTGTTACAAGTTGTTAAGTTTGTTAGATCATGCAAGTAGAATGACACTTCTGGTACTATCGAGAAGAAATATAAAAGACTCCTTCATTAATGGAGTCATTCAAAGCTTGAATGTGCCGCTTCTACTATCAAGTTCTTAGAGTACTTTCGTCAAGTACTTTTCTACTTTCATCAAACACACCTTGCACTAAACTTCTTACACACTCTGGCTTCTTTAACAATTCCAACTACTCAACATAAACTATATAATGCTTGATAATCATGACTATATGTATTATCAGGTTATCATGAGCATGTTGATGCTAGTTAGGCTAACAACTGACTAGTTAGTTCGAGATTTAGTAAAAATGATGAAATTTAATACTAGGTGGGATAATTAATTATTGCAAGAATTAAATGATCCTCCGTATACATTTTAATTTCCACCAATTTCTAATTAAAACAATTTGTAACCTCTCCTTAGACATTAATATACAACCTAGAATGCATATTTAAATAGAGATTTCAAAATGCAGAATAATTAGGTTGATTAATAACAGAAACTGTGTTTGAAGTATTGATAACATTAAAATATAAGCAATAACAAAATTGATTGAAAACTTTCAGCAAAACGACATATATACAAAATTATCATAATAGGTAAGAAATCATGAATATATTATGAGAAATGTGTGTGTTAGTAGGTCACAAGCTAGCCCTAGGTTGCTTTTAATTTGTGGGTTTTGGAAATTAAACAATGTATACTTATTATTGTCACCTATAAATATAATTTATATACCCCTTTTATAAGTACATATTTAAAATTTAAAAACTAAATCATTACTATAAATACCCATTATAATACCAGTAGTACCCTTATTAAATTCAATTTACTTATTTTCATATAATTTATTTATAAACCGTCTTAAATTATTTTACAGCATCATGTTAGTTGAAACATAAATAAACATCCATTTATTTCTTTTGAATAAAAAGATGAAGTAATTATTTTTAAAAAGTTTATAACATAAGACATAATTAATTTCTTTTTATAATTTCTCAAAAAGATTAATTTTAAAAGGAAATAAAATATATATCAACTATTAAAAAATATAAAGCTAACATTCGATAATTGACTTATTAATTTTATAACTCTATTATAGTTCCAAATTTATACTGATTGATAAGCCATCGTTGGCAATAAAAACAAATAACAAACTTTTTTTTTTCAAAGAAAAAGATCTTGTAAAATAAACATCAATTTAGCCCCATCCTTTTCTTTTTTTTTGGTTAAAATTTTGCCTTACTTTTGGTTTATCGATACAATACATAACCAGATATAAAAGAATGACAAATAAAAGGTTCAATTTACAATTTAAAGAAATACAAACCTTGTATAATCAAAGTCCTATGATATTTCTATTTTTTTTAATTACTTTATTACATGATAATCATGTTTTTCATTGGAAAATTTGACACTTTGAATGAAATTAGGGTTTATCATATATATATTTAAATAAAGGGTTTATTATAATGACAGATAAAGTGGATGTAATTAATGGGTGTACATAGTGTTTGATTTATTTTTAATTAAAACAGTTTGACCTTATTGGTCATTTTATGTTATGATATTTTTGCAATTAAAATTTTTAATAAAATATGGGTGTGTAAATTATATTTATGGATGTCAATATTGACACCATACTTATTTATCACATGCATTAATATATTTCATATAAGTTAACAAATTTAATATATAGGCAATCGATTTTTTTTCAAAAATCCTAGAGGTCAACAAAATTTTTTTTTTATAAAAATATTTATAATAAGGACAAAATCATAAGTGACTAAAAAATTATGAAAAGAATTGTTTTTAACCTAAAAAAACGAAACAATCGTTTTTAACCATTTTGGAATTGGCAATTTATGTTTTAGTCATAATATATATAGGTTAGTAAAATTTAACTTCAACTCAAAATAATATTTTTCAGATTTTATTTCATTAAACTAAAAAACCTAAAATCTAATTTTATTTTTCTCCCTCTCTCGTTTTGCCGCACCCTCTCTCTCCTTTGCCGTTTCGATTCCATCTACGATTAAACTTCATCGCCGCCATTCAGACTTCGTCGTCGTCGCCGGCGTTTCCCTCTCCTCTCCGTCTCTGGTGTTTTCCCTCTCCCTCCGTCGCCGGTGTTTCCCCTCCTTCGCGCTCTGTTTCCCTTGCCTCCCTCTCTGGTCGCCGTTTTACCTCGGCCTCCCTCTCTCGTCGGCGTTTTCCCCCTCCCTCCCTCCCTCGCCGCCGTTTTGCCTCCTTTTCCCTTGCGGGCAGAAATCTTCAAAAGGATTCAGTTTGTGTTCTGTTTTGTCACGTTTCAGTTTCAGAGAACACTAAATTCAGCTTCAGTTTCGAAACGATTCAGAGATAAAGTTGTGTTTTCGCGCGATTTCGGTTCAGTTTCGAAAAGAGAAAAAAAAAAAGGATTCAGTTCTCGGTTCGATTATGTAAACAGAGGTAGTTATTATTTGTGAAAATGTTAATTATTTGTGTAAACGATTCAGTTTCACAAACTCTGAAGTTTGGTTACAACAAGGACAAGGTAACTCAAAAACCCTTCTAATTTTTCAGCTGGAATAATATTAATTTCATTGAATTATTTGTTCTTGCTTACTTCTAATTACTTTTGTTCTTTGTGCAAGTAAGTTGGTGTATTTTTTATTAAAGGCTACTTTTTATTTTTTATTTATTTTAATGATATGGATATATGGATTATATGATACATAAGTTGTAATATGTTTGTGGTTTTTATTGATTTTGTGATAAATTTGAGTTTACATGGTTTATTGAAACTGTGGAAGTTATTTGTTAGGAGTCCTATGACAAACTGTTGCATGATTTCCAGAAGTAAAGAGTTCAGTAAATTTTTTTTTTTTTTGGTTGAAATTGATTTATATACATATATTATATAATTTTGAGATAGGGAAAGAAGATGTTGATCTGTGAATGAAATTTTTATCAATTTAAGTTTGTTTGAAAAGAAATAGAGCAATTCACCTCCCTGAATTACTGTGTCCAATTCTTTAATAATATATTATGCAAAATGTTATGTTTGTCTTTTTTCCTTATTCTTTAGATAATAGTAAGTTCTAGTGCATGAAAAGTTGATCTTTGAGAATTTGGCTTCTTTGACGAATCTCATTATAGTTTCTAGTAGCGTGTATAGTTTTGTTTTGGAGTTTGATATGTTCTATGATATGTACTCCTGTAAACCATTATTTATGAAATATGGTTAATAAGGAAAAAGAAGAAAAAAAGATTTCTATTACTTATGAAATACGGTTTTACTACAAACCCAGTATTATAAACTTATGCAGCAGCATTCAAGCTGTTGCATGTTTAAACTAAATAAAAAATGTTCAATACATAAACTACATTAACTTCTATATATAATAACAAAGATCTTCTGAAAGTTGTAAAATCTAAACATAAAACTATTAAAATGCTTGATCTTAAGAATTGTTTTAACTATAATTGCTCATATTTTTTAGGTAATTTAGAAGTTAAGGAAATAAGCTAAAGGAAACTGAGTTCAAGAGAAACAGTGGAGTATGCTTCGTAAATATAACAGTAGTTGTTCATCCATAATAAAGTAAAACTCCCACAATTTTAGACACTTTAGTATTTAGTTTGATTTTTGAGACACTTTAGTATTTAGTTTGATTTTTGAGACAAGAAAATGTATTATTGTCATGTACCCATTGTTAACATTGCAAGTTCTTTTCCCTTATTGTATTGACAATTACCATTGGATTTTATGCAAAATAAATTTGAGGAAGAAAGTGATTGTCATTTATGACTCCCTCCAGAAGCATAAAGATCCAAAACACCGCATTTCACAAATAGAGCCACTGATAAAAATTTTATCGTCAAAGTTGAGGTGTGGAGGATTCTTTAAAAATACAGGTATCCTTGATGTCACACAAGTTCAACACATAATTGTTTATATAATTGATTTACTAGAAACAGAGTTAAATATTGTAAGAGTGTTGGATTGAATAAACTTGCAAAATAGTCAGAATAATTTCACAAAATGTTTTAGTAAATCACCAAAGTTCATCTCTATTGTGCACTTCCCCCTGTGTACATATTCGTCCCGTTGCTGGTTTGAGAATGATCAACAAACTGGCATGTCACGCGGTTATGATTTGTAACATCATCGTTGCCCATAATTTGTAACTTTCTCGGGTTATGATTCCAAACGACCGTATTTATGCCTATGTCATAACGTGTGCTGTCAATGTTAAACTTCCGATATATCAACTCAACCAACCCTGTAAATTTCAATCTTTTAGAAACCAAAACCCCAAGCGATGAACCACCAACATAATTTAAACCATCCCATTGTCCGTTACAGATGACCACAAACCTACGGTTATTCATTTTCTGAAATAAGAGAAAATATTTAGAAGATGCAATATTTCACAAAAACATTAATAAAAGTGAATTTCACACATAATGATTCACTCTAAACATTTCAGTAGTAATATTTCACTGAAAATAATTACACCTTCAATACATTTCACTAATATATATTTTACTAATATTCGTTTCACTAACCTACATTTCACTGACCTACATTTCACTATCGTACATTTCACTGACATATATTTCACTAACCTATATTTCACTAACCTACCTTTCACTAACCTAACATTTCACTAACCAACATTTCACTAACTAATATTTCACTAACCTACGTTTCACTAACCTACATTTCATTAACATACGTTTCACTAACTAACTTTTGACTAATCTATATTTCACTAACCAACATTTCACTAACATACGTTTCACTAACCTACGTTTCACTAACATACATTTCATTAATTAACATTTCACTAACCTACGTTTCACTAACATACATTTCACTAACTTACATTTCACTAACCTACATTTCACTAACCTAACATTTCACTAACTTACATTTTACTAACCAACATTTCACTAACCTACATTTCACTAACATACATTTCACTAACCAACATTTCACTAACATATATTTCACTAACCTACAGTTTACTAACATACATGTCACTAACAAATACTAAATATTTCACTAACCTACATTTCACTAACAAACATTTCACTAACATACATTTCATTAACCTACATTTCATTAACCAACATTTCACTAACAAACATTTCACTAACCAACATTTCACTAACTTACATTTCACTAACATACATTTCACTAACATTTATTTCACTAACCTACAGTTTACTAACATATATATCACTAACAGTACTAAATATTTCACTAACCTACATTTCACTAACAAACATTTCACTAACCAACATTTCATTAACCTACATTTTACTAACCAACATTTCACTAACATATATTTCACTAACCTACAGTTTACTAACATACATATCATTAACAAATATTATTACTAAATATTTCAATAACCTACATTTCACTAACAAATATTTCACTAACTAATTTTTCACTAATATATTACATAACCATTAAAATTTCACAAAACTAAACCTTACTAATCAGTATTACCCAAATTCTTTCAACTACAAAACAAACACAATATACAAATAAAAGAAAAAAAAAATAAAAAACTTAAAAATTCTATAAAATACATTCAAAATAAAATATAAACAATGTTCATAAATTTACCTTCAATTTTTGAGTTGGTGAAGACAAATAAACGTGATAAAGAAAGACAAAATAAGAAATAATATAATAAGAGAGAGAAATTTTTTTAATGAAAGATATAAAGTTGAAGCAAGAGTGTACAGCAGTTAAAGGGAGAGTAAGATTTATTAGGTTAAATTGAATGGATTTTTTTGTAATTTTTAATGGGTTTTTTTATAATTTTTATTTTTACGGGTTTTTTTAAAATTATCTAAAAAGTGGGTGGTTAAGGGGTGTTTATATTATTTTTTTCTTCAATTGGCTAAAAACGATTGTTTTTGCATCTACGGTTAAAAACAATTTCATAAATAATTTTTTGGTCATTTTTAACAATTTTCACTTTATAATATATGCATACATTAAGCTATGTTCCATTTATTATATTATGACTTGGTTCTATTTTGTTTTCTCATAATGGGACTTGACTTAATGTAATTGAACGGTCTTTGGATAACAAGGTGATACCGTCTCACTCCATTCTAATAATTTTAATTCAAACAAGAATGTCAACACTAATCATGTAGTCAAGGATTCATATATAAAAATGAAAAAAAAAAAAGCTAATTCTGTTAGTGCCTCCTAATTAATTTGCCTCGCCACATACATTTAGATGCATTTAAAAATAATTAGGATGTCAATGGCCACTGGGGAGGGGTTAGAAATTCCCGACCCCAACAAAAATATTTGCCTATTGAAGGCTTTTTAGGGCAGGGGAGGTGCACCCGCACACTGCCCTAGTACTCCTACACCACCAAATTTATTTATTTTTATATATGGATATTAAATAATTCTTTGTTTTTTTTTTTAGGAAAAATGGAATATATAAACCACCACCAAACAACTATCCAGGAAAATCTTTCTGGACTAAATCCACCATAACCGGAAGACAAGTCTCAATCCGATACAAATCATAAACCAAAGACACGGCCGCCTTTGCAAGAGCATCGGCAACCTTATTAGCTAGTCTAGGAACGAAATCAAAACTAAAAACAGAAGACAAAAATTCCGAATGCAGAATATCCGAAATGATAACCCCAACCTCAGCTTGAGGGACAACACGATCAAGCAAAAGCTTGATAATACTTTGAGAGTTAGATTCAACAACAATAGGCACCAGACCACACTCGCGAGTGAAACGAATACCATGGAAAATAGTCAAAGCTTTCGCAACAAGAGGCTAGAAATTAGCACTCAAAGGCAGGGTAGCAGCTGCCAAAACAAAACTTGTCGAGTCTCGGATCACCAACCCCAGGCCAACGCCACTTGCAAGTGGGATGCTAGCATCGACATTAATTTTCAAAGCACCCCGAGCAGGAGCTGTCCACATAGCTGCAGTAGAAGAGGCCACCACAAAACTACCAGCACCAGAAATTCTAGAACCAGCCGCATCCCCCAAGCACCCAGACGAGCCACCTACACCAGCCCCCTACACCTGTTGGAAATTCTGCAGAAACGTGGCAACCCAATCAACAATCTCAACGGGACATAGCAGCTGACCATGAATCACACGGTTTCGCCGGAACCAAACACGCCAAAAAACAACACACAACAAGTCAAACTCCTCAATCCTCAATCTATCCTTAGCAGCCCCTAAAAAATTAATAACAAGCATCTCCGGCAAACTCACAATACTAGCTCATCCATTCACAGCTAGCTGGAGATCTTTAAGGGAAGAACAACCCCACAATGCATGAAAACTGGACTCCAAACACCGCGAACAAATCGGGCACCAACCCTCCACCTCAACCCCCCGAGAAGCAAAAGGACTAAAAGTAGGGATCCAATTTTTAAATGCCTTCCAAATAAAAAGTTTAACCTTTGGGGGGATATTAAAACGCCACAAAACTTCCACCACGACTCCAAACCACCTAACCCCGACGAACTCGGACTAGCACTCAAGAACATCGCAACATGATAACCACTCTTAACAGAATACACACCCCACTTATCAAAGTGCCACCAGAGAGAGTCAACTGAAAGGAACGAGCTCAGAGGAATGCTAAGGATGGTTTTAACATTCTCAGGCAAAAAGAAACGCTCAAGCAAAGGCACGTTCCAAGATCCCGACGCAAGCCTCAGCTGACTCACCACTAAGTCCTCCCTAACACGGGCCAAGACAACACCTTAAAAGAAAAGGGGGTCATACCCACCTGTCCTCACACACATGGATATTGCTACCCTCACCAATCTTCCACCGAGACCCCTTACACACAAACTCATGACCCCACAGTAAACCTCTCCAAAGAAACGAACCCGACCATGGAAAGTAGACTCCTTTGAGCACCCTCGCGGCAATGTAACACGGGTTCACAATCAGTCTCCAACACTGCTTAGCCAAAAGGGCCTGATTAAAAGTAAATAAATTCCGGAACCCTAGACCACCCTCTGCCTTCGGCCTACACAACTTATCCCAAGAACCCCAATGAAGCCTCATCACTGACCCACTAGACCCCCACCAGAACGAGGCACACATCCGATGGAGATCTTTAACCAATGACGCAGGGAGCCGAAACAAACTCATCGCATATGTAGGAATAACATGTAAAACAGCTTTGAGCAACACCTCTTTACCAGCCACAGAAAAAAAACCGCCCTTGCCAACCCTTAATCATCGCCAAACCCTATCCTTGATATTAGAAAACAGGTGCTTTTTATTACAAAAAGCAAAACTGGGTAACCTCGGGTATTTCTCATGACAACCCACCAATCTGACACCCAAAATACCAGCATTTGAACCGCTTGAGCCTCAAAAACCCACCCACTAAAACAAACCGTAGATTTTGAAAAATTGACCTTTTGTTCTGAGGCATCCTCATACCACATCAACACCCGTTTAATCACCAAACACTCATCAATAGTAACATGAGTAAGAGCAAGCTATCATCCGCGAAAAACAAATACGTAATACGCGGCCCCGACCTACTGCATCGAAGACCCGAATATAAGCCCCGATTCTCCTCAACATGAATCAAACTGGATAGACCCTCTACACACAGAAGAAATAAATAAGAAGACAGGGGGTCCCCCTGCCTCAAGCCTCGCGAAGGAATAATGTTCCCAATGGCATCCCTGTTTAGAGACACAGAGTACTGGACTGAAGAAATACACTGCATAATCAGGTGGATATAGGACAGAGGAAAACCCATCTTACCCATCATAGCCTCCAAGAAGCCCCACTCAACCTGATCATAGGCTTTAGCCATGTCTATCTTCAACCCCAAAAACCCAACTTTACCCATCTTCAAGCGCTTCAAAGCATGCATACACTCGAAGCTTACGATATCATTATCCAAGATCAACCGCCCTGGAATAAAAGCACTCTGGTTTTCCAAAATAACCTCACCCAAGACAAAACGAATCTTATTAGCCAACACCTTTGCAATGACTTTATAAACCACATTGCACAAACTAATAGGACAAAAATCACCCATAGAAACCGTCCACTCAACCTTCGAAATCAACACCATTAACGTAGAATCAAAACCTGCAATCGACTGCCCACTATTAAGCACACCCAGACATGCCGCCGTGAAAGTAGAACCCATCACCTCCCAGAACCTCTGATAAAACCCTGCCGTAAACCCATCAAGCCCAGGTGCCTTAGACGGCCCCATTTGGAACAACGCACGATAAATCTCATCCCCAGAAAAAGTCCCTTGCAAATACCTAAAGGCCCGCTAGATAATCGGGAACCTACTAAGTCCACCACCTAACCAATAGAAGAAAAAGAAGGCCAAGATGAACAAAATAAATTTTCAAAGTAAGAAATAGCGATCCATTCCATAATTAGCCTCTCTATAGTCCAGCGCCCTAGATCATCAAATAAACCATCAATCAAGTTACGCTTTTTCCTACTCGAAGCCTGAGCATGAAAAAATTTTATATTTCGATCCCCGCATTGTAACCAAGAGACCCGTGACCGCTGTTGCTAATATTTCTCATCCTTAAGAAGAATAACATCAAGCTCCCTCTCTAACTTCCTATGAAGCCTCCACGAACAGCTCGGAGATCTACCAAGACGATCCAGTCTATCCCGCCTCACTCTAATATCCCTGCACAACTTCTGCAGTTGCAATTTATTCCACTCCCTAAGCATTATAGCGCACACTCGGTTGTTCTCTAACACACCTGTCACAGTGCCACAACCCACACCCTTCCAACTTTCACGCACTATCTCACCACACCTAACCTCCTCAGCCCACAAATTTTCATAGTGAAAACACGGCCTAACCCGCACATTACCCATCCCTCCTAAACCCGCCACCGCCACCCTAATAAGGACCGGCTGATGATCACTACCCTAATATCCAAGATGGCTCACCCCTGACCCCGGGAACAAATACAACCACTCCCAATTACTCACACACCTATCCAACCTCTCCTAGATACATTCCACCCATTCCCTCTTATTGCACCATGTAAAAACCAGACTAGAAAACCCAAGATCCGCCAAACCACACACATTGAAACTATGACGAAAATTATAAATCATCCATAGAGGGCGAACAGAACCCCCAAGCTTCTCTGAATCCGAAAGGATCTCATTAAAGTCATCACTACACAACTAAAGCAAAGTACTCATGGAACTCAAACGCTGAAGGAGAGTCCAAGCATGGCCCCGTTGAGCCGCCTCAAGTGTAAACTGCCACACCTTATCACCATGGGAACAAACCCGAACATCAATATGGGAAACCGAAAATGACTGAAGACTCGCCTCAATGGTATCCTTCCAAAACAAAGCCAAACCACCACTCCTACCTACAGGTTCCACCACTAGCTTGCCACAAAATCCAAGTTTCACACGAACCAACTCCAACCTATATCTATCTACTTTAATTTCTAACAAAAAGACTAAATCCAAATCATGATCACGCACATGGGAACGAAGCGCATGGAATGTCCGATCATTCCCCAAACCTCGGACATTCCAACAAAAGCAATTCATAATGATCGGCAGGCCGGGGCACCCGGTCCTGCCGCATCAATCCGCATATTAAATAATTCTTATAAGCTTTGTATAATATATTTTTTATTAGTTGATAAACTATTTATTATTTTATTAGTGTTATATATATATATATATATATTATATTAAATATGAATTTTATTAACAAATAATAAGTAGGGTCGAGCAGGGTGCAGGGGCAACTGACCTGTCACTCGTTCCACTTTTAAAACGGATTTTTGAAATTGCTTGTTCTGAAACTATTTATTTTAGATTAATGCCGCCAAGTATAGGGCCAAGCGGGGTCAGGTTTTGTTTTGTTTCCCATGGAGGCCTGTAACACCCCCCGAACCGACCCGGCTGGACCGACCCAGGGAGCGCTACACGGTTTTTCAAAACTTTCTAAATTCATTTTATAATCCGAAAATCGTTGTGAGCCCATCACTTCAATACATATAATTTATAAATTTTAAAACCATTTTCGAGTGAGCCCAATACATAAATTTTTTTACAAAATTTCGGCAGAGTGCCGTTTGTTTTTCGGATTTTCCAAAACCTGTTTTTCCACAAAACAATTCAAATACAAATTCAATATCAACACGTCAATATCGTTTTTAAACAATTACGCACCCTGCCGTTTAGTGCGACTTTCCAACAACAGTTTATAAAATAAAATCATTCAAGAGTCGATATTTACAAACATTCTAATAATAAAAGACAGAAATCATAAAATATTTAATTACAAAATATATTACGAAACATATTTACAAATCCTCTGTATATGCATGCTTTCAGAATATATACATATAACAACAATATAGCTACCCAACTGTGATAACTCTGGGACTCTGTCAGCGACTCTCTCTCTCTCTTCAGTCTTTAGCCTCTTCCAGATCCCTGGTACCTACGCGTTAGAAACAAAACTAACGCGCTAAGCATATAGCTTAGTGGGTGTACACTAAACTCAAATATTAAAATCATAAATAACTTTTAATAGAAAACAAATCACAATATATATATATATATATACTTCAAAATCAAACCATAAGCTCAACTAAAACAATATCCTCACTCAATTCGTTTTCGCAATTCATTTAATAATCATTTAATATAAACACTGAAATACACAATTCGTTTACAATCATTTAATATAAGCACTGAATTACACGTATTAAATCGATTTCAAAAAGCACTTATAAGCATATCATGTAATTCAATTCAATTCTGGCCCTCTAGAATACTCAACATACTAGGACTGGAATATGGGTCAAACTCCCACCCTAGGACGAATCCTAAGAGTGGTACGTATCTCCCTACTCTAGGACCGTGGGTACGGAACCTAGAGAGGTACATAACTCCCTATCCCATGAACGAATCCTTAGGAAGGTACGTGGCTCCCAACCCTCAGGACGAATCCGTGAGGAGGTACGTGTCTCCCTACCCCTGGACGAATCCATGAGGAGGTACATAATAATCATCAATAGCAATCAGTATCGGCGCAGTACTGCTCAGTAAACCCAGCTGGTATACCAACCTCCTATATCCATATCTATGTCTAAGTACCCTAGGGCCGTTTCGATAAACTATTTTGCAAATATTCATTATATACACGATCAACGGAAACATTTGATGTCAATAACATAGATTTGTCATGGGAAAATCAACAATAGTAATCAATCATCGATTTTTCATATAAAATAAACAATTTTCATACGAAAATCGAAAACGAGAAATTTCAACGAAATCGAAAACGAAAACGAAAACGAAATACTTAATACTTTTCGTAAAGATTCCGAAAACAAAAGTACACCTACCTGGATACCGTTTCCTTTCGGCAAAAATCGTGGTTCTACGATTTTTCTTTTCCTTTTCCGTTACCTTTCTCTTTCACTTACTCTTTCCTTCCTCTTCTCTTCTTCTTTTTCTTCCTCTTCTTCTTCTCTCTCTTTCTTCTTCTTCTTCCTCTTCTTTCTTTCTTCTTCTTTCTTTTCTTCTTCTTTCTTTTTTTTTTTCTCGGTCTCTCCTCTCTCTTCTCTCTGTTCTGTGTTTTCTGGCTTCTGCGAGAAGCTACTTTTTTTTATATTTTTCGGTCGTCGCGACCTGTGGTCGCGCCACCAGGTCGCGGTACTCACTGGAGCGTTTGCACCGCCTTCATCGCGAGCACACCTCGCGGTACCTTGGTCGCACTGGTGGTTGCGTTGCTCACTGCCAGAATTTGACATTTTCATCTCGAGCAGTTCATCGCGACCTATGGTCGCGGTGACTGGTCGCAATGCTCACTGCCAAAAATCACAATTTTCACCGCGAGCAGGCTATCGCGACCTGTGGTCGCGATGACCAGGTCGCGATACTCCCTGCCTCAATTTTTCAATCTTCAAGCATCGGTTTAGACCGTTCAATCTGGTCCAAAATCACAAAATTAAAGCACTTTGATATATATAAAATTAAAGCACTTTGGTCCGAAATCACAAAATTAAAGCACATTTACACCCCTTCCAATCACAAAATTTATTTTCATATATATAAAATTAATTATCCGAAATCCGGGATGTTACAAGGCCAGTTGGATAGATAATTCTCTTTAATTGTACTACTATGTGGTAAACCTTGGCTTAAAGCACTTTGAAATTTTTAGTTGGATATCCAATTAAAAATAAAATGCAATAATAAAATAATTTCAAAAAATAATAAATAAAAACATGGAATCGGATAACTTCTCTTATTTCTCAGTCTAAACAAGTAATTAATAAAGAAGAAAATATGCAAACCAGGACCACTTCATTCTTAAACCCAGAACATTTCCATCCCACAATGAACCCAAGTTTGCAGGCAGCAAGCAGATTGATGTAACAAGCAACGATGTGTTTCAGATGCATATGATTTAGTTAAGGGATATTCTTATTTTCCCCTTGACGATTCGATTAACGATACTTTACCCCCTCACGTTTTTGAAAAAGTCATTTTTTTCCTAGAGTTAACTTTCCATCCAAAAAACAATATGATGACAAAAAAAGTTAGTAAAAAGACTTAATTACCCTTAAAGCATTAAAGGGTAAGTAAATATACTTTAAGGGTAATTAAGTCATTTTACTTACTTTTTTATTATAATATTATTTTTTGGATGGAAAGTTAATTCCAGGGGGGAAAATGACTATTTCTAAAACGTGAAGGGGTAAAGTATTGTTAACCGAATTGTCAGGGGGAAAAATAAGAATATTCCTTTAGTTAATTATATAGGAACATGATTTATAAGCAGTGATACAATATGAGCTTGCATTTGTTTTCCAACATGCGTGAAGTTATCATCGTCGTCGTAAATGAGATGTGTCATTCTGGTAAAATCAAGCATAATCTTAATCAGAGACCTGAGAAGTTGAGTGAGATTTAGGCATTCTTCATTTATATCCTTCCAAGAGTCATCAATTTGCTTATTCAATTCTTCTTGTGCCTCTTGCTCTGATATCCCATATTGTTTCATGTAACATTCAACACTTGATGGCATGTGTTTTGATCTTTGTCGCTTGAGCTGCATACATGCATATATATATATATATATATATATATATATATATATAAAGATCATCATTGTCTTACAGAGATCTTGATTTTCATTGAGAAGATTTAAAACAAAATACAAGAAAAATGCAACAACAAATTGAGAGAGAAAACCTCTCTGTATTTATGATTCTTATTAATCAACCACTAACTCACAAGTTAATTACAAGGTCAATATATATTGCTGTACATAATCTGGTAATTTATGAAACTAACTCTATCAATCTAATCCAATCATTTGTCCACCTCAGTAATCATACTCTTTGCATGTTATATCAACCTTGAACTTTAGCTAGGCTGCACACACTGCTTTCTGAGTCATCAATACCTGGCAGTGACTTACTTGTCACAGAAGCTAGCAGACTGCATCGCAATGATTAGGGGTGGAACAAGAAAATAAAATTTGGGGGGCTAGGTCCATATATATTTAATTTCTTTTTTTTATATAAAATTTATTTTCTTTTTCAAAAGTTTTGGGGGGACCCTGGCCCTCAAGAAGTTCCACCCCTGGCAATGATGCGCTAGAATTGCTTTGCATTGCCATGTGCTTATTGCTTTCAAGTTCAGATTGATTCACTTTTCTCACATGCCCCCTCAAATTGAACTGGAGAGACAAAGACAAGTTCATTTTGTCCCGCAAATACTCTAACTGAGATTGAGGTAGAGCCTTGGTTAACAAAAAAGCCTTTTGTTGGGCAGTAGGGACATAATGGACTGCAAGTTAACCTGAAGTAATGTGTTCCCTAACAAAGTGAACATTCACCTCTATATGTTTGGTCCTAGCATGGAAGACCAGATTATGAGCCAAGGAACCAGCCCCAGTATTATCACACCAACAACAGACACATCAATCTCATGCAGCAAAGAGGACAACCAGATGATTTCAGTAGAAGCAAGGGACATGGCACGATATTCAACCTTCGTGCTGGACTAGCCACAACCCTTTGTTTCCTAGAATACCAAGTGATGAGATTGGCACCAAGAAACACGCAGCAACCACTAGTGGAACGACGATCATCCACAAATGAAGCCCAATCCGCATCAGAATATTCTTCCAAAAAGAGAATAGGAGCTGCTTGAAACAACAAACCAACACCTGAAGTGCCTTTCAAATAACGAAGAAGATGCTTGCAAGCTTGCCAATAAAGAGTTATAGGGGTAGAAATGTATAGACTAAGCTTTTTAACAGCAAATGAAATATCTAGACGAGTATATGTTACATACTGCAGGGCCCCAACAATGCTCTTAAACAAGGTAGGATCATTAAAGGCAGAACCAGCCAAGGAAAGCTTAGTGCTAAAACATAGTGGAGTGGTGCAAGGCTTGGCATTCAGCATTTTTGTTTTGGCTAAAAGATCATGAATATACTTTGATTAAGTAAGATAGATGTCATCATTGCGAAATGCCTCAAAGCCAAGAAAGTAATTAACCTCACCCAAAACTTTCAAAGCAAACTTGAAATTTAAGGCACCAATAGTAGCAGTAACAAGAAAGGTATCATTTCCAGTAAAATAAAATATCATCCATATAAATTAGGACATATATCACCTTGGAACCAGCTCTTTTAATGAACAAATACATATCTGAAATCGAATTCACAAAACCCCACTCACATAGAGCACCACGAAGCTTATGAAACTAAGCTCGATGAGTTTATTTCAAACCATACAAAACTTTGTTTAATCTGCATACATGATGAGGCTTGGAGGGATCAACAAAACCATCAGGTTGCTCCATAAAGACCACCTCTTGCAAGTACCATTTAAGAATGCATTATTAACATCTATATGCTAAATTTTCCATCCATATGTAACAGCCAAGGTAAACATGACTCTAAAAGTAGAAGGCTTAATCACCGGAATAAAGGTGTCACAAAAATTGATCCCAAGTGTTTGGTGAAAACCTTTGGCCACCAACCGGGCCTTAAACTTAGCAATGAAACCATTTGAGTGGTACTTAATCCTAAAGACCCACTTGTGCCCCATAATGTTATAATTGTCACTAGAGGGAACCAATGTCCATGTATTGTTAGAAATTAAGGCTTTATTTTCCTGAACTTGTTATTATTCCAACGACCTCCTCTGCCTCTTCTACCTTGATTAGCAGATCCCTCCTCTTCCATTATTATTGCTAGAACCTCATCTGCCACCATTGAACTTGCATGCATTGTTATTGTTAGTGGCAAAATTAGCTGAAGGATTTGACACATCAATCTGAGCTGCTATACTCAAGTGCTCGATTCTTTGCTCATGAATCATAAACATGTATTGTGCTTCATGTAGAGACATGGCAGTCTGTTGAGAGGTAATCATGATAATAATTAGATCGTAATTATGCCCCAAACATGGAGTACACTTTGAAAAAGATCATTATTTGTCATGACTTCACCCGCGGATCTTAAACTATCACCAATTCCTTTCACTTTTAACACAAAATCAGCAATAGAGCTGGAACTTTTTTTGAGATTCTGAAGCTGTTGTTTTAACTACAAGACTTTGGCCGTAGATTGTTGAGAAAACAATAACTTAAAAGTCTTCCAAGCTTTCATAGATGACATACATTCTGTAATTTGTCCAATGAGACTTTCACTAACAGTTGAGAAAAACCAGCCTAGCACGAACTGATCTAGCCTTCTCCAAGTCAAAAACTCTTCTCTAACTACTATTTCTTTTTCAGAAGTAACATGATTGGTGATTTCTACAAACTTACTTGGACAAGTTCTTTCTCCAGTGATGAACTCTTCGAGTTCAAGTGCTCGAATTGAAGGTAACACAAATGTTTTCCAGTAGATGTAATTATCTTTATTCAACTTAATTGGTAAGTTAAAGTTGAGAGTTTTGGCAATCGCAAGTCGATCAAGAACTGAGGCAGATCGAGATGCTGAGTGACTAGATTGTTATAAAGACGAGCTTGATATGGTAGCCATTGAAGTTTGTCGATGGAGCTCTGATACTATGAGAAGATTTAACACAAAATACAAGAGAAATGCAACAACAAATTGACAGAGAAAAACCTCTCTGTATTTCTGATTCTTATTAATCAACAACTAACTCAAAAGTTAATTACAAGAGCAATATATATTGTTGTACATAATCTGGTAATTTATGTAACTAACTCTATCAATCTAATCCAATCATTTGTCCACCTCACTAATCACACTCTTTGCATGTTATAACAACCTTAAACTTTAGCCAGGTTACACAGCTGTGACACTCTGCTTTCTGAGTCATCAATACTTGGTTGTGACTTGATTGTCACGAAAGCTAGCAGAGTGCATGGCAATGATACATTGGAATTGCTTTGCATTGCCATGTGCTTATTGCTTTCAAGTTTAGATTGATTCACTTGTCTCACATTCATTATGTGACCTAGTTTTCACGATAAAATATCTCGAAATCTAAAGTGCATGGCATGTTTTGCACCCGAAAAAAGTAAATTAAGGGATAATTGCACTAGCTTCTCCCAAATTTAGATCTAATTGTAATCAGTTTGAACTTTTGTTTAAGATAACTTAAGCCTCCCACTTAGGGAAAATTACAAGTAGCGCATTTAATCCATAAATTAAGCACGTAATGGAGTATAGGAAATGAAAAGAGTAAAGCATCGATACCTTATGTGATCTGACATCTTCGAGGAGCCTTAATATTAATTCAGAAGCTGTAATAAGTCTAGGTCTACTCAATGCTCAATCTAAGGCTTCTTTTGTTACGAAGTAGTCCAAGGTAGCAAAAACCATAATTACAGTGTAGGCATGACCAACTGATACTAATGCTACACGCATGTAATCCTCAAATGATGGAAATAGATTATCACAGAGCCATTTGGACTCTTCATAATAGGCACGAGTCATCATTTTCACTTACCATGTAAAACTTAATCAATTAATATACGTTAAATTACCAATTAATCAATCAATTTTCATTAATTCTATGGAAAAAAAAACAATAATAGTAAACTAGCAAGAGGTGATTAATAGTGTTATGCATACTACTTCTTTCCCATATTGAAGTCGCAATGAGCATCCTTTTTTGGCCAACTCTTCCTCAATTCATCGAAAAGATCCAATATTGCTTTATGAAAGAATTGCATGTACTCTGGAAGTTGGTCAATACAATTCACATCCTACTTGAAAATCCAAAAGTAGTACTTAACTTTTGATGTAATTTCTTCTAAGGTAATTAAGAAAATAGTTAAATTCATCAATTTATTAAAAAAAAAAAGTACCTCTCAACTACTTCTGTAAAGAGCATCAGGAATGCTATATGCATCATAGATATCATCTAAAATGGTTAATATAACTAATTCTTTGACAACTAATCTTCTACCAACTGCGTAATAGGGCTCGCTATATGTTCCAAGAGTCCAAAAATAACACTCGGCCAATCTGTCTCTTGTAAAAGGTAACTTTGCAACAAAATTTGAATTCTTCCACCATCTGAAATGAATATTAGTTAATACAACTTTGTTATCACTCTAAATTTTTTTTTTTTTATCAGCTGCATGTGGACTTTACTCATTAAAAAAAAATAATCTAGCTAGATAACAAAATATTTTTGGTTATTGAAGTTTCTTAATCTGTACCGAAATAACTTATGAAAAACGAACTATATATTTTTTAAAGATCGTGAGTTAAATTTTCACAATTGTTAACATTATGTTTGTTTTATATATATATATATATATATATATATATATATGTATGTATATATTAACATGAGATTTATCTTATTTTCTATTAATTTCATAAAAATAGACATGGAATTTTTACAACTAAAAAAAAATGCATGAAGGATTTCAAATTATAACTCACGTACATAGAAATTGGTAGAGTTCTTTCTTGTGCAATGACTAAAGTAGATTGAAATCCAATTTTGTAAGCCTTAGTAAAGCTTGGTTATGTGAAGACTAAACGCCGGTTTCGGTTCTGGAACCGGAACCGGGCATAGAATCGCAGGTTCATATTCCGATTGTGGAACCCGTTTTTTTTTTTTTTTGTCAAATTAAAAAATATATTGAAATTAAAATAATGTAAAAAAAAAAAAAAGTGGGTAACCCTAAGCTACGATAAAATTTAAATAAAATTACGATAATATCATAAAAGTAAAATAAAATTTAAAGAAATTTGGACTTGCACTTAATTTTACCTCAATTAAGCTGCCTACGTATTCTCTAGGAGGAATCAAAACCCACGTAGTTCTTTTACCTTTTATTTATCTGAGATCAATCGTCACTCGTACCTTCGGTAGTCAGTGTATCGTCATTGTTGTCGAAAAAGTCGTTATCGTTGGATGGTCCGTCAATTTCCTATTGCCTGCATTGCGCCTTGGTCCGTTCTTTAACACAGACCTAGATCTGAATTGAGTCTGAACTCATCAACAATCGTCTCTCGTCAAGAACGTTGCCACCAGCACTAAATTCTTGTCCACTGCCACGATCGAGATAAGGGTTCCAAAAATTTGTTTGGCAGTAATGGCCAAAATTGGAAAATTTCTCTCGTGAACCCTCTATTAGTATAGAAGGTTGAAGTCATCAAAGCCCACGTAGTTCTCTTACTTTTTATTTATCTGAGATCAATCGTCACTTGTACCTGCGGTAGTCATTGTATTGTCGTTGTTGTCGAAAAAGTCGTTATCGTTGGATGGTCCGTCCATTTCCTATTGCTTGCATTGCACCTTGGTCCATTCTTTAACACAGACCTAGATCTGAATTGAGTCTGAATTCATCAACAATTGTCTCTCGTCAAGAACGTTACCACCGGCACTAAATTCTTGTTCCACTGCCACGATCGAGATAGGGGTTCCAAAAATTTGTTTAACGGTGATGGCCAAAATTGGAAAATTTCTCTCATGAACCCTCTATTAGTATAGAAGGTTGAAGTTATCGCTCACAAACTCGAATGCAATGTTTAAGTAAACATCAACCTTTGAAGTAGAGGTTGATGAAGATACACTCCGCATTTTCTTTGTTTGTTTAGATAACATATTTAACCCTAACTTCCTTAATATAGAGAGAACGTTAAAGTGAGGGACTGTATATAACACGATATGCTTCATGCAGTTGATAAAATAAATTCCTAACATTATTAAATAAATTAACAATTTCAATATCATTTATACTTAAATATTGATAATAAACAGTAATTTACACCTAGGGTTAAAACATAAAGTAATTACATAAATAATAGGAATATTCCTATACTAATCTAACCATTTTAATTTCATTACTCTAACACATTCAGTTAACAATTCATCTTGTGCACACTCAGAAAATGCACCAACAATATTTAGGGTTTCTACAAAAAATAAATGCGTGGTAGGATAATAAATACCGGATAAATTATTAGTTTTGTCATTAAAAACTTTTAACAATTCATAAATACGTGTGCAAATATCTCAATACTGACTATTCAAGTTAATACTATTGCAATTATACTGCATAAAACGAACTAATAAATCCCTATATTCATAACTTTCACATAACAATTTATACGTGGAGTTCCAACGAGTTGGAATATCACGGGAAAATTTAATTGGACGCTTCCCATGAGATGCCACGCTCGGTGACGAAGGCAGTCTTTTCTTGATTATCTAGATGCATCAAAATTTGATTGTACCCTGAGAAGGCATCTGTGAAGCTAAGTAATTTGTGCCCTATTGAAGCGTTTACTAACATGTCGATGTGAGGTATAGGAAATGAGTATTTAGAGCAGTTCTTATTGAGATCCGTAAAATTGATGCAAACCCTCTATTTTTCGTTCTTCTTCCATACAACTACGACGTTTGCTAGTCAGTAGGGATAGTGAACTTTTCTAATAGAATTGATGTCGATCAGTTTCTGTATTTCCTTTTTGATCATTTTGTTATGCTCGGAGGAGAATTTCCTTCGCTTTTGCTTGATTGGCTTGACGTCGAGATCGATCTGAAGCTCATGGACCATGACGTTTGGGTCGATTCATGTCATGTTAGCATATGACCATGCGAAACAGTCATAATATCAAGCTAAAAACTTGATCAGTCGAGCTCTAATTTCTAATTTAAAGAGTGACCCGGTCTGGACTTTATGTTCGCGGTAATCTGGGTGGATTTGTAACTCATCGAGCTCTTCCATTGATGGACTATGATGTTCGAGTCCAGGGGTCGACTGCTATAATTGCTATAATATCGATGGCTTGCTTTTCAAAGTGTTTGTGTTACACTCTCTTGAGACTCGTTGTTCCCCTCGAATTTCACGTGCTCCCCTCCGGTTGGAAAATGAATAGTTTGGTGATATGTTGATAGTATTGCTCTCATGTCATGTATCTATGGTCGACCTATAATGATGTTACACACTGAGGGATAGTCGAACACCATAAACTTCGTGTTGAGATTGATGCCCCCTGCGTACACTGGAAGCATGATATCGCCTATGATGTTCTTATGCTCATTATTAAATAGGACGAGAATTTTCGTGCACTGTACTATATTTGACTAATCGATCTGCATTTTCCTTAGGCTTTTAGGGAACAGTATATTGGTAGAGCTCCCATTGTTTACCAAGATGCATTTGATAAGGCAATTCACCACGTGTAAAGAAATGACAAGTGCATCGTGGTGAAGGTTGAGCAGTTCTGTATGTTCGTTATTGTTAAAGCTGATAGTTTGGTCAAACATAAGGTTGGTTATTCTCTTGAGTTAGACTTTAGGGTTCCCTGCTTGTCGAGTGTGACGTATAGTCGTTGACTGAGAAACACCGCTAATTTCTGAGCCCCATGTACCTTCACAATTATGTCGTGTCGAGGCAGTTCTGGGGGTGGAGTGTTCTGCTCGTGTTAACGCTCGTCTTGTCGAGCCAAAGTATTCTTGCCCTTGTCAGTAAGGTATTTTTTCAGATGCCCCTTTTTTAAGAGTTTGATTTTTTCGAACTTGAAGGCGTACAGTCTTTTGTTCGGTGCCCGTGATCTCCATGAAAATTGCACCATTTTATCGAGTCCCTCTTGTCCGCTGGGCTCGGCATCTTTCCTGGCCACTTCACTGTGTTGCCCATATTTTTCATTACTACGACGACTTTGCCTGGCGTGATGCTCAAGTTGTATTCTGGGATTCTGGTCATTGGTTTGTCTAATTGTTGAGCTTATCTGTCGTTTGGAGCTAAATTGTCGCGCCGCCTGTCATTTCTGCGACCACTTATAGGATACGGTTCTGATTTACGTTATGCTGATATGCGTTCGACGTGATGGTTGCATCGGTCATCATTTCTTTTGTGTGTCTGGATAGGTTGTAGTTGATTTCATCCTCTTTCCACTTGATTTGGGCACACGCCTTGGTGAGGATGTCTTCCATTATATTGCAGGGATATTTTATTAGCTCTTTGTAAAGGTCAGAGTCGTGTAGTAGGCCTTTCCTGAAAGCGAAAATAGCTGTGGTCTGGTTGCAATGAAGGGTGGACACTTTCTCAAAGTCATGTAACAGTTCGCCACAACGTTAGCTGATCATGTAGAGGTCATCTGACAGATTTTTTAGCTTACAACTGCTTGCAAACTGCTCGACAAAAGTGTTATTGAGCTGAGCAAATGATGCTATCGAGTTGTTAGGTAGGTTGGTGTACCACTGTAGAGCTGATGCGACGAGGCTCGACCCAAATCCTTTACACATGCATGCTTCACATTGATCCCTAGGTATAGCGACCATGAACATGCGCTGTGGAGGCAATATGGTTAGCAAGATCTATCATCCCGTCGTAATGTTTCATGTTTGGGAAGCTGAAATTCCTTGGCATTTCCACGAGTGCAATGGCATCAACAAATGGCCAGTCGACAAAGCTGATAATGGCATTCTTCTTGATCGAGGCTGGCATTCCAGAAATGCGTTAAATTAAGGCCTCCATTTCTGCAAAACTGCATTGCTAATTTAGGGTCAGATAAAGTAGAGGGTGCGCTTACCATACCTATTGACTGAAGAATCGGTAGAGCGTGTTGAGTATCCTTCATGGTCGGTATAGGTTGTGGAACTGCTACCGCATTTGCTGGTTGAACCTGTGTTGGCCCATGTGGCGTCGGGTTTGCAACTAGTGCTACGGTTGACGCTATTGGCAGTTGCCCAACTGGACCGATCGTAGCTGGTTCTAGTGCTTGGTCAGCTTTAGGAATCACTGGGTTCAAATCGTTTGTAGTAGATCCAAGCTCGAAGATTAGATGTCGAGCACTGGAAGTTAATGTTGCCGGGGTCGCTTATCCCGAAGCAGATGTCGGGTTGGCATTAATTTCATATTGAACTTGTCTGAAACTTGACAGTGGTATGATCAATATCCTTAGCGACTCGACTTTGGTCTGCAACTCCTTGTTCTTAGCACGCACGGCTTTGTTGTCTGCCTTTAAGGTTTGGAGTCACTCGGAGTTCTCATTCATTTAAGCTACGAGCGTTGCGAGCTGAGCCTCGAGAGTTGTATAGCTTGATCGTCTGCCATACTACTTGAACGTCAATCGGAATTACGCTATTCTGATGTTGTCGGCCCCACAGTGGGCGCCAAATTATAAATGCTAGAATCTACAGTTGGGATCGCGGGTCGGATAATTCTAAGGCTAACAACCTGCAATAAGAGTGAATAAGGTCGATCTCTTTGAGACACCGGGGTGGTGCCAGTCAAATAGACTCTAACGCTTAAGTTAGATAATGAAGTCAAGTGAAAATAAAGCACTGAGTAAGGTATAATCTGATAACATATATGGTCGAGCATAGCTGGTCAAGTTGAGAACTTGGACTTGGTTTCGACTATGTCGAGTGGAGGCTGGGCAGTACCGTTGTCGAGTGGTAGCTAGATTATTTGATAGCAAAGTGAGAGTTTTTTTTTCAGTGTAAATAGTGTGACCCCTATTTATGAAGCCTTAGATTTATATTTATAGGGTGAAGGTAATGACCGTTGAAACCGATCTAGAGGATTATGCTCCGAGATACTAGGGATCCCTATTATCTCGGAGCTATTGGGATGAGATAGAGCCGTATTTGATTGGGTCAGTGACTTGACTGGTAAGTCCCTTGACTTAGACACTGTTGACTTGGTCGAACGTAGAGCGGTAATGGACTTTGGTCGTTGCGTGGGCTTTTTTTTGCCGTTTCTTATTTGTTTTTAGGCCAATCTTCGGGTCTTAGCCTTTTGGGCCATTTTTTGACCACTACAAATACTTGTTTATCAATATGGATATATTGAAAAGATTTTGCAAAGATTCAGTATGGACAGTGCCCATCCATTAAGTACCCTAATAGTTGTTAGATTTCTTGATCCTAAAAAATATCTATTCCAACCTAAAGAGGGTGATGAAAGCATATTTGGTCCTAAAGTACCACATCTTAATACAATTGATATTTTATTATATCTAACACAATGTACTAGACCAGATAATGCATTCTCAGTAAATTTATTTGCAAGATTCAGGTCACCACCAACTCGAAGGCACTACTAGAATGAGATCAAACATATTTTTCGTGACCTTTGTGGTACAATGGATTTGAGATTATTCTATACAAAATCAAATGATTTTTTAAGTTTGATTGGTTATGCTGATGCCAACTATTTATCTGACCCCTATAAAGTCCGTTCACAAACAAGATATGTTTTCACTTATAATGGTACATCAATCTCATGGTGTCCACAGAGCAAACTTTTGTTGCTACATCCTCCAATCATTCTGAAATTCTTACACTCCATGAAACAAATCGTGAATGTGTCTGGCTAAAATAAGTTATTAATCATTTTCAAAGTATATGTGGACTTCCATCATCCATAGAAATACCAACACATTTTTAAAATAATGCGGCTTGTATTGTTCAGATCAAGGAAGGATAATCAAAGGAGATAGAACAAAACATATTTCTCCCAAATTCTTCTATACACATGAGCTTCAACAAAGCGGACGGATTGATATTAAGCAGATTCGTGCTGCAAATAATCTTACTAATCTATTCACTAAAGCATTACCAACATCAATATTTGAGAAATTAGTATACGGCATTGGCATGCGTCGACTTTGGAAATTACAGAATTAATATAGAAGAATTTTTTGTTAGGGGAAGAGTCCAACCAAGGGGAGCAAATTTTTGAAGACATCAATATATGTGCGCTGTACTCTTTTTTCCTTCGATCAGGTTTTGTCCCATTGAATTTTACTGGTAAGGTTTTTAATGAGCCAGTTTTGGAGCACATCAAACACCATTTATAATCCATAAGATCATTGTATGTATTTTAAAGATGATCCAAAAGATTATTATCTATATTTTACCTAGCAAAATTCAAATACAATAAAAAGATAGAAATCCAAATGGGTGTGTTGTAATAAATTGTGGATTTCCATTGCACAAGTGGAATGAAAAATAGATGACAAGTGATATGGTAAAAGAGATAAGTAATATATATAATTAATGGGTGTAATTATTAAGTTTGAAATATTATTATTTAAGCATTAAGGAGCTTCTAATGAGTAGTTTTCTTATCTTCTTTTATTGTCAATAAATATGTTGATATTAACTTATACGATGATCATCCTTTAAATCTAAGGCTAATTACACTCATATTGTAACGCCCTAATTTTTCGTAAATAGAATAAATATCCTTGGATTATTATTAATTATTATTGAGCATGCAAAAGTTAAGTATGTGATTTAAATTGGTGAAAAGTATATATATAATCGATATATAGTGTATAGACGAATAGTGACTACTTAGAAATATCATTTTCATGGTGCATTTGGAGAATAATAGATCCAATTGAATATTGGTGAAGTCAATTTGTTAATTGGATAAGTGTGGAATATTTTTGGAATATTATTGAGATGGAATGGGATTGGTGGGTTAGTTTGATAATTAAAGGAGGTTTGGTAAAATTATATGTGATTAAGAGTAAATTTGTATCATTGTGAGATTTTAAGAAGTTTAAGGGTGCATTTTGGAATTAAAAAGATATTATATATATATATATATATATATATATAATATTGGTAGTGGATGAAAAAAAAACAATTGGCACAGCACAAAAGCAAAAAAAATCAAAGCAATCTCAAAACAAAATTGAGACAGAGAGTTGGCGTGAGGAAGAGAGGAAGAAAAGAAAGAAGAAAAGAAGAAGAGAAGGAGAGTGAAGCGGGAGAGAAGAGAGAAGAGGAGAGAGAAAGAAGAGAGAGAAAGGAAAGCGAAGAAGAAGGAGAAGAAGAGTAGGAAAGAAATATTGTCCAGAAATTGTTCAGGTTCGGTGTACACTAATTTTCGTATTTTTCAGATTTTTCAAAAAATTTTGAAATCGTTATATTATATTGTTTTTAGTTTATTTGTGATATATTATTTATGATTTATTGTTTGAAATTGATCTTGGGATGATTTGATATATATATTATTGGTAATAAAATGATTTTGAATATATATATATATATAGATAGAGATATATATATATTGTTTATTATAAATTGATTTTGAATATATATATATATATATATATATATATATATATATTTATATAGATTTATATATATTGTTTGTGATGATTTTGAATATATATATATTGTTTGTGACAAATTGATTTTGATATATATATTGTTTGTGATAAATTAATGAAACTATTTTGGGGCAATTTGATTTGATATTGATTTGTGAAATAAATTTGAATATAATTTTGAGTCTCTTTTATATGATTATTGATGATATATTTGGATTTTGTAAATGTGTGTATTGATTTGAATTTGATCAAAAATTAAATTTGACTATAAATGAAGGATTGAGAGGATTTTTGTTTTATAAAATTTATTTGATTATGTTGTAAGAATTTTAAAGTTGAAAATTGAGAAGTTTTGATGATTTGTGAAATCTGGAATACCTGAATTACTTGGGTAAATTAGCAATACTGCATCGATATTCCTGATGATTATGATGATGATTCTACGGATACCATTTCCTTTGAAATGAGAAACCGACTGTGAAATACGGATACCATTTCATTATGAAATGGGAAACCGACAGTTTATATAGGGATACCATTTCATATGAGATGGGAAACCCGACTGTAAAACCCGTAATCCAGTCCTGTAAACCCTGTTATGTGTGTCAGAGGCCCAATCAAAACTGAAAGTCAGAAAATGATGTGGTAATAGAAAAATGTTATTGAGATTAAAACTCAGGAACTTTTGAAATACTTTATTTTATATAGTTTCAGTAATCGAAGTATATAATGTTTGTTTATATATATATATATATATATATATATATATATATATATATATTTCTGAATTTCTGAATTTAAGATTCATTATTTTATATTACATTGAGATTTATTTTAGTGTACACCCACTAAGCATTATTGCTTAGCGCATTGATGTTTATCATGCGTAGGAAATAGAGAAAGCAGCGGACAAAAAGAGTGAAGAGTTGGTCACTGCAGACAGAGTCCAGAGTCACCTCACTCTTGGGTAGTTATTTACATCCTTATGTATATTAATTTATTAATGCATGCATGTATATAAAAGAATGTGAAAGTTTTTAATGTATAAGTTTTGTAAATATTTGTTTTATAGTTTATGTGGTTTTGAAGTTATAGTTATAGTTTTGTAATTATAACTTATGTATTGTTTTATTGTAAATGTTTGGGAAAGTCGCACTATATGGCAGAGTGCGCATTTGATTGAAAAAGAGATTTGAAGTGTGGTTTTTATTTTATTTGAGATTTTATTTGAAACAGGTTTTGGAAAATCAGAAAAAGAGAGGAAACTCTGGCAAAATTTTTCAAAACTAATTTTGATGGGCTCACTAGAAATGATTTTAAATTATAAATTATTTAATTTTCAAATTATAAACAGAATGAAGAAAAGTTTTGAAAAACCCGGTAACGCTCCCTGGGTCAATCCAAACGGGTCGGGTCAAGGGGTGTTACACATACCCCTGAGGTATGACCTTTTTGCACATGCTGACAACTTTATCTTTTATTGTACAAACTTCCTCTGAAAAAAGTTGACCAAACCGTTGACTAACCATAAAGTTAACGTGATGTTACTGTAACAAGGGCAAACTCGTCTTTTTCTCATTAAACCAATTTAAAAAATTAAAAAAATAAAAAAAATTAGCATTAGAAGGCTCTAGATTTCTCCAAAAGAAGAAGAAGAAAAAGAGGAAGAGAAGGAAGAAGAAGAAAAAGAAAAAGAGGAAGAAGAAGAAGAAGAGAAGGAAGAAAAAAAAGAAGCAAGAAGAAGAAAAAGAAAAGGAAGATGAAGATGATGATGATAAAGAAGAAGAAAAGGAAGAAGAAGAAGAAGAAGAAGAAGAGGAAAAGGAAGAGAAAAAGGAAGATGAAGATAAAGAGGGAGAAGAAGAAGAAGAAGATGGAGAAGAAGAGGAAGACGAAGAAGAGAAAAAGAAAGATGAGGAGGAAAAAATCTGGAAAAAAAAATCCGAAAGAAGAAGAAGAAATCTAGAAAAAAAATCTGAAGAAGAAGAAGAAAAAGTTGTGTTTGTGTGTGTTTTTGGTTGATGAAAAAAAAAGTTTGAAAAAATTATTTTTAGTTGATGATAAATAAAAAAATGGAAAAAAATATATTAAAAAAAAGAAGAAAAAGAAGAAGAAATTGTTTGGGTGGTTGTTATTGAGATTTAATTGAAGAAGAAGATTTGATAAAAAAAATTGGTTGTTATTATGAAGAAGATGAACAATTTGATTTTTGTTCTTAAAACAAATTTATAAAATTAAATTTTAAATTATTATTAAGGATAATAAAATATTAAATAAAATAAGATATCAAAAGTATAATAGTCTTTTTGCTCAAGACGTTAACTTTATGGTAGTCAACGGTTTAGTCAACTTTTTTCAGGGAATATTTGTACAATAAAAGGTAAAGTTGCTAGTATGTACAAAAATGTCATACTTTAAGGGTATAAGTGTAATTAGCCCTTAAATCTGACAAAAACGAGTTGTTACTAATAAAATTCTAAAATTCTCTTGTTTTTGTTTTTTTAATATACATGTGAATTTAATTTAATTTTTACTTTATTTATAATAAGGTAATTATTAATTTAGTCCCTAAGAATTATCAATATTTTAAAGCAGTTTCGTTTATTAGTATTCTTAGGCCTTTACTTTTTAAAAATGTATTATTTTGGTCTTTCTGTAAATAACCGTTAGTCAAACTTAACTGTTTCAATGGTATTTTTGTCTTTAAACCTATCAATGGGTCAATAGTAAATTTTGATAAAATGACATATATACCCCTATTTAAAAATTTAAAATAAATTAAATTAAAAAATTAAAAAAAAAATAAATTGGATCTCCATCGTTCATCAAGAATGTTGAATGATGGAGATTATATTGGAATTTTTTTAAAAAAATTAAAAATTAAATTAAATTTTAATTTTTTTTTTTTATTCTTGATGGAGATCTACCGTCTATCCAGTAAGAAAAAAAATTGAATTTCAGAACCCAGATCTGAGTTATGAAGAACCTAGATGTGTTCTTTAATGCGAATAACCAATATCGAGTTCTTCGTGATCAAAGAACCCAGATCGGGTTCTTCGTGTCGAAGAACTCATCTAGATTTCATCATTGAAGAACCTAGATTTGGGTTCTTCATCAATTTATTTTTTTCTAAATTTTTTTTTTATGTTGGTAGCGATTCAGATTGGATCTCCACCAAGAACAATTTCAATTTTTTTTTTTTCCGTTCTTGGTGGGATCCAGATTGGATCCAAGAATAATTTCAATTTTTTATTTTTTCAACAGAAAAAAATAAAAAAAAATTTAATTTTCACTTTTTTAAAAATAATTTTAATATAATCTCTACCGTCTATTAAGATGATCAATTTAAAAAAAATATTTGATTTTCATTTTTTTTTTAAAATTATAATATAATCTCCACTGTCCATTGATCTTTTTGTTAATTCTGTAAGATTTGACCGATAAAAAATTAATTAAAGGGATCAAAAAGATATATTTTTAAAAAATTATGGCTCAAAAATATCAATAAATAAAACTGTTTTAAAAACTTAGTAATTTCTTAAAACGTAGAGACTAATTTGGTAATTGCCCTCTAATATAACAAAATATTATTGAAAAAAAAAAAATGCAAGACACGCTCAGAAGAAAAGAAAAGGAACAATCGAGGCTTCTATCCCCACGTCATCTGAAGCAACCTTTCAACTTCCTCAACACAAAACCGCCAACGCAACAAAATTTAACAGATAAGATTTTGTTGCAACAGCGACATGCAACTGCACTACTCAACACTGTCAAGAAATGAACGATACATATTGTCCGGAATGCAAGCGACCGACGGAGGTGGTGTTCGACCACTCCGCCGGCGACACTGTCTGCTCCGACTGCGGCCTCGTTCTTGAGGCCCACTCCATAGACGAGACCTCCGAGTGGCGCACTTTCGCCAACGACTCCGCCGACAACGACCCCGTCCGTGTCGGCGGCCCCACCAACCCTCTCCTCGACGATGCTGGCCTCTCCACCGTCATCTCCAAGCCCAATGGCTCCTCTGGAGATTTATTCACTACCTCCTTGGGCCGCTGGCAGAACCGGGGGGCCAACCCCGACCGGTCTCTTCTTCAAGCTTTTAAGACCATTGCAACCATGTCTGATAGGTGATGCTTTTGTCTTGTCACTTGTCTTGTGTTGTTTCTGGTTTCGTTTTGCATGTCTCTCGTCTTCACACTTCATTTCTCTGTTTGGCTATTTGGGTATTATAAATTTTTGCTTTTTTTTTCCTTTTTCTAAAAGATAAATAGTTCAAATTGGTGGGCACACTGTGATTGGATGTTACTCTTTTTTGTTTTTGTTAGATTGATACAACTTTTGGTTATTTCAGGTTGGGACTTGTTACGACCATTAAGGTATGCTAATTTCTACAAAATTTGTTCAAAGTTTTTACAAATGTACTTCATTGTTTGATTTAAGGTTAGTAGTTAGTTGGTTAATAAAAGTATTTGGGTTTGGATTATACTTAATGTACTAAATATTTCTTATCTAAAAAAAAATGGATCATTAATTGGATGGCTTCTGACTTGGGTGAGGGGTTTCATGCCGTAAACTACCTATTAGCTTTGAGGCTGTGTTCTAACTTCTAAGTAACATCCCATGACTTGAATTGGTTTCTTCTGAATGAGAATTTAAGGGATAGCATGAGATCTCAGCACCATGTTTTGTTACGGCTGTTTTGGTCAACTATTATGTTAGGCTTGCACACAATGAAGAAACAAGCTTGTATTGTGAGGAGTAAAGCACTAGTAAGACAGAAGCATTGGGAGGATTGTTTGTAGCTAGGGGAGATGGTCAGGATAACAAACATGAAATGCATATCCCAAACATCTAGTGAGGGAGTGGGTAGGATTTGCAGTATGAACTACTCCCACTGTTCGAGAAATTTTTATATCCCTATCTTTCCAGAAACATTAGACTGATAAAATTAAATAAATAAAAAAGAGCACCAAAAGGAGAAAAGTGGGAGTCTTATGGAGATGTTCTATTATAGCTCTTCTTTGGGTGATTTGGCAAGAAAGAAATAGCCACATATTTCAAGATAAAAGGGAAGAATACTCAATGTTTTTGTTGGTAAGCAACAATTTGTAGGTGTGTTTATGGGCTTTGGTGATGATGGAGTTCGTGTAACTTGTTCTTTTGTTGGGCTGTTTTTCAGTGTTCTTGTATCTAATTACAATTTGACTTTTTTCATTGGTGTAGCTTATTGAAACGTGTGACTGTGTATAAGAACAAGGATCATGTTCTAATTATCATGCTCATCGAGTTTTAGATTCTGTATGAGATATCCTTGACCTTGAATCCTAACTAGTTTCGGAAAATGTTGTTCTCTTCTCCAACATTACATTCTTTTTAGGACAAAATTTTGTTACTACCAACCTTAAAATGACTCTTAAAACTTTGTCATGTTGATGTTTGTTTCCAAATTTTTTTACTTCTAGGTGCTCTAATGTAAGGTTTCAAATTTCTAATTCAACTCTAGTGACAAATTTTATTTTCTCTTATAGGATTATGATATCACACAAATTTAAGCTTTCATTTGGAAGCTTGGGTTGGATTGAAATTCCGAATTGCAATGAGTCACGAAATATTCCATTGTAAGGCTTTTTATATTGTAATCTTGAACTTGTTAGAAATCTAAACCAAGGAGTACATGATGTTTATATCTCTCTTGAAGCATAAATGTCTAATTTGGCGTTAAATTGGATTCAGTGTTGGTACAAACATGTGATGTTTGGTTGAAATTTGTTATTTGTTTCATCCTTCAAATAATTGGAATCAGGAGTTTATATTTGTCCTCAGGATCATCCCCATCCTCTTATCATTTAAAATTTCAATGATTTCTTTAGTTCTTATATGTCCATTTTCTTTTTACGAACTTGATTCTTGATTGAAACTTTTTAATATACTTTACATGTATAACTCATCTTCCATACCCATTTAGTGATACTTCCAGTGATTGATGAAACTTCCAAGTTCATTTGGTCCCCTGATGTAATAAAATTTGTTAGACTATGTATTTTGATGGTTTGTATATTTTATATGAAGGATCAAGCCAATGAAATATATAAGAAAGTTGAAGATCAGAAACCTCTTAGGGGAAGAAATCAGGATGCGATATTGGCTGCTTGCCTTTATATTGCTTGTAGACAGGAAGATAAACCTCGAACTGTAAAAGGTATAACTGATCTCTTAATCTTTTAACCAGTTTATACTATGTCAGCTTCTTTCTTAACATTTTCCCTATTTCTTGATTATGTTGATATCGATCAGAAATTTGTTCTGTGGCCAATGGAGCCACAAAGAAAGAAATTGGCCGTGCAAAAGATTATATTGTGAAGCAACTTGAGGTAGAGATGGGTCAATCTGTGGAAATGGGAACTATACATGCAGGGGACTTTTTGGTGAGTTTGTGAGTGAATTTACAATTTAGTTTATGGTTGTATTTAATTTGGCTCAACGCTCGTTACTATCTGTTTGCATTTATTTTTTTACATTATTAATACCTTCCATTTGCAGAGACGTTTTTGTTCAAATCTTGGCATGACCAATCAAACAGTTAAGGCTGCTCAAGAAGCTGTGCAGAAATCTGAAGAGCTTGATATAAGGTAATCATGGTTTTATTTGTATTCTGCTTTAAATAAAGAGAAAATGCTTCTTGGTTGTGGTTTATCATAACTCCTTTTTTCTTTTCCGTTTATGTTGGGCCACATCTAGACGCATGTTCCTGCTGGTATCTATTGTTTGGACTCAACTGTTCTTTCTTTTCTCTAATCATGTTTAACAGTCCGAAACACTATGATAAATTGTCATAACGAACATTTTTGGATTAGATAGTTAAAGATATAATTCTAGTTCACATGACTCCTGTCACTCTTGATTATACTACTCTGTGTCCACAAACTTTTGCCATCATTTTTAGAGAATCTGAGGATATTTTTGAATGAAACCGGGTTTTAAACTTTTTTGTTTGAAAATTGATTTACCATGCTAGGTGCATATTAGGAAATAAATAAAATTCTAGACTATCCATTACAAATCAATAAAAAAGTTTAGAGGGACTTTGTTAACTGGAGAATCATTAGATGCACTAATGAAATATATAAGAGTTAAATTAACTTAATCCTCTGGACAAAAATGCTATGAAGTTGACAGTGGCGCAAGTGGTTTTTGTCTACATATTTTGAAATACAACCTCACTGTATATTGTTTGTAACTTTTATGTGTTTTGCGCAGGAGGAGCCCAATATCAGTAGCTGCAGCCATCATTTACATGATAACTCAGCTTTCAGACGACAAGAAACTTCTCAAAGGTTTTAAAATTTAAAGAATAGAGTTACTCATCCTAATTACTGTAAGAATAAAAGTATATTGAAGCCGTGTGTGGATGCAGATATATCAGTGGCTACAGGTGTGGCTGAAGGGACCATCAGAAATTCATACAAGGACCTTTATCCTCATGCGTCAAGAATTATACCAAGCTGGTATGCCAAGGAGGAAGATCTCAGGAATCTATGCAGTCCTTAACAAGCAACAAAAATTACAACCTTACGTTGTGGCAGATTTACGGTTAGCCTCAGGTTTTGTTCAGATCAAAATGTGATAAGTGATAATATGTATGGCCTCTAACTTGTATCACATAATTTGTAATCTTAGTGACTATTAGCCGAAAACAGGATGTTGTAGTTAAGTTGGTACTTACTTAGATAGTTGTAATTGGAATTGTAACTCCTACATGGAAGGAATGACAAGGCATAGCAAAAACAGATAAAAGCACTTGATTGATTAATTGGTTTGGTTTGTAGAGGCCTAACTTGGCAACAGATAATGTTTAAGAATTGAGCACCTGACATGTATAAATAAGTTTTCAGGTGGCAACAATGTCATATAGCTTATTGAGAGAAGCTTCTGAGTAAGGATGACAATCATACCCAGCCAGGTTGGGTACCCAGAATTACCCGTTAAACCGGGCATGAATACCAGGTATGAATAAATTCGGATACACTGCGAGATAACCAGATTTTTTAATTTTTTTTATAAAAAAACTAACACCATGGTTGTGTTTCTTTTTTGACCGAAAACTGAGCATTATTGAATTTGACTGAAAATTGAAAATTTAAAACTGATTGATATATATTTTCAAAATTTTATAAATATTTATGAAAATTCATATAATTTAATTTTAAAAGTTTTTATGCGCTTTTTAATTTCATAAAAATACAAGTCATCATGTAGTAAAAAAAAATTGACATTAAAAACATGTTAAATGCGTAAAGAAAAAAAATTAATATGATAAAGTATACATTATGATGTATTGTGCAATTTTTACTATAATCTCGTCATGTGATACAATTATGATGGGAGATGTGGATACGCATCAGGTGCATGAAAGTTCCTACGAAGTTTGATGGAGGTTTGTTGGACTGTCGTTACTTTCCACTTATTATTGGAGAGTTAAGATTATTTTGTTATTGGGCATTGTTGATTGGTTTAGGACACTGGGATGGTAGATTTCTTGTATTGTTTGATAGTATTTGTTATATTTTATTTTTATTTTTTTATTTTTATCATCTATGATGTCTGTTGCTTTTTCTTTTACACTAATAAAAAAATATAAAAATTGTGAAAATCATACATAGCAAGGATTGGATCCATATCAAACGGTCTCTAAATGATTGTTGATAATTGGCTTGAGATATTATTATACTATTCGGGAATGATTCTGGTTAATATTCAAAATTTCAATCTATTAGCAACCAATATGATTTGTATATACAAAATATCATATTCAAATAATGTTGATCAATTGAAAACTTATTTGTACTTATAATGAGATCTAAAATTAAAAATCTTGTTACAAGATTGGTACAGCAGTACTTTCTCTCTCACTTAGGTGTAAATTCGAATCGTATCTACGGATATTTTTCAGATGGATACCTCTAGGTATATCAGAGTTGTTGATCATGTGGCTTGACTTGCAAGGTACCATGATCTTCTCCTCCTGTACCAGTGACCTTAACAAGAGCTAGACAAAGTTGCTCACTAACCCTAAAAGACCATAACTGAACTTTATCACCTGCTTTGAGACCATTAGCTGATTTAACATCATTCCAATATGTTTGCAAAATATACGAGTAGCTACTCTTCTTCCCCTCGTTTTTCTCCATCTTCCACCTATTGAAATTCATCGTAGATACCGTCCGTGAAGGCTCGATAAACAGAACCTTCATCTGCCCACCATCCCTCTTCAGGTACTCCTCCTCTTGTTCGTTCAAGAAATCTGATTTGATTTGGTTGAGCGGCACTGACATCCTACCGTGATGGTCGGACATGTCAGTGACATACAATGTTTTTTGTATGACCAACGTTATCTTTTTACCATCCATGCCTTCAATTATGTTTCTCATGCTTTCAGGCATATCCTGTACTGTCTCAGTATCGGTTTGGTTGTGCGTCTTCTGCCTCCTCGGATTCTTTTCGCTCTTTTTCGGGTTCTTGGATCTTCCATTCCCATGTTTAAATTCCATAAACCCCCATTCTTCATCATTATTCTTCTCCATCTCCAAAAAGCTTCTTTTTCTCGAACCAATCTTCTTCTCAGCAGCGACTGGTTTCTCTCGAGTCTTTATTTCTTTCATCAACCTCTGTTGGTTGGATACACAATCTGGTGCTGGGTCCTTGCTCTTCTTCTTCTTCTTCTTCTCCATAAACTTCTGCTCTTCAAGCAATTTCTCAGAAGCCACATCTGCCACCACCATCAAAGCTTCGAGACCAGTCCAGTTTGGATTGATCTTGATATTTCTTTTCTCAAAATCCTTAACACTCAACAAGAACATATTGTCTACTTCTTCTGCCTTCACCTCTCTCGCCATGAACATATATTTTTTTTTCCTTAATTTGTTTTGTGGTTTTGCGAAGATTTAATTATAATGTATTTTATATATATATAAGTCTCCTAAAACAAAATTATTAAGCTAAAAGGTTTCCTAATCCGACTGCATCTGTGAGACTGTGATTAATAATCCTAACGTTAATGGGACTAAAATATTTCTATATTTTTCCTGATTTAATTTGTGTTCAAATACAATTATTCTGCTTCGGACACTTCTATTCCCAACATATTAAGATTAGAATTTCTATTACAATTCCCTTCAACAAAAAAAAAAAAAAAGAATTTCTATTACAATAATGTTCTATTCAGCTTTGGACACTTCTATTATAAAAAGGAAAACACGATTTTTATTTATTTTATTTTTGTTTTTGGAGATTTGACAACTTGTATTTCAAAAGAATTAAAACAAACTTTTATATGTGCAATATTACTTATTATTATATATTTAATAATAATTTATGTATTGTTTTAGGGTGACGATATTGTCACCCATCAATATGATTTACACACCATCTTTTATTAAAAAATTTAATTACACAAATATTCTAACACAAAATTACCAAAAAGGACAATGGCAAACTATTTTAATTAAAAATAAATCAATTACTTTGTACAACCCATTAATTACACTCAATTTACCTATAACTATATTAAACCCTTTATTTAAAAAAAGGAAAGCATATGACAGACCTTAATTAAACACTAATTCTATTCTAAGTATTAAATATTTTTCTCATGAAATATATGATTATCATATAAAAAAGTAATGAAAAAAAAACTGCATAGAAATTTGATCATATAAAGGTATGTATTTCTTTAAATTTTAAATGAAATGTTTTTTTCTTTTATGTTTGATTATAAATTTCATCAATAAACAAAAAGTGAGGCACAATTTTTAACAACAAAAAAATGGTGATGGTAGAGTGATATTTATTCATGAGTTTTTTTTCATAGAAAAATTAAGTATTATATTTATTCTTACTGTCAATGATGACTTGTTAATCAGTATAAGTTTGGAATTTAACCGTTAATGGATATTTTAATTTCTTCTAAAAATACCTCTTCGAGAATTAATAAAAACAAACTAATTATGTTTTATTTTACAATGTTTTTGAAAATAATTAGTTCATCTTTTTATTCAAAAGAAATATTATAGCTTTTTATGTATTTTTTTAACTAATATGATAATGTAAGGATTAAATTGTGTATGTTAATAATTTAAGCGCGTTTAAAAATAGATTGGATGAAAATAAATAAATTAATTTTAATAAGGATACTATTGGAATTACAATAGGTGCTTATAGTAATGATTAATTATTTAAATTTAAATATGAATATACTTATAAAATGGATGTATAAGTTATATCTAAGTGTGAAAATATCAACACTACTACGAATAACTTATTTTACTTATTGTTGTATATATATGACTTCCCTTAAAAAAAAAATTGTATGTATGACTTATTAAATATAATGACATAGCTTATGAGATTACTTTTCCATTCGATCAGGGCCGGTGCTGACCTAGGACAAACATGATAGTTATTCAGGCCCAATAATTTTAGGGGCACCAATATTTTTATATAATTTAGTGTTTGGCTTATTAATAAAGTATACACATTTTTATATATATTGCCACTTGATTTCATTGTCACTAGTGTTGGGCTTTGTGGTAGCCCATACAGCCCTTCAAATATTAATACAAGTTAGGTTTAAGGTTGCTTAATTGGGTTGATTAATAACAATCATTTTGTTAAAGTTGGGTCTTTAATTAAAATAGAAATCATAAACTTTTAATTTCATTGGGATAAAATTAATAAAAAATATCTAAAAAGTATTTCATTAAACGAGAGTGCTTTGAAATGGCACAATTTTATTTTTATTTTTTATGTAAGGCTATAAGTAACTATGAGCCGGCCCTACATATAATGTGTTAGAATTAAATGAGGAAGTTAAGTTTCAGAGTTTTTCATGGGAACAAGGAGACTCGAAAGGGTGGTTAATCTCATAATATAACATTTTGCCTTGATGGATTTCAACCTGATCCTCGTTTAACATGTCCATCTTGTTTGATATATTGTTCACAATGTCCTTAAATGAAGCACAAAAGAAAACTACTCTAATAATAATCAGTAAGTAACCGTTTAACTTCTTAATACCATCGATGTACGTACTCGAATGCTAAATTGATGTACTTCATCGTAGTATTGGTGTAGTCCAAGGTAGTATTAGTAGTGTACTCCAAGAAGTTTTGGTAGAGAGAAATCGCCAGTGAGAGGAAGGGACGAGAGAGTTTGGTGGTGACTGGTTCTCAAAGTAGTGAAGACACCATAATAGTCATGGAGAAACATGAGGATGTGTGTGCATGCTCTACAAGTTTTTTATGAGACTTGAGAGTACTGACAAAAATGAGTATAATATATGTTTTCTTTTTCATTCTTGTTGTTACAAGAAAGATTCTATTTGTAAGCATTAGTTAGTTAATTCTTTATTAGTCCCTAAATATTCTCTCTCCACTTGTTTTGTTGTTCTATTAGTCCTAAGACTCTATTAGTAAGCATCAATTGTTTTTCATACACGTTTTTTTTTGTAATAATAACTTTTTTTAATATTTATTTTGACACGTGTTAAAATTTGAGTGATCCGATATACATACTGATTGATGCACATGGTGTACCCAAGATTTTCGCGACAAAAAGCAGCTATACTTAATTTCCTTCTCACGGCATACTTTATAGTGGCATAATAAGAGCAAATTAATTAACTAAAATAATAAGATTAAACAATAAATTTTATTTTTTTAGAAAAATTAAAAAAAAAATCCCAATCCTTATATCCAGATCAATTAATTAGAAATCCCAATTCTATTTTTTTTATTATTATTATTAGAATGGTTCTACGTGACATTTTATACAAATGTTTAAAATAATTAATAAAGAAGAATAATATATAATTGTATTTTATTATAATTAAATTAGTAAACAACAAGCAGAGAACCAGTTGCAAGCAACAACAATTAATCCTTAACAGAAGTCGACACTGATCGAGTAATTTTGATAAATCTAGGAAATTCTAGTTAGTAATTGTTTCCTATTATATTTTTATATGATCTATCTCTGCTTTCTTGTTACAGTAATTTGCATGTTTTCTCAGGATGGCTAACCAGAAACCTGAGGGAAACAGTGCTGGACAAGATGAACGACATGGTGACGAAGAGGGTTCAATAGAAGAGTACAATTAATGTTCCTGACTGCACTCGTTTGAAGGTTTTGGGGGAGGTGGCTGTTGCAGCGCAAAAGTATGATGAAGATAATATGAACCCATTGGGTAGAACTCACCTTAAAAAACCGGCTTATAAGAGAGGATGCCTAGCAAGTTATATATTATCCACTAATCTCATACTTAGTGGATATGGGATAGTAACAGAAGAGGAGGAAATTATCAGGAAGATAAAGGGGAGGGTTAGAATCAGGAATGGACGTGAAATTGGTGATGAAGTTCAAATTTGGTCCTTCAGGAATCAAGAAAAGCTTTGTCTAGCCCTTATTAGGGTTACTAAACCACAGAAATCTGCTGATCATAATACAATCCAAAATTGTGGAGATGTATGATGATATCTAATTTCTTTATTTATTTTTTTAATGTATATAAATTTAACTAATGTTAAATTGTCCAAAAAATTACCCAAATAATGTAGTATGTGTGTTATCAATATTACATCATGTACCAGTGTTAACAAATCACATATCATATAATTTAGATATGAATTTAGACAAATTTTTTGGACAACCTAGTATTACTCTATACTTTTCTTTTCTTTTCTTTCAATCTATAAAAAGTTTCGAGGGAAACTATTGGACTGACTGATTGAGCTTATTGCATTAATTTTGTTTACCCTTTTAACAAGAATTCATAAAAACTTATTTGACCAAATCGAAAATAATCTTATACGGGATTTCTTTTAATAGCAGGGATTTCTCGTTTTCAAATAAAGATAAATCAAATAGAAAATGAAATAATACCGTAAAGTATGTCGTGGCAAATAGAAATGAAGTATCCTAACGTTTAGTCATATTCGGAAAAATTTATTTGACCAAATTCGACCTACTATTAAAGCTAAACTCACGATTTCGTTATAATATGGCCAAACATTATGGTATTTCATTGCAATTTGTCCTAAAATTAATATCGGACAAGCTCTTAACCTATTGTCCAAATCATGAGCGGAGCCATTTGTCGCCATCAGCTGTACATGCTTATATATTGTGGAAGTCTGTAATTATTAAAGAATGAGCATAAAAAATTAACCAAACTTCAAAAGAGAAAAGTAAGAATTATATTCTGATTATTTTGTAATATTAAATATATAATATTACATTTATACATTATTATTTGTGTGGTTTGTATTTCTAGAGTTTAAGGAAATGAGTGGAAAGCAAAGACCTTTTTAACTCAAATTTACAAATACATTTGAAAAGGCATGTTACTTGTGAAACTAATATAATCAATTTTTATCGTAAACATCCAGATCTAATTTGTTAAAGTTCGAACCAGTAAATGAATTTAACAATTGAAAGTATTTCGTCTTTTTTTTTTAATTATTCTGTACAAAATTATTGGAATAACTACACCTATTATTTCAGCCAACTGAAATAATACTATATGATAAATTTTGTAGTTTTTAAAATCTAATAATTTCATTTCGTATTTTAATTTACTAGCATCAAATAGAGCAGATGATTTTTTAGTTTGAAAGTATTCATCATTTCACGAATTTATCAAAACTTTAAAATTTTCAATCAATACTATATTAACTGTTTCTAGCCTCAAAATTCAGAATTACGTCATTGGTTGTCGGAGTTAACGAGATCAATGTACGATTCATAAAGTAATTCCCACTACGAGAGAGAGATTGCCCCATAGCCAAATGTTGTTTATTTATTAATAATAGTGAAATTTGAATTCCTATCACATAAGTGAAAGGGAAATGCACTAACTACTTGAGATATAACTAAATGTATCAGGACTAGCAAATTTGATCAATTAATTAATGACTTGAGGATTTATTGGAATTAACATGCATGGTTATGAAATACTTATAATTTCAAGACAGTAGTAAACGAATTAATTAACCGACGTATTAAAGAAAATAAAATAAAATTACAAAACAAACAAAAATTAGTGTGTGCCAATCATACAATCATACAACGTAAATTACAAAACATTAATTTTCTTTTACAAGTGTTGTTGTTCTTGATTTATCTCACATCTCTCTCTTTCTCTCTCTGTGAATCCGAAATAATTGTCTCATTGTTATTACCTCAAAACCTTTCCATAAACCCTAAAATGTCTCCGGGATCGAAGAAGAAAAAGGTGGAGGAAGAAGAAGAAGAAGAGGAAGAAGAAGAAGAAGAAAAAGAAGAAGAAGAAGTCGATCGCTCCTTATTGAGCATTGATGATTTTGAGAAAAGGGGTATCAAGATTCATGATGAGTCGATGCAACGGTTGACTGGTGTTCAACTTCTTTTGATGGTCACAGAGGTGGCTTATGAGAAGCTACTTGAAGAGGAGGAGTTGATCAAGAAGAAGAAGGAGAAGGAGAAGAAGGAGGACCCTGACTGGATTTCCAAGCAAGAAAAGACTCTCAAGAAACCCATCAAAAACACAGCCTTTTTGGATATGGATCACAATAATCAGCTGGACGTTGCGGAAGGTAGTACCAACAAAATCAAGAAGCCGAAAAGACCGAAAAGAAGCTATGGAGGTCCTGATGAGCAAACACCGGGCATGCCTGAAGAAATGAGAAACAAAATTGAAAGCATCAAAGGTAACAACATACTGTTGGTCATTCAAAAATCTTTATTTCACTCGGACGTGAAGGAGCGTAACCATCGGATGTCGATTCCATTGAACCAAGTCAGATCGGATTTCTTGACCCAGCAAGAAAAGGAGTTGCTGGACCGGGGAGAATCGATGAGGGTCCTGTTTGTCCAGCCATCGCTTGAGGTGTCCGAAATGGGTTTTGCGAAATGGAAGATAGCAACAGACAAAGGTGATCATCATGGGCATGGCAAGAAAAATACTAACTACTCGTATAGTTTGATAACTGCATGGAACAATGTTAAAAAGGCTAATGATCTTAAAGAAGGTGATCAAGTTCAGTTGTGGTCTTTCAGGATCCAACAAAAGCTTTGTCTAGCTCTTGTTAAGGTTAGTAAACCAGGACAAGATGATGATGCTGCAACTGCCACTGCAACTTAAGATACGTTTGGTTTTTTTAATGTTTGATTCGGATCCAATTTTGAGAGATTAACATTCTAAAAAGTTGTGATACGTAAGTGATATTACTCTTAATAACATTGATGACATATAGAAATTCTAATGATCGATTGGAGTTGAGTTTTTGTTGTGTAATTCAGATTTTTCCATCTATAACTCATGAATATATTCTTTTCATTTGTTTTTAATTGAGTTCCAAGGGACAATCCCATAATTGGGTTTATCCAATTAAAAGATATAAAGATATCGAATGACGACTTTTTAGATTTTACTGTTATTTTTTCCAATCACGTCCAGTGTTTTTATCACATTATAAGTTTTAATTACTTGGACGTGTAATATGTTAGGAAATGAAAAATTGATTTTAAGAATTTATCATTTTAATAATAGAAATTGAACTAATTCAGGGTAAACCTCAATAAATTTGCGAGTTCAAGTCATATCTCTCAACCCCACTTTTTAATTTGTACTTAAAAATAATATAATAATCTTGTGACAATGGAAGTTAAGTTGCATGCATTTGAGTTGGTTATTATATATATGGAAGAAAACATTTACATTTCATTGCTTATAAATGCGCATTTAAGTTTTATTAATGACTGAATTACATAGTATTTCTCTTTAATTAAAGAGAGAAGGAAGTTAATTTAGTATATAATCTATAACAACTTGAAGAAAATATTACAAATCTGCAAAAGCAATAATATAAAAACTTTGGGACATTTAAAAAACCCTAAATTATATAAAAAAAAAAAAAAATCCCCACAATTAGTCGAAAACCCCTAAAAGATTGTTCTCGAATTTGGTCAAACCATATTTACTTTTACCCAATTCTCCCTAAAAGCTTCAGACAAACATCCATGCAACGAGCTCATCAATCATTCATTCTCTGTATCAAAAACATCAAACAAAAAAAACAGAAATAAAGAAATCACATACCATCGTTAGTATATACTTTAGTTTAGTATTAGCCCATTGGGTTTAGTCCTGTATTAGCCCATTGGGCTTAGTCCATTTCCTGTACATCGCCTATATATGGTCATCTCTATTGTACATTGTTTACACAATCAATATACAGAATTTACATTCTCAACATGGTATCAGAGCGTTGTTTTTGATTTTCTGGTTATCGTGGATTTCCGGCGAATATTCCGCTGCCCTCGTCTTCATCCAGTGCTCACTGTCAGAAGAGAGTGACCGCCGTCACCCACAGACCTTCATCGACTTGAATCCATCAGCACAGCCGCTCGCTCGATCCGCGTCGATCCAATCCGCGTCGAATCAACCAGCACCACCGTCCACCACTTCCCCAGCGTCGCGACAACAACGTTACCCAGATCCGTTCGCTGCCTCCAGCGCCGCGATCAGAACGTTGCCAAGCTCCGCTCGCTGCCTCACTTCCCTCGACCACAGCCGCTCGCTGCCTCCACCGCCGCTCGCTCGAGCCGCTCGCTGCCTACACCGCCGCTCGAGCCGTTCGTTGCCTCCACCGCCGCTCGCTCGAGCCACCAGCACAGCCGCTCGCTCGATCGCCGTTGGTTCGATCCGCGTCGCCGCTGCTGCTGCCTTTTCCCTCGACCACAGCCGCTCGCTCGATCCACCAGCACAGCTCGCTCGATCCACCAGCACAGCCGCTCGCTCGATCCACCAGCACAGCTCCCTCGATCGCAGTTGGTTCGATCTGCGTCGCCGCTGCTGCTGCCTTTCTTTCGCCGCCGCTGCTGCTGCCAACACCGGCCCGCTGCAGCTGCGCCTCTCTTTCTCGGCTCCCCATCGCCATTTGGAGCTGCGCGAGCTGTCGACGCGTCCCTGCCTTGCACCTCCCAGCAGCGCTGCCACCTTCATTTTTTTGTTCAAAAACAGAGGGTGAAACAGAGGTTGAAGAGTTCTTCAATTTTTTTTAAATTGTTTATTTTGGTAAAATTACCATTTTACCCCTCAGATTGGTGAAATATTACGTTCGCGCCACTGCCACGTCAGCCCTACTGCCACGTCAGCGCCACTGCCACATCAGCCCTACTGTCGCGTCAGCGCCACTGCCTCGTCAGCAAAAAAAAAAAAAAAAAAAAAAAAAAAAAAAAAATCTATCTTGCTCAGTATTTCGCATAGATTCTCATTTTGGGCTCCGTTTCTCCAGTTGAGGTCTCCATTCTTCATTATGGCGCAACAAAACGTACGAGATATCATTCGTCCTATCAACCTTCGCCAAGAGACAGTCAAGGAGTTCATTTCTGAAGAGAACCGTCGGCCTACTCATCACATGTCATCTTCTGATCATGTATTGGCTACACCATCTCCACAGCCTCCTATTGCCACATTCACTGCTCCTCCGCAAATAAACTCTGGGCGACTCACCTCTCAGTCTTCCAAAGGTACTCGCTGCAAGTTTTGCCGTGCTAAAGGCCATGACATCTCAGTTTGTCGCAAACTACAGAAATTTTTGCAAGAGCGGAATATACCTTCTTTTCCTCAGGCAGCTGCTGTATGTCCTTCAGCTCCATTGGCTCTTACAGGTCCATCTTTGGCTTCTTCACTTACTACGGCAGATATTGAGGCAGTACTTCAACAGGTTTTATCTCGAACTTCCACTGCCCTTTCTGTCACCTCAGGTAAACAACCTTGGTTTTTTGATACTGCATGTTGTAACCATATGACTCCTGATGAATCCCAATTTTCTGATAAGGCGTCTTTAGAACATCCTATCACTATTTACACTGCTGATGGAACTCCTATGCCTGTTAGTCATAAAGGAAAAATTTCCTCTTCTGGTTTATCTCTTAGTGACACTTATCATATCCCAAAGTTGTCTCTCAATTTGCTTTCTGTTGGTCAACTTTGTGAATTAGGCATAGATCTTCTCTTTACTAATCATGGTGTGTATGTGCAGGATCCCCGGACGGGTCAAGTGCTTGGGACAGGCCGTAAGGTTGGTCGTATGTTTGAGGTTCATGACTTGAAGATCCCTTCACAAGTTGCTTCGGCCGCTGCTACCATTGCCACCCCATCACCTGATCTATGGCATGCTCGTCTTGGTCATCCATCCTTATCTCGTCTTCAGTTTTTAGCCTCTCAAGGTCATTTAGGTTCAGTTCAGTTTCAAAAATTTGATTGTTCTTCCTGTCATTTTGGTAAGCAAACAAAATTGCCCTTTAGTAATAGTGTCTCATTTTCTTCGGCACCTTTTGATCTTATTCATTCTGATATATGGGGTCCTGCCCCTGTTCCTACTGAGGGGGGGTCTAGATATTTTGTCATATTTGTGGATGATTTTTCTCGATATACTTGGATTTATCTGCTTCATCATAGGTCTGAACTTGTGTCCATTTACCAAACATTTCATAAAATGATTCAAACACAGTTCAATCGCACCGTCAAAGTCTTTCGATCAGATAATGCTCAAGAATATAATGATAAATCTTTCCTATCCTTTTTAGACAGTCATGGGACCCTTACACAGCGATCCTGTCCTTACACATCTCAACAAAATGGTCGTGCAGAACGAAAACATCGTCACATTCTTGATGTTGTCCGCACCCTTCTCATTTCTGCCTCTCTTCCTGAGCGCTTTTGGGGTGAGGCCGCACTCACTGCTGTGTACACCATTAATCGTATTCCTTCACCAACCATACACAACAAATCACCATTTGAGCTTCTCTATGGTCAATCTCCTGACTACTCCTCTCTTCGGGTTTTTGGTTGTGTTTGCTTTGTCTCTCTTCCTCCTCATGAACGCACAAAACTCCAGCCTCGTGCTCGTCTCTGTTGTTTTCTTGGTTATGGTGTATCTCAAAAGGGGTTTCGCTGCTATGATCCTATTTCTCATCGTCTTCGTGTCTCTCGTCATGTTGAGTTTTGGGAACATCGTACTTTCACGAGTCTTCAACAGCTTCCTGCGTCCTCTTCCTCCGAGTCTCCCATTTTTACTGATCTTTTTATCCCTCTCTATCCTGAACTTGTGAAGGATTCTTCGTCATCGGCTGCCTCTCCAGACGACTCATCTCCGGCTCTCTCCCCGGCATCTGACCTGCCTGTCTTGGATCCTGTGGCACCACCCTCTCCTAAGTCTCCTGAGTCTCTTGTTGATCCTGAACTCCGTCGTTCCACTCGGGTAAGCATTCCTCCCCCCCATCTCTCTGATTATCACTGCTCTTTTGCTCTTGCCACCCTCTATGAACCTCACACCTATCGTGAGGCTCATACTGACCCTCTTTGGCAGCAAGCTATGTATGAAGAACTAGATGCCCTTCAAAAGAATCACACTTGGGATATGGTTGACTTGCCTCCTGGTCAGTCTGTAGTAGGTTGTCGATGGATTTACAAGATCAAGACCAAGGCCAATGGATCTGTTGAACGATACAAGGCTCGCCTAGTTGCCAGAGGTTTTACTCAGGAATATGGCATTGACTATGAGGAAACTTTTGCTCCTGTTGCTCGCCTTACATCTGTCAGATGTCTTATTGCTGTGGCTGCTGTTCGCCGTTGGCCTCTTTATCAAATGGATGTGAAGAATGCTTTTCTAAATGGAGATCTTCAAGAAGAAGTGTACATGCAACCACCCCCTGGCTATCCACACTCCGGCAGACAAGTTTGTCGTCTTCGTCGTGCTCTTTATGGCCTCAAGCAGGCTCCTCGAGCTTGGTTTGAAAAATTTAGCTCAGTTGTTGCTCAGCAGGGTTTCACTTCGAGTCCTCATGACACTGCTCTCTTCATCCGACGATCTTCTGCTGGTATCACTCTTATTCTTCTTTATGTTGATGATATGATTATTACTGGAGATGATTCTGCAGGTATCCGCTCTCTTCAGCGCTTCCTTAGTCAGCATTTTGAGATGAAAGATCTGGGCACTCTCAGTTATTTTCTTGGGCTTGAAGTTACCTCATCCTCCGATGGATACTATCTTTCTCAAGCTAAATATGCTTCTGATCTTCTCTCTAAGGCCGGTATCACCGACAATAAGACTGTTTCCACTCCTTTGGAATACAATGCTAAGCTCACTCCCTTGGATGGTGAACCTATATCTGATGCTACTCGCTATCGTCAGTTGGTTGGTAGTCTGATCTATCTCACTGTTACGCGTCCAGATATTTCGCATGCTGTAGGTATAGTTAGTAAGTTCATGGATGCCCCTCGTTCTGTCCATTATGCTGCCGTTATTCGGATTCTTCGATATGTCAAGGGCACTCTTTATCATGGTCTACACTACTCCTCTCGGTCTTCTCTCGAGCTCCATGCTTATTCAGATGCGGATTGGGCAGGTGATCCGACTGATCGATGTTCTATCACAGGTTTCTGTTTCATGTTGGGTACTTCTCTTGTCTCATGGCGTAGTAAAAAGCAGGATGTTGTTTCCCGTTCCAGTACCGAGGCTGAGTATCGTGCCCTTGCTGGCACCACCTGCGAACTTATCTGGCTTCGTTGGCTCTTGGCTGACATGGATGCTCCACAGCCTACTGCTACTCCTATTTATTGTGATAATCGTAGTGCTATCTACATTGCTCATAATGATGTCTTCCATGAACGCACCAAACACATTGAGATCGACTGCCACATCACTCGTCAGCATCTCAAGAAAGGCATTCTAAAGTTGTTCTCCATCTCCTCTGCTGACCAGCCTGCTGATACTTTCACCAAGTCTCACCCGCCTGGTCGTCTTCGAGATCTTATATCCAAACTCCAGTTGGCTTCCTCATTGCCACCTCGAGTTTGAGGGGGGATGTTAGTATATACTTTAGTTTAGTATTAGCCCATTGGGTTTAGTCCTGTATTAGCCCATTGGGCTTAGTCCATTTCCTGTACATCGCCTATATATGGTCATCTCTATTGTACATTGTTTACACAATCAATATACAGAATTTACATTCTCAACAGTCCCTAGAATTGTGGATTGTATTATGATCAGCAGATTTCTGTGGTTCACTAACCCTAACAAGGGCTAGACAAAGCTTTTCCTGAATCCTGAAGGACCAAACTTGAACTTCATCACCAACTTCAAGTCCATTCCTTGTTCTAACATTCTTCCATTCCTTTATCAAAACATATTGATAGGTAGGCGGCGCGTTTTTCTTTTTCAATTCCCATCTAAACAAGTCTATTCCATGGAATATATCCAACGAAGGTTCGATGAACACCTCCAAGGGTACCCTAAATCCCCTGTCGAACCCTCGTATCTCGTTCTCGGTCAGAAACTGCTGTCTGACTTGCCTCTCTGGTATCGACATTCGACTGTTTTTATTCACATCCGATTTATAAATTACTTTCTGAATCACAAACCTTATATCGGTACCCTTCAAGCTTTCAATCAGATTCCGAAAAGGTTGAGGCAAATTCGGAATGTGCTGATCAGGACAGCTTTGTCTGCTCCTTGAATGGTTTTTACCATCACTTTTATGGTTGCCAGAGCAGTTACCTTTCTTCATCTTCTTGTTGGGATATTCGGATATGCAGTCGAGTTCAATAGAGATACTAGTAGTCACTCTCAAACGGCTCTTGTTATGGCTCTTTTCTTTGACAGGAGAATCCACTGAATCAACTGGAGGATCCTCTCTTCTCATTGGCCTGCTGATCTCGGTAGCCTTTTCTCTCATGAAAGGCTCAGAAACCCTCTCCTTCTCGTTCTTGTTGATAATTTCCTCCTCTTGATCATACTTCAGAGCTGCAATAGCCACCTCCACCAAAGCATTAAAACGAGTCCAGTCAGGAACATTGTCCTCTTCCCTTGCACCCTCTTCATGACCATCTTGTTCATCTTCTGCAGCCCTCTTTTCTTCAGGTTTCTGGTTGGACATCCTGATCAGAAAACATGTAACAAGAAAAGCCGATAAAAAAAGTTATTTGGATTCTCAGAAAAATAATAGCAAAGAAGACAGATAGAATAATGCAAAGGTATTGTTGGAATTTATATCATCTGGAGTTACCTAGATTGATATCCAAAGTACGTAGACAATCGTTGTCTTGTTTTCTAATTTAATTTGCAATCAAACACATTTATATATTCTACTTGACTACTTATTCTAAATTCTTTATTTATTTATTTATTTTTTTTTTTTTTGGTGTCAAATGACAAAATTTGAAATTCTAATTTTTACCCATCTATGAATCTCATGTAATTCGTTTCACCATCCAAGTTTATCTAGGACACTTATGAGTTATGATAGAAAAAGGAATTGGAGTTTCTAATTAATCACTCGAGGTTTTTGCTTCCTACTAAAACAATATTGCTTAATCTTATTTATTTAATTAATTAATTTCATTATTTGTGACACTAGGATTCATTTTAATTTTAAATTTGTTTACCATCACATAATCGAAAGATATATATTATACCTATTGTAAAACTTGAACCCTCACAACTAGGGCGAATGGAGAGTTGATTTACGTAACTCTTCTTATTTGATGGTGTGATTTTTTTTTGCTTTTCTTATTTTTATTTATTGGTACATTACATAAAGATCGTAGTCCAATTTTATTGCCTAACATCACTTTTAGCCCAAATGTGGAAGATGACCGCAGCGCTAGTATCTTGAATTGCCTGGGTCTAATTAATGCCCAAGCCCATGATAAATATCTTGGCCTTCCAACCATGGTGGGGAAAAATAAACGGAAAACCTTTAGTGATATTAAGGAGAGGGTCTGGCGTAAGATCAGAGGGTGGAAAGGCAATCTCTTCTCGATGGGCGGGAAAGAAGTTCTTATCAAAGCAGTAGCGCAAGCTATTCCTACCTTCACTATGAGTATCTTCCAGTTGCCTTTTGTTCTGTGTAATGAGCTGTGCTCCATGATTATGGGCTTTTGGTGGGGTGCCTCTGATGGTAATAAGAAAATTTCCTGGGTCTCTAGAGACAAGTTGTGCTCTCCGAAAATATACGGGGGGCTTGGTTTTAAAGATTTATCTCTTTTTAACCAAGCTCTTCTTGGCAAGCAGGCGTGGAGAATTGTTATGAATAAAGACTCGTTGGTATCTAGAGTTCTTAAGGCAAAGTATTTCAGGCAGGAGGATTTCCTATCTGTCTCGCTGAAGCAGGGAAGCTCTCATCTCTGGAGGAGTTTGGTTTGGGGTAGGAGTCTTCTTTTTAAGGGCCTTCGTTGGAGGGTTGGTAATGGTAAGGATATTAGGGCTTTTCAGGACCCTTGGATTCCAAGGGCGTCCACCTTCAGACCCTTCTCGATTGCTCCTGTGGAAGATTTTAAGGTCTCATCTCTCATTTTCCCTTCTTCCCATTCTTGGGATTTGGCTAAGCTTGATCAGGTCTTTGTGGCAGCAGATAGGGATTCTATTCTGGAAATTCCTTTGAGTTTAGGTGATTGTGTTGATTCCTTAATCTGGCATTTTGATAAGAATGGGGAGTATTCTGTGAAGAGCGGATATAGAGTTGCAGCGCAGGAAAAACTCTCCCTTACAGGTTCCTCTTTGAGTCCGGATTCGAAATGGTGGCTTGCACTTTGGAATCTCAATATTCCCCCTAAAATCAAAATCTTCATTTGGAGAGTTTGTCACAATGTCATCCCGTCCCTTTGTAATCTTTGTTCTATGAAGATTGTGGTTTACCCGTGTTGTTCTAGATGTGGTGATGCTCCCGAGAGCTCAGCCCATGCCCTTTTTTGGTGCATCTCCGTGCGCCCTATTTGGGAGTCCACTGTTTTCTGGGATGTCCTCAATTTGCAGCGCCATATTTCTTGTTTCGACTTGATTTTGTGGGTTTTTGTTAGGGCCAAGAGAGCAGAGTTCGAGAAGTTATGTATGATCCTGTGGGGGGTTTGGTCTGAAAGGAATGCCGTGTTTCATTCTAAATCCCCCAGGGTTAGTGCTGATTTGGTTTCTTGGTCTCTTTCTTTACTTCGTGAATTTCAGGGCACCCAGAAGGTCTTTGGCTCTCCTCCCCCGCCCCCCAGGAAGCCTTGTTCTGCTTCGTGGTCGCCTCCTCCTGCAGGCTCCCTGAAGTTGAATACCGATGCTGCAGTGAAGTCTGGCTTTTCTGTGATGGGTTCTGGTGTTGTGGTGCGTGATTCTCAGGGCAAGGTTGTTGCAGCTTCTGCTAAGCCCCTCTTGGGGTTCTTTCCTGCTGAGCTTGGCGAGCTGCTGGCGTTGCGAGAGGGGTTACTAGTGGCTAAGGAGTTGAGCCTGTTTATTGAGTGGGTTGAGTTAGATGCTGCTAATGCTGTGGCTAGGGTTTTTAACTCTTGTCCTGGTGCCTTTATGGACCCTATTGTTTCTGATATCAAGGCTCTTTTTAGGGCTGTGGGAGTTTCCAACTGTCATGTCATTCCTCGTTCAAGGAATGGAATGGCACATTCTCTTGCTTCCCTCGCCTTTTCCTCTAAGGAGGAATTTTGTTGGTTCAATCCTAAACCTAGCTTTCTTATTGATCTTCTGTAATAGAAGTTTTGTTGAAATCAAAAAAAAAAAAAATTACTTTTTTAATAGTAAAATATCCACCACAGTAATTGGTGAATGTAGTTTACTCTAAAATGAAAATACAAATTTATCTCACATCAATGTCATATAGCTCCTCTACACATGGTTAGTTATTGGAGATTTACAATTCAGCTCCTAAAGTTTTGAAAATATCATTTATTTTACAATACTTACATATATTAGCTTCTTTGCTTCAAAACGATCCCTCCTTTAATACAATTATATATTGTTAGAACTCATCCGATCAAATAATTTTAACTTTTTTTCTCACGTGAGGTGTTATGAATTAGCAACGGGGAAACTTACCTCGCTGAAGTTTTTCTTGTTAGAAATCATTAGAGTTTCTAATTAATCACTTTGATTATAAAGATTATACATATAGCAATTGGGGTTGTTGTTTCCTAATTTTATACAAACACAAAATTATTCTGCTTAATTACAAGCCATTTCTGTATAGTATGTCTTGCGAAGGCAAAGTAGAGTCACTAGTTTTTCGAACTTCTTATTCTCATCAATAATTTTTCATAATTCTTTCTCATCGTTATTATTATTATCATTATTTTGTTAATAATTGGTACATTATCGAAAGATTCCTAGCAATTTTGAATGAGTTGTGAATGTACCCACCACAACATTTAATTCTCAAACATCAAATTTAATTTGTAAATATAGTTTATGGTAAAATGAAAATACAAATTTACGTCACATCAATGTCATGTAGCTCCTCTACATATGATTAGTCACTGCTTTAATAAACCAAATTCCAAAAGATGCCCTCAAATGTTCCTTGAGAAACTTAAACCAAAATTAACAAACAAACATCTACAAGAACCTAAATGATACACAACCCTCGTTGTAGAACCCTCAATCATTTCACGTTACAGTCACAGTTCTTGTTCCGATTCTATAACAAAATCGCAGAACAACCAGCAGTTCTTACAATAAATATATGGGGAACGGACATTTAGCCGACTAAACAGAGAGTCGTGTAGAGAGATTAGAACAAACCGACCTTCAGTCCAGTGCCAGAATCCTCTGTCTGGCCTCAGTTTCAATGCACTCTGGCTGTGATCATTTCATTTAAAGATGAACATGATAGAGACACAGCCCTCCAATTGCCCTTTGAAAAATTAACAGAGAGCAATCCCAAAGAATCTACAAAGAAACCAGAAGTTGAGAGGATGTGCAAGCCAAATCAATATGCATTGAAATAATACTGGTATCTGGAAATTCAAAAAAAAAAAAATATGGAATTGCCTTCCATATGATATTTGGTGTTTTCTTATCCTGTTCAATCATGAATGGGCAACATAATATTGAACTGTGCATATACCCTTGATGGAAAATTTTCACAAAACTATTTACAATTACCAATATTAGGAAAACAGATATAAATCCAAGAGAGAAATGATTAACATACATGCAAGGAGAGTTTTCTATGAGTTCTAATGGCTGAAATCATCTAACTTGTATTGGCACCAGTGGACGCCCTCTTTTTCCTCTTGTGCTTTGGCTTCACAGCATCCTTCAAAGTTTTCGCTTCATCCTTCTGTAATCCAGCTTCAGATGCATCAATTGTCGGAGAAGATGATTTATTGTCTTCAGGTGGTTTCTCTGGCTTGGGTTCAGTGGGCTTTCTCTCGCCAATTGAGTCTTGTTTTTTCCCGGGTGTTACCTTTACTGCACGTTTCAAGCTATATACAGATCAGTTCATTTGCAAATCCTGTGTACCAGAACAAACTCGCTCAAGCATAATTTCTATGCACCAATAGCCTAGGAACATCTTTTCTCCACACAAGAAAGGAGAGGAGAATGAGTTCAAATGTGAAATAGATTAGAGCATTTTCGATGGTGGAGATTACACCTTACATTTATCATTTCTAACATATATGTCAGATTTATTCTCGATCACGAAAGTGCTTTTATCCAATTGTTGAAAAACGTGTCAACACTTGTATAAGGAAAAGGTATATGAGTGTTATGTGTTTTTCCAATGAAATACATGATATTCACATGTATGCTGATACCCATCCCCCTTTTCCATTCTTCAAATGTTACAGATCCCTTGCCTTCAAAAGATGAGAACATATAACACTTCCCTCCAATAAACATCAACTCTATAACACAAAATACCTAAATGTATTCTTGCTACTCTCTCAAATATAGTTCGTGCCTGGAGAAGTCTTCAAGTTCCCGTGGTTTTCTAGATTTACTTTATTGCATACCCCTAAAAACTCTATAATTTTCCACCTCATGAGCCACCAAATTATCAAATCACGAAGAAGCTTAAGCATCAAAGACACCAAATTATCAAATCACGAAGAAGCTTAAGCATCAAAGATTACAAAATTACAAAAAGCAGCAAGAAGCAAATGTAGCAATAAAAAAAAGGTCAAATACCACGTGAAGCTAGAGAAGCTTTCAGGAAATCCGAATCAACACCCTTCGAGTAAGGATCCCTGAGAACAGAGGTAAAAACTATTGAGTTGGAAAGAAAACCAAAGATAATTTCAAGCATAAGAGGAATCTGTTGTCACCTTTTTCATAAGATCAAGTTATTTAGAAAGACGAGGCAGAAACAGACAAGAACAGCCTTAACAAGACAACTGTTGCACTGTACTTATTATTTCTGATTTCAAAAATAAGACCAAGAATCAGCTTAGTACACTGAGGAAAGAGTTGCCTCCACGACAAAGATAATTCATTCAAATTGAAAAGAAATCTAACTATCAACAGAAATCCCAAGAAGCACATCTCCATACTAAAGGAGTGTCCAACATCCAAAAAGAATAAATTCTAAAGAGTCTACAAAGTGCTTGTAAAAGAAGTCTATTTGGCTGTTTTAAAACATTTAAATGGTTCTATTTAGTTGCTGTAAAAAATTCAGATGAAATGAGTTGCATGACATCATTCCGTTTCCACTCTCATCATCTCTAGGCAAGTTTCATTTATCTAAAATTGGCACAAGTGTAAGGGCTCGGGCACCCATAATCTTCATCAATACTGCTACTATTATGTTAAGAATAAGTTCCGAAAGCAAAAAAAATGAAATTGTTTAGGTTCCTAAAAGAAAAACACGAACAAGCTACAATAATGTCATGTATTTAACTTATTACTCACAACGAGACACCAGCGGTGAACTAGCCATTTCACTAACATTTAAAACAATAATTAGTCAAATTATAGTCAGTTGATCTCAAAACTGAATCCCTTGTTCCCTATTGTATTCAAATTTCCGATGGAGATATGCCCATGACAAGGAATTAAAACTTAAGGTATAGAGCAGAGAACTTGATTAAACCAATGCAAATAAACTATAAAAGGCTCAACAGGTTCTTCTCAATACTCAACTTAATGAAATTAAAACACTATTCCTTTTATTTCTTAAGAATGCTGATCTTAAACACAAATGGTCAGCACCTCTATAGAAGTTCTCTGCCTTTAAGTAAGTACAATTTTTAAAGTTACGAGGAAACACCATACCAACTTGCAGGGCCTCCAACAAAATTAGTACTGCCACCATCTCTCCTGTTTCCACCCAGCTCAGATAATTTGGTTTCACCTTCACCATCATTCTGACTAGCACAACTTCCCTCAGATGCCAGTTTTGACCTCTCCATCAGATTCCTTGACAACTCACTTACACACTTATGTTCAAAAGGTAGGTTTTGTTTTCCTTTCACATTAGCACCAGGTCCAATACCCTGCAGAGCAATTGAAGTAGGGTGACGCTTGATCTTACTTAATGCTCGTTCTGTCTTGTATGCCTCAACCTGTAAATCAATACGTGGAAATACAAAGTCAAGTAGAAACAACAATTTGGCAAAATAATTTTTTTCATCAAGAAAAGAACCTCATTACAGACATGAATTTACATCCAAAGCAGCCTTATTTGGTTCCTAATATTTATAAAGCAAATTAAACCATTGCCTTTTCTTTTCTCGACAAGCTGATCAAACCTCTGAATGGAATAAAAAAAATGTCGGTTGCAAAATGTTGACATGGCATACAGTTTTGGAAGTACCATCAACGCATTAAATGCAAATGAAGATCAGGCATTGCATTCAGAAAAGGAGCAGCTCTGGTCTCTAACTCTAAATCTACAGATCTTTAAGCTCATAGTGCATTCAGAAAAGACGCTTTCAGTGAGGAAATGATTTCAGGCTCAATCTTCACCTCAATAATCTGAATCTCATTATACGTACACTAACTTAGTTCAGGCAAATTATTCCTCACCTAACCAGAACACTCAAGCATGGATTACCATTTTCCAATGAAGAAAAGGACAGTTTACCCATCATGGACTTCTCAAAGAGAAAAAAAAAAGGTCAAAACAACAAATTTATAATGTACCATTCTAGACCACTATTTATATTTGTTTGCTATATCGCTCAAGTAACACTTAACTTAAATCAAGAATTAAGCAGCCCACCAATAAGTTCACTTGACTAGACTCATTTATAATTGTACTGACATTTGAGACATAGGCTATTAAATAAAAACATGGTAGGCCAGTTTGAGGAAGAATTTTTTTAAGAGCATAGTAAACACAAATAGGTCAAGTGTTCATCTTCATTAAACAATGCAGAAAAAAGAATCCAGCAACACCATGAATAGGTTAAGCAATCTCTCCCACACCACTGGTGTCATAAAGCAGATCTGGATACAAATGGCAAGTTTCATAATTATATGTTATTACTACACATTCAAAAATGTTGGTGTGGATGAACATAATATGTAAGTTCGTACTGCCAGAACAAAAAAATTGATGCATATTCCCAACCGAAGTTTTTACGTAAGAGTACAGACAAGTCAACCGAAACAGTCATGACCTGAATCTTGGAACATGGTCTCAGAATGATCTAGCTTAACTATTGAAACAAGCACAGCTTGGCTCAACTCAACTCCAGTTCTGTATACCTTTATTTTACCCATCTCGTTATAATAGATTTATGGAATAAAAATGGAATTCACTTAAAGCTCTCCACGTCTCCTTTCTTGGGAAAAATAACAAAAACAACAAATTAACAACAAAGAGGGAGGCACAGAGCATCAAGGAAAGTTAAAATAAATACACATCCCTAACATCTAAAATCTAATACATCATAAAAAATATTAAATAAATAAATAATAAATTAAAGACAACCCAGAAAAATTAGATTTTGTTGAAAAAAAAATAGAGGACTCCCGTCAACCTTATTGAACTTCTAGCACATCTCATCAAACTATAAAGCAATTGCCTCTGCACCTCAAAATCTATCATGTCCATGAAATCTCCTTAAAGCCCCATAAGTTCTTGTAAGTTATATACCAACATCAGAAACTTTAAACGGGATTTCCAAAAACTTTCTAAGACCCATAAGTGAAAAGAACAGGCCGAAATATGGCATTACCAATCTTGAAAAGAAATTGTGAAAAAGAAGGAAAAAAGCAGCATGCATAAAGTTTGGAAAAGGAATACTTAAATTAGATGGAGATCTAGGTTGTGATGGCCAGTGAATAATACTCCTATGCACAAGGCAAAGCAAGCAAGTTTAGAATTGCTAGGCCTGGCACTATGTTTAAGATAAGCTTGTTTGACTTTTAATGACAAAATATTGTAAGCAAAAAGAAAAGGAAAAGGCCAAAAAAAATAAGAGACGCTGTACAGCTTGCCTTTCACCACTTCCAGATCTAATGGCAGATAATCAAAGATTAAGTACAGCATCTTGTAGGCATAACTATAATAACTAAGAAGCATAAAAGCCTTCTCAACTTTCAAAAGACTATTATGAAAAGCAGAAACTCACTGCATCATTTATCTTTGTCGTTATATCACCAGCTGTCCTGGAAGCAAGCCGTAAACACTGCATAATGACACTCTGCAGGACGCCCTCCCCTCCAGGTTTTTGAATAGCACAAACATCACCATTTGCATTAAGAGTAGCAGTCATTCTTCCAGCCATAACAGCTTCTTCATGGTAAGTTGGATCTATAACCTACATGACATTTTGTCACAGCAGGAGAGGCTGATGAATAAACTATAGTTCTACATGATACGCATCTTTAAAAAAATATATAGAGGATTAAATTTGCCTACCACGATGCTCTCACTACTAAAAAATCCAAAAGTAACGGCTATGGGAAGATGATGCACTATCAAGGGCAGTGGTTCCCTCTCCTGCCAAAATGCAACAATCATAACATCATAATCTATGGTCAAGAAGCAATCTAAAAGAATAAATTGTAGCAGCCAAGACTGTGACAGAGTAGTGAACATGGAACATCCAAAACATGTGGTCCTTTTCAATTTTCATACTTACAAACTAAAGCATGACATGATGCTTCACAATGAATATACAAGAGTTTTTATTATTTGACCGGCCACGACAATTTAGCTTGTGTTCGTAAAAAATCCAGGAGAACAAAGGCACTTAAAATTCAATCCACAGAAATTTCGGGAGCTAACCTCAGGTGGATGTAAGATTACTTCCTGACCATCTTCCCCTCCTAATGAACATTCAGGCCTCCGGAATGTCAAGAGAGCAGCCAAAGCAGCAATGTTAGCAGCATCAACAAGATTTCTGTTTCCATTTCCACAAATTAAATGAATTAAATTATAAGACATAAGCATTTAACATTAGTAAAAATAATTTGAATAACGATGTACAATCAGATAATAAAAAAATTACATTATCTTACCCCCCATTGTCTAGAATGTGAAGATCAATACGGATAGCCCATACTAATTTCCCAGCTAGTACACAAAGAGACTCTGTATCCACCGCCCTGCTTTCCCTGCAAGATTACTAACTGCAATGTAAAACTTTCTTTTCCTCTGGAGAACTAATATAGGTTTCATATTTAATCCTCACTCTTGCTAAGATGCCACTATCCTGATTTTGGGAAATTTTCAAAACTTTTATTCCTTTCAACAATTGTGCATATTTGTAGAAGGTCTTCTTAATATAAACTTGGCATGAAATATTCCACGAACCACTGTATAACATTTGAGTTCATTGAAAAGATATATATCTCTGAAGTTTCAAAACTTTCAGAATCATCCAAACAATTGACAAACTAATACTTTATGGGATGAAAGATTAGAGAAGCAAACATAGTTTGAACTAGTCACCTTAGACCGCGGTCTATTATTCTTCCCAACTCCACCGCAGATTCTCCAGGGCGGCCTGGCTCAAATGAGGGATCAGCCATTGGAGAGAATTCAGTGTAGATTGAAAGTGTTCCCTCATTGGATCTGTCTCGATAAGGTTGAACCAGTTGGCAAGTCACAAAACCCATTACATGAGTCTGGCCAAGCTGCACCTCAGATGACCCATCTTCTCTGCTCATTCATCATTTTATCAATGAAACTACCATTTATGATTCATTAAAAAACCATTAACAGGAATATTGCATAAAATGCAAGGAAATAAGATCCTTTGCCTTGCCAAATACAAGCAATCACAATAAAAAAAATATCCACTTATTCTCTCTGCATATTAAAACATAATTAATAAAAACAATCTGGTACCAAACAGCATATCTTTTAGCAAAGCAAATACAAGAATTCTAAGGAAAAGAACTGCAAAATGCCAAAACATTTGCAAAACAAATCACCTCAACCAAACACCGCCAGAAAGAAAAAAGATAAGTACCAATTAGTGAATTAAAATTGTAATGTTGCCAATTGGAATATTATAAAAGGAAATCAAACCCAATGGAGCTCAACCAAGAAACCCAATGATTTGTTTGAGCAAGGTAAATGCTAAGGTGCAACTCAGACTTGAACTCGTACACATTAGGCCCAGGAAAAGAACATATAGAAACCATAAATCAAGGGTCGTAATTACATAAATGTATGTGAGTCAGCTAATACTTGCCTGCCAAATTTAATTGATAGTTTACGATACTCGTAAGGGTTGCGACCATCAACTCTGATACCAGAAAGCAATGCTGTCTCTATGAATTTCCTCTCATTCACAGTTAACCTCCACGTATTTGCTAATCTTGAATCCATTTTATCCCACTTCTGCCAAAAAGTATAATATTAATAAAAATTTAAAAATGGAAAAAAAAAAATGGCATCACCTTTTTTATGCATTTCAACAAACAGTTTCAAGCGATTAAGAAGCCTAAAATTAAACTTGCAACTTTTCTCCAAATTTAATTTCTGGGAAACCAATCCAGGCAAGGAACTGACACCAAGTTCGTTAAATTGACCAATTAAAGCAGCAAACAAATCAGTAAACAGCAGGAACATGTTAGCAAAACAAAGAACCCCAGGGGTTTTCCTTCACTGAAAACTTAGCACGAAAAAGAAAATAAGTCTTTAATAAACAATTTAAAAAGAAAAACCATATATCTTATTCAAAGAAGAGTTCAGCTAAGGGTACGGGGCCTTATCTGCGGCCTCCAGTACGGGTGAATCTATAGTACACAAATGGAGTACTTACAACTTACAAGTGGTGGCCAAGGAAGGCAACGAATCAAATCGGTGTCGAATCAGCATATAATCCATACTCAAAAGTCAAAACCCACTTTAGGCAGGCTGATCCATAATCGACCCGTGCCCCGAACAGGTTTTTGATTTTCGCTCCAAACCTAAACCCATCTAGGGCGGGATGATCCATACTCAACCCAACCTAGCCCATTTCTTTTTTTTTTTTTTCCAAAAAAAATGTTCAACACACCAAACAAATTGTAACATACAATTGAAATTAAACATAAAGTACAAATAAATATTAATACACATACACCGAAATTTCACATAACATAAGTTGTAAGCTATTTATCCTAAGGTTTACTGCAATCCACCTCCTACCTTCACAAGTAGAGCTAAAGCCAAGTATATATTAAGCTAAAGACCAAAAATTTATCAAACAATAACAAAAACACAATCTTTTACATTGAGACACCAAATAGTCGCACCTCATAAACTACTTGTACAGAAAACAGTGATACCCGGTTTCGAAATTAGCTTTGGCAATTGACAAATAGAAGTTAAAATTATCAAGTTTCAAAAAATTAAAATTAAAATTATCAAAAACATAAATGAACTTACGAGCACAAAAGTGGGTCAAGCACTGAACGATTCTACAAAGTTGCAATTTTGACTAAGTTTACACATTTTTCAAAAAACAACACCTCATACAAAGAAATGAAGAAACCCAGAATTCGAATGAAAACCCACCTCAGATTAGTCGAAGTCTGTACCGCAAAGTGACCGACAGCATGAAGAGCTACAACGATAGTCGACCGCAACGTGAGGAGCGGCGACCGGCGGCGTGGAGTGGTAACTGGGAAGGGAAGGGTTTAGGAAATTAGGGTTTTTCTAGTTTTATATATATATATATTTAAAATTTAACGGGTCAAATGGGCAGGGGCGTTTAAAATAACCTGACCCGTGATTGACCCAATTACCCTGTTTGGTCAAAAATTTTGATCCGATCCTAATCTATTATTATCCTTCGGGTGGACGTTTTCAGGTTAGGTTGGGTTGGAGGCCAATCCAACCCAACCCAATGAAAACCGGTTTGAAAAAAAGTTAACCCAATATAAATTTCAACCAACCTAACCCAATATTGATCGGTTTGAGTTGGTCGGGTTAATCGAATTGACTTTAGAGCATCTCCAATGCAAATATGTATTTTTAAATATCTAATTAATATCATATCAGCATTTCTAGATAATATGGATCCACCTTGTCAAAAAAATTATAATAATGCATATTTACTTCTACAGTGTAAGTATCTAAATAATAATTTCGAACCAATCACCACAAGCCATTTGTCACTCTCTCTCTCTAATTTAATATGACAATTATATATATTGAGAAAATGTTAAAATTATTTGGGTGGGAAAGTTAGAAATCATAGTCAGCATATCAAGGAGGATATCTACAATTAGAAACTCTACTTGATATTCTCTAACTTTTTTTTTGCCACATCATATTAATATTGAAGTTAGATAATTGCATTGGAGATGATTTTTTTAACTTTTTCAATATAGATCCTATGTGGCACTCAATTTTCTCCAAATGCATAATAGCATTGGAGATGCTCTTAAAATATAAATAAAAATAAAAAGTCATACAACTTATGTTAAAATATAAATATTATATCAAATCTCAAATGCTAAATCAAATATAAATCATAATTTTACATAATCACATAATTTAAACTGTCAAACATAATATAGTAGTTAAAACTTGAAATACGAATATTATATCAAATATCAATTCTAGCATTATTTCTTCAAACATCAAATAATTAATGGGTCCTTAAACATGACTTTCTTGTATTAAAAAATAACACAAACAAACACTTTGAACATCATACTAGTTACAAAAGCAACCTACTTCTTGAAGGTAAACCTCCGTTTGTGTTCTTGAACCAGAAATCCCAACCCATCATCACCATGCTCATGAAAAGGCCTCTTGAAACCCATTGCAAACACCAAAACGAGCAAAAAAAATGAACACCAAATAACAAAAAATCTGATACAAAAGTAACCTCAACCACTCACATTAACACATATAAATAGAACGACTAGTATTTGAGTCTATTGACCCTTAAACATGGGAAGCTACAGGGAAGCTTCAACTATATAAAACTCATCAAAGAACCGCGTATTTAATCACAAAAAGTCCAAGTTAAAAAAAAAAAGCAAACAAATTGGAACATCAACAAAACAAAAAGCAGATTTTGTATAGAAACTATGGAGGAATAATAACTAGCATTAAATAAACCATGAAAATTTAACAAACTAAAACAAATCAGACAAAATGAGAAATAATCCAAGAAGAAGTTCAGAATTACTACTGCCGAGGTGCGGCGAGGAAGACGATGAAGACTGCGGCTACAGGGTACGGCGAGGAAAACTAGGCGACAGGGTGCGACGAGTAATAATGCGGGCTGCGGCGACAGGATGCGACGAGTAATAATGCGGGCTGCGGCGACAGGGTGCGGCGAGGATGACGACTACCGGCAATGAAAACTCCGGCGACGAAGAATCCGGCGACAGCGTGGCTGAGAGCGAGCAGTGGGTGAGGGCAAGGCAGTAGGGGTGGAGGCGTGGAGCGGCGGGAGTGAGGTGAGTGTTTAGGGGTTTACTCTTTAGGCGGATTAGTTTTTAGAGTTGGCCAAAAAGGGTTTTTATTATATATTAACAAAATCAGGTTGGGTTTTCAGGTTATCAGTTAACCCGAACCAGCATGATTTTGTATCGGGTTATAAAAAAATAACCCGACAGAATTATTTTTTATAAAGGGAACGACCCAACCCGGCCATTTCGGGCTGAATCGATTCGGGTTCGCGGGTTAGATTTGTAATGCCCACCCCTAATTATCCTCAAAGGACAAATTAAAATCAACTATTTGAAATTTGCGTTTTTATACGCAAAATCAACTTATTAAAAACTAACTCCTTTATTAAAAACGCAAAATCAACTTATTAAAATCTAACTCTTTTACTATTAGCCAACTGTTATAAAATGTTAATAAAAATTAACTATTTTAAAAGTATTTTAGTCATTTTAATTTATTTTTAAAATATTTTAAAAGATAAAAATTAAGATTTCGAGATTAACGATAGGAATTTATTTTAAAAAATAAAATACGTAAGATCTCCACCGTTCATCTAAAAAAGAAAAAAAACTAAATCTAGAACCTATCTTCATGGATCCATGGAGATAAGCGAATCAAGCGAGGCTCTGTTTTTTTTTTTTCTTATTATTTTAATCTCCACCATCCAGATGAACAGTGTATATCTCAAGTGTTTATTTTTTAATTTACATTTTATTTTAAATTTTTTTATGTTGAGTAAATCTCCACCATCAATTTAGAGTTTTTTAAATTTTTTATTTTAATTTTTAATTAGAGTATTTTGATCTTTTTACACTTTTAAAACGGTCAACAATCATTTTTAATGGTCAACGCTAACGAGAGGTGAATTAGTTGATAGTTTTTCAATAAATTGATTTTGTTTGTAAAATTGTAAACTCTAGGAAAGTTGACAGTAATTTATCCTATTCAAAATTATTGTTTCATACTCGTTAGAAACGCAGCAGGTAGCCACAGATTTGCGGCGGGTCCAGAATTTTGCCTTCCCTAGTGGTGGCAGACACAATGTTCATGTTACAATTTGTTGTTTCAACAAACACACCTTCTATTCACAGCCTAATCAAAGTGTAAGAGTTTATTTAACACAATCAACAGCCAAGCAAAATCGTTTTACGTGAACTCAAAACTATTAAAACTAAGGGGTACACTTTACTAACTTTTATTGATTTTTATAGAGTTTATAGAATTTTAATAAACTTTCATAGACTTTTATGAACTTTCATTTTAAAAGATTTTCATTGACATTGATAAATTTTTATTGACTTTTATAAAATTAAATAGAATTCTATAAATAACTTTCATAAACTTTTATAGATTTTTATTTTAAAATTATATGCATACTATATCAAAATCTGTTGAATGGTGTATTGAAACCAAGTACATAATGTAGAAAAATATGATATATTCTTTCAATAAAGAATGCATACCCGCTAATGACTTGATAACCAAAATAATAAGTTTTTTAAATAACTTAATTGTTCATTAACCTAATACCTTTAATCCAAAATAAAACAAATAAAAAAAATATCTAATCCAAACTCAGAGTTATGACGCATAAGTTCAGAATAATTGTTGTACAGTTGTTTAAACCACTTCAAACAGCTTTGGTATTGGGAAAAAATCTTTTGGCACCCAAGTTTTCCATTAGGAGTGAGTAGTATTTTTCTTTCTATAGTTACATTGGTCAATAAGTCATTACTATTATATTATTCACGAATGGTCGCATCAACCATGAGTCTTAGCAACTCGTTGCTCTCTTCCAACATCCATATTTTGTACAATTTTTCCACACATTTTCCTTTCCTATTCCCTTTGTCATTTTCTTGATGTGAATCTCTCATTATAAATCTAATTACATTATACATGTCATATGATAAACAATTAAAAAAAAACATAAAATTTTATTAAAGCATCATTTTCTAACTATTCAATTAAGTTAAGAAGCATCTTGAACAGATTTGATGCTGCGAAAAGGTTACAAACATAACAATCAAGAGTTTTAACAATTTATAGATAAAAGTTGTGACAAAAGATGCTCCTACACCAAAGGACAAAAATAGATATACTCTAATCCTAATAACTAATACAACACTCACATTAATTTATGTATAAAGATTGTAACAATGAAGAAAATAAAAAAATTAAAATGTTTCAATTAAAATTAAAAAAATTGACAAAAAATAGTTCTTGTACCCAAAAACCTTTTTTTCACAAGTATATTTCAATATTTTTATTATTCATACAAAAAATCACATCAAATTTCGGGTATAGAATTTTTATTTTTATTTTCACACATATTTTATTTTATTATTTTTATCATTTATACAAAAATCTACATTAAAATCCATTAAACTTCATCAAATGTGATTAAGATATGTATTGTTAAAATATTCAAACAATCTAAAATCTATTTGATTTTAATTCAAAAATTAACGGAGATCATTTATATATGACTTATGAGATGTAATTATATTCTAATCATTTGATAGTTTTATTAAAGAAAAATTGGTATGCATTGATTGTTGTTTTGTTGGAAAAAAAAAAAAAAAGGGTATATATAGTAGTGGCTTAATGTGCTAATATTAAATTTAATGTTTTTTCTTTCTTTTTTTTCTTTTTTTTTTCTCCTGCCCGCTATTTATTTTTGTTCCTTCTACAAAAAGTAATCATAAAATTAACATAAACCCTAATTAAACATGTGAAACCGTGCCCAATATAACTCCCTAAAAATACAGACAAATAATTCCATAGTGCTTATATGACTATGCTGAAGCAATTTCTTCTATCTGAAGATCATTATATACTGTTTGATTAGGTTATCAATAGGAGAAACTTTTATAAGGACCAGGTTTTCAGAAAAACCCCAATTCGAGAGAATATAAACCCCAATTCGATAGCTAAAAACGAAGACCTCGGAAGTAAATAAGATCTTTATCGTTTATTAATGACTATAAAGCATCACTTAACACTTTTGAATCATGTGCAGAACCCTTTCACCTACTAAGGACATACATGAATTCCAAGTCAAAGTTACCAGCTATTAAAACATTCTGTGAAATTATTCTGTGACGATTACGATAGCTGCTTATATCACACCCAATTACCATTGCTGGAATATAGATATTGTCAATAGCTTCGATATAATCCTGAAATAATAAATAATGAGAACAACAATAGAAACGACGACAACAACAACAACAATTTTTATACTTACTTTAAAGTAAGCGTAAAATCTTATACTTTCCCTTATTCTTTCTTGTACTGTCACTCCATATTTGACTATCGTATTTACTGCAATTATGTTTAGTGCTTTAAAAATCTTGTTGAAACTTCGGTTAGTACTGAAATATTATCGACTTAAATGTTTTACGAATTAAACAATAACGAAAATTTTGACTAACAATGAGTAAAAATATTACAAGCATTTCTTCAACACAAATATACCTTATATTTGTAAGAGTGTTTTGTCTCTAATGATATTGCATAACTTTATAAATACATCGGGATACATTCTATAAATTTGTCGAAAGTTTACCGTATCCTCATTTAATATTTTGTATATATAATCGTATCTACTTGTAATTTTATGTAGCCTAGTTAGGCTACATTGGACACGTTCGCGACACATGATAACTATTAGCTTATTAACACATAGAGAATTGCTTGAATTGCCATCAATGAGTACCTAAAAGCTTCATACAATTCTTCTTCCTTATTTTCTTCTTCTTCTATTTCTTCTTTCTCTACTTCATCATCTCCAATGTATGTGGAAAAAAATATTATATAAATAAAACCACCTAAGGAAAAAAAGAAAAGATAAAAGAAAAAAGCAATATAACTCATGACAATGTAACAACTGAAAATATATAACATATATATATAGACACACACACACACACGTACTCCCTGCTCTAACAAATATTTCTACACCTATGTATTGCCTTTACTATAAAGCATCTTATGGATGACTAGTGCACTAGTTAAAATATCCACACACAAAAAAAATTCCGATCAATTACCAACTCAAAAAATAAAATAATGTCTGAACTCAAAAAGAAGAAAATAAATAAATAAAATCAATTAACAACTCAAATATCCAATTAATAAAGTTTAATTTTAAAATAAAAAATATATTCAAAACCACAAAGTATTGTCTCCAAAAAAAAAAAAGCCGCTCATTCCATCAATTCATAAAATATCTACTTGGAACCCTCTTTGAGTGTCATTTTCAAGATTTTAATCTTTTTTACTCTAGTATTAAGCAATTTAAGTGCCTTGAAACGAGCACAATTATCCAAGTTTGGGGTCTCTTTGATACCATCCCAACAACTATGCTCTCTAGCGGTAAATGTGCTAATAGTATGAGTGAACTTGTAAATGGTTTCAGTGAGCTTGTCTGTAGCATCTGATTGAGTATTGTTGATCTCAGATGAGTTATATTTTCCTTCATATTCGGTTATATTTCATTTTCTAGTTGCAGGAGGAACCTCCGACCTCATAGACTGAGAGGGTACGTAATAGTGAAGTGGAGTGCTCAGGAGATAAAGGTTGATATAAAGGTTCTTGTTGATCACTTTATATGAATCCCCTAGTACCAGCATCATATATTAAGTCATCTAAACCATCGTCTCTACTTTACTCTACCACCAAATGTTCTCGCATCAATGTCATTCCTTAATCCAATCGAGTGTCTCCTAATAGCATTTCTATTTTCAATTGTAATTATTAAATCTTCATAGTCCGCGATAATATCTGTGCGATAACTTTTATGGGTAGTATGAAACTAGTAAATATATATATATATATATATATATATATATATAAAATAAGTGTTAATATATGAAACATACATAACTTGTATTTTTAAACTATATATATTGTATTAAATAAAAGAAATTCACCTTAAACTAATTCTCTCATACCTCATTACTAGCAGTGAATTTCTTTATTATAGGTTCTCATCCAAACCCAGAGATATGACACATAAGCTTAGAATAATAGTTGTATCATTGTTTAAACCATTTCAAATGGCTTAGATATTGAAAATAAGTCTTTTGACACCCGAATTTATCATTAAGAGCGGAAAGTATCTTTCTTTCTACAGTTATCTTGCTCAATACGTCATTACTATCACGTTATCCACAATTGACAGCATTCACCATGAGTTTTAGCAACTCATTGGTCTCTTCCACCGTCTATACTTTATATTTTTCCAGAACTCTTCCTTTTCCTTTATCATTTTCTTTGTATGAATCTCCCATTTCTAGATTGATGATAATCAACTAAAGAAAAAAAAAATTGTAAGAGATAAACCTTTTCGATTCACATTTCACAAAAAAAAAAAAAAAAACTCCAAATTTTTATTTATATTTATATTTATATTTATTTTTAATTTGTCCACTTTAATTAAGCATATATTTTGCTTTGATTATAAGAGTATTGCAGTATAAAAAAAAAGTCATAACCACTCAGCTGCCACATAAGCAAAGACTTAGGAGATATGGCATTCACACCAAAAGCTTTGAGGCATGAATGAGGGATGGTCTAAATCCCTGCTTCTAGGAGCGGAATGTAAAGAGAAAAATTGAGGGGTCTAAATTTATTAATATATATAATTTATTTTTTTATATTTAAATTAAATATATAATTTTTTTAGGCGGGTGAAGGGGTCCGCGCCTGCCTACTTCTTCAAAAAATTTCATATATTCAATATCTTTAAACTAATTACATTGATTTTGCATTACATAACTAACCCAATACCCATCTTCTCTTATGTACAAAATCCACTTAACTATTTTATTTTACTTTTCAAGCTCCCAAAAAAAAAAACCAGCTACCAAAAAATTAAAATTGAACACACTCAAGGATCCTCATCAAGGAAGTTAAATTAGGCGCATATATATATATATATATATATAGAGGTACCAAATTAATTTTTTGTCCATATATATATATATATATATATGGGCAAAAATTAATTTAGTACCTAAATTTTTTTAAATTATTATTTTTTATTAATATTTTTATTTTTAGCTCGTATGGTCCATAACTTTTTAAAAATATATTAATATATATATATATATATATAAATTAACAAGTCAATAAAACAATTGTTGGATTGCGGCTGACATCATCATGCAAAAGCAATGAAACAAAAAAAAAATTATATATACGATAATCAACAAGGCAATGAAACAATGAAACATGCGGCTGGAATTATTATCCAAAAGCAATGAAAAAAAAAAAACCATATTTGCTGCTGTCATCAATCATCCAAAAGCAATGAAAAAAAAGTTAAGTGGGTGGCAGATCATACGTGAAACCAAAAAAAAATCATACTAACTTGCGGCCATCAATCTTCCATTGATTTTTAATTTTATTTTAAAAAAAGAAAAGAAAAGCAAGGCACAATCCCAAAAACCATAAAAAAAAAAAACCCTAAAACAAACTTTTCAAATAATAATAATAATAACAATAAAGAAATAAAAATAAACCTCTTAACAGAGCTTCCTTTATGTTGCCATGTGCGTTATCTAAAGTCTTTGAGAGAAATGGAAGAGAGTTTATTTGGTCTGATATTTATACTTACAACCTAAAAGTCTATAAAAACCTCAACTTTTTAAAAGTCTGTAAAAATCATTGACTTTTTAAATGTCTCGTGACTTTCATAAACTTTCAAAAAGTCTATAAAAGTCTATATTGAATACCTAATGAATTTTATAAAGTCTTTTAAAGTCATAATTAATACATCTAAACTTTTTAATTGCATAAAAGTCATTAAAAGTCGTCTACAATTTAAATTGAATACACCCCCCTAAATATCAAAGCAAAACAATAATAGAAATGAAGCAAATATATAAGCTTGAACTACAAGAAGATGATTATTCATGGGAATACTGTCGAAAGTCGAAACTATGTTCCTGGTGACGAACGGTGGACGGCGGTGATAGTTGGTACTTGGTTGATAGTGGCAGTGAACGAGAAATATTGGAGAAGAAAAGATTGTTTGGCGAAGCCCCCAGCGTCTTTTATTTTTAAATTTTTTGTTTTAAATATTTTAACCTTTAAATTTTTTAAATTTTTTTATTATATTTGTTTTTAAGTTTTCTATTTTTTAAAAAATTCATTTTATTTTGAATTTTGTTAAAGTTGTCGATATTGCCACCTCCGTGTGTGTGTATAATTTACACATTCAATTTATAAAGAGTAAATAATGCCTACTTCTTTTGAGGTTTGCTCAATTACAGACGAAGTCAACTTTTAGATTTATTGACAAAGATCTCCCTTCCCGTTAGTCAACTTTTGAATTTTTTAAACAAAGACCTCCCCTGATCAATTATTATATTTAACCAAATTTTACTAAGTTTATCAATAAATGATAAAATTAACTCCGCTTATAATTAATAAAATCTCAGGGAAGGTCGATACAATTATCTCATTTATAAATAAACCCACTATTAAAATTTGAATATTTAGTACCCAATTAAATATTAATAGTAACCTTATTAAAATGAATTAACTATTTGTAAGCCTACTTAGTACATCCAATTACTTTTCACTATTATAATTTTTTTTTTGTTTAATTAAAATCCTAATCTCAAATTAATCATACACTTCAAATATGTAAGAGATTTGTCAAATCTCGAATCAACACCAATAATTTTGTCATGAAGGTTTTTTTTTTTTTTTTTTGTCACTTAACACTTAATCGATCTTAATTAGACATATTAAGTTGTTTTTATTTATTTTTTTAAGTGGTCAAACAACTAAAAAAAATAACTTAAAATAAAAAGTTAAAACTTCTTACTTATCACCTAACACCTAATTATTAATCATAATTACAATATTTTTTTCAATAATTATCATTCTTATATTAATATAATTTCATATTTATCTTTATCCATTATTACAAGAAATTATGCCTGTAGGGACCAAAATATATGGTCCCTATCGATAACAAATGGTCCCTAAAGCTTCTAGGGACCAAAATAAATTTGTCCCAAATTTGGTCCCAATAGCTGGGTCGCAATAGAACTATTGGGACCAAAAATGAATTTGGTCCCAAAAAACTAGCTGGGGTGACGGACTTCTAAATCTTGAAATTTAGGGATCAAATTAGTTTTGTCCCTATAAATTGTCTATTGGGATGATATTTTTGTCCCTATAGGTGGTTTCTTAGGACCAAAATATTTTGGTCCCTATAGGTGTTGTTTTGGGACTAAAACTTTTTCATCCCTGTAGAGTTCGTTTTGAGACCAAACAATTTTCGTCCCTATAGACCTCTTAGAGGGACTAATTGTTTGGTCTCTATAGGTGATGTCTTGGGACAATAATTGTTTAGTCACACTATATTATGTAGGGTGATTTTCATTTGGGTCCCTAATTTTTGAGAAATTATCAGTTTTTTAAAGCAGTTTCGTTTATTGGTATACTTAGGCCCTAACTTTTTAAAAATGTATCATTTTGGTCCCTCCGTTAGTCAACTATTAGTCAAACTTAACTATTCTAGGGGTATTTTTATCTTTTAACCTACCCCTAATTAAAAAATAATTAAATTAAAAAATTAATAAAAAATAATAAACAAAAATCTTCACCGTCCATCTAATGGTGGAGATTATATCGATTTTTTTAAAAAAATTAATATTGTAAAACTTATTTTTTTTCAATTTAAATTTTTTTACTATTTAACAAATGATATTTTTGGTGGAGATCCAAATTTTTTAAAAAATTAATATTGTAAAACTTAATTTTTTTCAATTTAAATTTTTTTTACTATTTAAAAAAATGATATTTTTGGTGGAGATCCAAATTGGATCTCCACCCTTCATCGTATGATGGACGGTGGAGATCCAATCTAAATATGTATGATGGACGATAGAGATCCAATCTGGATCTCTACCAAGAAAAAAAAAATTTGAACATCAACATTTGAAGATGAAGAACAAAAAAAAAAAAAAATTGAGCTGGGTTCGAAGAGGAACCCAGAACCTGGGTTCGATAACCTGGGTTCGTCTTTGAACTCAGCTCAAATTTTTTTTTTCTTTTTTTTTTTCTGTTCTTCAAGTTCAAGGTTTTTTTTTTTTTCTTAATTGGATCTCCACCGTTCGTCATTGTTGATGAACGGTGAAGATATAATCTGAATCTCCACCAAGAACATCAATTTTTTTAAAATAGTAAAAAAATAATAAATTAAAGAAAAATTAATTTATAAATTTTTAAAATTTTTTTTAATAAAATCTCCACCGTCCATCAATTTTGATGGACGGTGGAGATTCATTTGAACATATTTTTTTTACATACTTTTAAATATTTTAAAATTTTTAATTAAAAATTAATCTTAAATGACCATACTATCCTTCTAATTATTAATATTCTTTTTTAAAATTTGAGGTTAAAATGGTAACTTTAACTTATTTAAATAGAGTCAAGGGTAAAACAGTTTTTTTACGAATTCTGTTACGATTTACTAACAAAAATTTGGTCAGAGGGACCAAAATGATACATTTCTAAAAAGTTAGAGCCCAAGTATATCAATAAACGAAATTGCTTTAAAAAACTGATAATTCCCCAAAAGTTAGGGACCCAAATGAAAATCACCATATTATGTATTGGTTTTTCAATTTGGTTTGTTGTTACATTTTGCTATTGTGAGATGTGATAATTTTCATTCCCTGAAGATCAAAATAAAAAAAATAAAGATGTATGAACAAATATTACTTCAAAAATATATATATTCACCATCAAAATACATTTCTACATAAGTTTTTTACATTCCAATATATAATATCTTCTAACTGTATACAAACATCTAAGAGAAACCTTACAAACATGTGCAAAAAGATATTATACAATGTCACCAAATATACAAGATACACACATACACACACACATATATAACACTTGTTTTGCTTGTATGGCAAGGATATTATTCCTTCAATCATCTGCAAGAGAGAAAAATACATTTAACATGTTCTGGTTTAGTTCTGTACAAAGATGAAATATTACCAAGTCATCATTGATCCTGTACATTGCAGGTTCATCTGATTCCCCAACTTTGTGTTGTCTCACATTCACAGCCTATCGAAAAAACGTGTGTTAATTAATTGCAGCAGAAAAAAAAGATCACATGAGGTGGTGCTGTTACTACATTATTGACACAAAATGGCAATCATATGGCAAAGCTTTACTGACTTAGTTGAGCTGCCTGCTTTCTGTACCCCAAATCTGAAGAATCTGAAAATAGACACGAAGTCCATCAATAAGATGAGCACAAATCAACAGAAACCATAAGTCAACTACCAATTACCACAAACCGATTGCTGAACAAGCTTAACGAGCCAGTGATCTGGTTTAGTTCTGTACAAAGACAGGGAAAGATATTTATTGTTGACATCGAGGCACACGTATGTTTGGATTTTACTTTTGAAGACATAAAATTTACCTGAAGAACCTCGTACATACAAGCTTTAGGACCCCTAAAAAATGATGCAAAGACAACAGGGCATAGCTTAACCTTCAGGTCCTGCTTGCCACGGTATAAAACCAAACACTTGTTAATACCCTGCCCACTCGATGCAATAACATTTTTAACAGCTTTCAAGCTAGAAAGGTACTAAAGTTCAAAGATTTCTAAGTTTTCAATAAACTATTGTGGTTTAAATATAAAATCAAGACTTAAACCGAATAAATTTTACACATAAAAATTAATCAAATCACATTAGAAAAAAACCCACTAAAACACAAGTACTAACGAATAATGAATACATTTAAAAAAACTAACCAACTATCTGTACAATTCAACTGTGCAACGAAGAAATACAAAATTATCAAACGCAGTCAACTTCGATCAAACCCCAGAACAAAATTGATTTCTTTTCTGAACATCATTTGGTTATTCTTGTTAAGATAGGGCATTATAAATAACCTCCCATTCTCATTCCGATACATACTTGAAGAGAATGATGAATATTAAGTTATATCCTATCTCCTTAAGTTCTACCTTTTTTCACCCCTAAGTCTGCTCTCTCTCGTTTAATATTCTTATCATGTCCGCATCAACTTTATCTCCAACATTTGATAATTACATTTTAAATGATTGAGTAATGACTTTCAAGAACAGAAATTAACAGAATAAGTGACATAAATTTCCAGATAAAGTCCAACCTGCAAAGGAACAGAATAAGTGAAATAAATTTGCAGATGAAGTCCAACCTAGCAAAATCAGATGATGTTATTACACCGAGGGTTCCCTCACTTTCAATTATCAGGCGTGTAAAATCATACCCAGCAAAATCAAGTAGCACGAGGTTCGCAAGCATGCTGAATTTGAAAAACAACTAATATATATGTTTTTGTCTTAAAAAAAATCAACACTTTAATTCAGTGGTTAAAAAAAAAAAATAATCATGTTATTTAAGTTTCAAGTTTCGGTATATATTTAGTTATTAGAAAAATTTAAGTCTATTTAGTCTTTGAATAAAAAAAAACAAACGACCCTAATACTATAGCATTACCTTAACCAATTTTTTATCTGCTAATACCCATGACAGTAATACACATCCAAATATAACATTTTCTATTTTGATTCCTATTGTATATTCAAATTTTGGCATTAGTTAATAGTTATTTGTAATATATAATGGTTCTGTTTCAATATACATATATTATACAAATTACTGAACATAAATGAGAAAATGACATGTGGCCTAAACAGGGAAACAGGCCTGCCAATATTGGTTATTTTACCACACACCACCGAGAATCCCTCATATATACATAATCCGAGTGTCAAATTAAACATCGGTTCAGAAAAATAAAGACCAGTATCAACCTATTAAAAAGACAGCATCGCACCATCGTTTTATATAAAGTGATGTAAGACAAGAGAAAGGTAAGTTTTTCAACCTTTTACCACTTTATGTTACTTTTATTTTAACTCTGAGTTTTTACCTTTGCATTGGTATTATACTAACTTGATCTTCATAGAGTGATTGGCGACCCAACATTGGCACCCCTATTGACCTTTTGCCCATTTTAGATTATTGATCGGACGAATCTTATCCGAGCAGCAGGACCAAACATCCAAGGTTCAAACATATATAACATTTCTTTTAAGTTTATGTTAGTGTCTCGTGGAAATTGTAGAAGGTAAAATGTTGATTCTGGTTAATTGTTACAAGGATTTTTCAAGATGGTGTCCATTGGAAATGCACCGATATCTATGTATGGGAAGTGTGGGCAGGTTGATGCTGCTAGACGTATTTTTGATAATATAATTTGACCACTTAAAAGAAAAATAATTTAATAGATCTAATTCAGACTTATTAAGTGTTAAGTGGAAAAAATAAACAATTTAAGTTAGTATAATTAGGTAGTTATATAATAGCTCATAAAAGTATATTAAGTTTTATTATTTTTTATTTCTATATATGAACTTTTTTTTAAGTCAAATCTTGACTTTTCTTAACCGTTATGCTATTTTAGTTTTGTAACGCCTAATAACTATTGAATTCTAATTAAGAGAAAATGGTGAGAAATGACATAATTTAAATCAATATTTTTAGAAATAACTTATGATTATTGTTTCTTCTCAAAATAGTACTATGTTTCAGAAAAATCTCAAAATGCCCTTAATGAAAGTTGACTTATGTATTTCTTGATTTTTTTTTTTTTAATCTCTTCTTTCTCTTTTATCTTCTCTCTCTCTCTCTCTCCCCTTATCAGTGCACAATGCATCTAAATACAGCCAAATTGATTTATGCACAACCTAAACCAATACAAAAACTGTAGATGACGCACACTAATTTTTTTTGATCTGATCAAATCTATCAACAAACACAAATCTTAGTTTTTCAATTATAAAAATTAAACAGAGAGAGATAGAGAATGAGAGAGCTGTTACATGAAACGAAGTGGAAATTGAAAAAAGAAATGAAAAATAAGCAATGATGAAGAGAGAGAGCACAGGTCTTGATTCGATTGTCAATTGAACGGAAAATAAGTTGTAGTAATGTTGAACTAAAAAAATTCGCCTACAAATTAAAAAAAAAATTAATGGAACTATTAGTTCACCCACTCACTAATTTTTTTTTATTTTTATGAGTGGGCGAATCTCATTTTTTGTAGTGAGTAATTAGTTTGCCCACTAAAACAAAATTAGTTCGCCCACTCACTAATTTTTTTTGTTTTAGTGGGTGAACTAATTAGTTCGCCTACTCACTAAAAAAAAAATTTATAAGCACTTGTCCCGTCCCATCTCTTTCCTCATTTATATCGAGGGGCAATTTTATCTAAATTTATATTAAGCGTTATTTTTCGTAAAAATATTAATATGGTGCTAAATATCAAAATACAGGTCTCATAAATACTACTTAAAAAAATAATCCTCTTCTAATTAAAGGGTTGGGAGAAAAACTTGTGATGTCTCTTCTAGTAGCAATAACTATAAAAATGGTATTTAAAAAAAAAAACTATATATATAAACTTATTTTTTTAACAAACACAAAGCTAGGTAGTTTTATAAGTTATGAGACCGGCTTTTATTAAAAACTTCTGTAACAAACACAAAGCTAGGTAGCGATTAGCTACTAGCAATCACATCTCTCAAAGTAGTAAAGGGTGATGCCATTATGCAGGAGTTGTAACTACACGAACCAATGATATTCACTAAATCCCAAGGACCCAATCCATTGATTCAACTAAATGAGAGTGTTTGAAAAATAAAAAATAAAAGAAAATAGAAAGTTTGTTTTCTATTAGATATAGTGCACGTGTGTGTGTGTGTATATATATATATATATATATATATATATATTCAGTTTATATATAACAGGAATGCTACAAACCAAAAATAAAAAGAATAAAGTGATAAATGATTTATTCTTACAGTATCCATTATCATATTATCATTTAATTAATTTATGGGTTGTGGAGAATTACTACAAATATAAGGGATATTCTTATTTTTCTCCCTGACAATTCTGTCAACGATACTTTACCCCTTAAAAAATAGTCATTTTTCCCACTGGAGTTAACTTTCCATCCAAAAAGTTATATGATGACAAAAATATTAAGTAAAAAGACTTAATTACCCCTGAAGTTTACTTATTGTTTTTACTTACTATTTAATGCTTCAAGGGTAATTAAGCCTTTTTACTTAATAATTTTGTCATCATATTGATTTTTAGATGGAAAGTTAACTCTAGGGAGAAAAATAGTTATTTCTAAAATGTGAGGGGATAAATTATCGTTGATAGAATCGTCAGGGGGAAAAATAAAAATATCCCCAAATATAATAATAGTAAAATCCTTATGCAATAGGTTTCCAAAACTGTTCATATTATTGCATTCCACTCAAGGTTGCAGAAAGCGCTAGGCACTAATCGGGCAGCGACCCACCGCCTAGCACCTAGACTACTTAAACGGGGATCAAATGGTCTGCGAGAAGTCGGCCGATCGACAGGCCGGAAACAAATCGGATAATATTTAAAGTAATTTCCAAGTTAAAAAGAAATTCAAGTTCAAACAAAATCCAATAAAATCAATAAATCCATATATTATAATATTTAGATATTAAACTAATTAATTAAAAAAATTCAACTTCAAAATAAAAATCCTCAAATTAAACTTCAAAACTATAAATAAGTTAATAGGAAACACCAAGAAAGCACCTCACTACCGACAAAAGAGGAGGAGATCATAACCATGGCAACGACGATGAGAAGAAGAAGGTCTTCTTCTTCTTCTTCTTCTTCTTCACCAAGAAAGCACCTCACTGCCGACAAGAGAGGAAGAGGTCACGATCGACAACGGTGACGGGAAGCACCTCACTGTCAATAAGAGAGGAGGAGGTCACGACCACGACAATGATGACGGGAAGAATAAGGTTCTTCTTCTTCTTCTTCACCAAGAAAGCACCTCACTGCCGGCAAGAGAGAAGGAGGTCACGACTATGACAACGGCGACGGGAAGAAGAAGGTCGGTGAAAAAAAAGAAAAATAAGGAGGAGGAGGAGAAAATGAAGAAGAAGGAGAAAAAGAAGAAGGAGGAGAAAAAGAAAGAGAAGAAAGGGAAGAAGAAGAAGAAATAGAAGAAGGAGAAGGAGAAGAAGTAGAAGAAGGAAAAAGAGAAAGAGAATAAGAAGGGGAAAATGGGAAGAAGGAGAAAGAGGAGAAGGAGGAGAAGAAGAAGAAGAAGTCACTGCCTCACCTTGGAATAACTGAAGAAGAAGAG